>CM061135.1:76694748-77006660 GCA_030789695.1 Scilla litardierei
GAGGGGGCCGCGCTCTCCAATGAAAAGAGAGATAATCTCACCTCAATATTGTCTTCACAATAATCAAGCATGCCCCCTCTCCTAGCCGGTCCTACCTTTAAATAAAGAAAAAATGCAGAAAATTGCAGATTTACGAAAAAGCCCCTAATAATGAAAATTACAAATAACCCTCTAAAATATGAAAATTCCCAAAACGCCTCTTCTGTTCCAAAAGTGCAGATCTATCATTACTACGCCCCCGAAAACAAGCTTGTCCTCAAGGTGGTGCATGAAATCCATGAACGGTGCTGCTCCAAGTGGGTAGTAGGGGTCCGCCTTGTGCTGATGGGCTGCAAAAAGTGGAGCCACTCCAAGCATGTCCTTCCTGTAAATTTCCTTCATGGGCATCTCGATATCTCTCCATCAAGCAGCTCTTGAGCTCCTCCCACGAACGTATAAGTCGTCTCCGCTCTCTTCACTGGAACCAGGAGAGTGTCTCTCGTTTGAAACAGATGCCAGCCACCTCCAGTTTTTTCTACTCCGTCAAACGTGCCTTCACAAAGAATCTCTCAGCTTGATAGATCCGACCATAAGGATCATCCCCTCAAACAATGGCCTTTTCAGTTTTCTCACTTTGCCTTCAACTCCAAGCTGCTCCTGGTTCACTTGTCCTACTGCATGTCGATAGTCAGAGGGAGGGTAATAATTGTTGTGTCCTCTTGAGCTCCTCCCACGAACGTATAAGTCGTCTCCGCTCTCTTCACTGGAACCAGGAGAGTGTCTCTCGTTTGAAACAGATGCCAGCCACCTCCAGTTTTTGCTATTCCGTCAAACGTGCCTTCACAAAGAATCTCTCAGCTTGATAGATCCGACCATAAGGATCATCCCCTCAAACAATGGCCTTTTCAGTTTTCTCACTTTGCCTTCAACTCCAAGCTGCTCCTGGTTCACTTGTCCTCCTGCATGTCGATAGTCAGAGGGAGGGTAATAATTGTTGTGTCCTACCTCCATGCGTCTCTCGTAGTCCCTCCTAGGATTGTTGCCTCTGTCTCCAGTGCCTTCCCAATCATGCTCATTCCGAGCGTATACATCAACATTCTCCTCAAATCCTAGATCATCGTCATAATCGGCCTGAAATTCCTAGTAGGCTGAAAGTACTTTGCGCCGTCGCCTCTTTGCCGCATGCCGAGGCTCATGAAGTCTCGGGACATTCATGTCATCCTCAGATCCCGGAAGAAGACCAAATTTGTCATTAAGTCTCGGCGGGCTCCTTGCATGTCATGGAGTCCTGAGTCATCTTTCCAAGGCATAAGGCGCCTCCGACGGGCCTGCACGGGCATTGAAGTGGCCTGCGGTGTCAAGAGCGTGCAGGCCCACTGCAGAACCATGCTTGTCCTGCAGGGGGTTGCGGAACCCCCTAAGACGAATATGGTTTCCCGATTCATGTGATCTTCTTCCGCTCCGTCGGATCTGTCCTACACATCAAATAGATGGCCTCCTTTGAACTCTTCTTCAGTCTCTTTCTTTTTCTCCAAAGTTGCCGTCGTTTGCCCTATATCTGAATTTTCATCCAAATCTGATTTTTTTAGCCAAAATTGCCGCATTTAGATCCGCGAATTGTTGCATCATGATTTGCATGAAGGCTTTCAAATTTTGCATCCATCTGTGCCTCAAGCCCTTTTATCGATGCCTTGACCTCAGATCTGAGATCCTCCATAGACTTCTTCAGATCTTTAATTTCGCCATCAAATCGTTTCTCCAAAGCTTCAATCTTTTTTTGTGATAGCCGCCTCCATGGATGCCAAGATCGTCACTTTGATACCAATTGATACAATCCACTAGGTTTTGATGATAAAAATAGGATTTTTATAGGAAAAGATGAGATTTTGATGGGAAAGGTGGGATTTTTAGGGTTTTAAAGAGAATATTTGGGATAAAAGAGGGATTTTTATTGAAGATAAACTGAAAGTGAAGGTTACAAAGATAAACATGTGACCTTCGAGAGGATCTCGTTCTTCCAAGCCGCTGATTCGAAAGGGGGCCGCGCTCTCCAATGAAAAGAGGGATAATCTCACCTCAAGGTTGTCTTTCTTCACAATAATCAAGCATGCCCACTCTCCTAGCCGGCCCTAGCTTTAAATAAAGAAAAATTGCAGAAAATTGCAGATTTACGAAAAAGCCCATTATAATGAAAATTATAAAATGACCCTCTAAAATCTGAAAATTTCCCAAAACGCCCCTGATTTCCCAAAACGCCCCTACCTTTTCAAACGTGCAGATCTCATGCGCTTCCTTCAGTTGAATAACAGAGATATAATGGTAGCTTGAGAAACTACAAGTACGTAACAGCGGCATTAAATGTGGAAGTTAGCTTGAGAATCCAAGGCCTCTTAAAAGGAAAAAAAACTGACACTAAACAAATAAGTATTTCTTGTTTGGAGAAGTTGGTTGTGTTGCTTTCTTTTGGGGTGTTCGTGAAAGACACCCCCAAATATGTCCTTATTAAAAAATGCACTTCAAATCATAGATAGTGTCACTAGATCCCCAAATCTTTGGGGTTTTAGAAATTCACCCGCTTCTTGTAACATCTTTAGATTTTTGGGTGGTTAAAGTGAAATTTTTGTCTATATCCTTGTTCTTTTTTCTTGACCAATTCCCTTTCCCCATGCCCGTAATAGAACTCAATTTTTTGTTCTCTTCCAAGTATTATGGCCTTTTGCTTCGCCTTTCATCCTCATCTTTCTCCACCACACTCAACAAGAATCTTGCCATATTCATCGCAGCAACCCACAGGCAACCCATCCCCTTAATTCACACGCCATTCACTCCTGAATCTTTCGATGGTGTGGCATTCAAATCTGCTCTTATGGTTGTATTTTGCCATAACCTTCACCTAATGAAATTCCTATACCTTTTGATTTAAAAAAGAGAGTGGAGGAGGAAGTAGCAGTAGAAGAAAAGGAAAAAGTATATGAGAAACCTTTTTTTATTGAATTTACATTTAGGTTGAGGATAAACAATAGAAGTGAGTCTTTGGCTTTGATTTTTTATGTTTATGTGATTGTATTTATGTTGGATTGATAAAGGGAGAAAATTAGAATACGAAGATTATTTTGTTTTGTTTTGTTTTGTTTTTGTTTTGTTTTGTTTTTTTTTTTTTTTTGGGGGGGGGGTGGGGGGGGGGGGGGGGGGGGCAAGAGAAGAAGGAAGAAGAAGAACAAGGATTTTGATTTTCACAGTTTTTAATGGAATTTTCTCCATTTGAGGCTGCTTTGAGTGGAAGAAAAAAAATGAAGAGGAGGAAAAGGAAGGGCGGTTGACTTGATGAGCTCTAAGCAGACAAGGAGTGTATAGTAACTGAAAAAAGGGAAGTTAATACAAGGTGAAGGAATATGACTCTTTTTTCTGAAATAGTTATGGAGAGTGATATAATTTTAAGACCCATAATATTTGGGAGGTCAAATGCGAATATGACTGATTGGGGGTAAATTTCTAAACAGAGAACTTTTTCTTTTGAGAGTGGGGTGTTGGGGGTGGGGGTTTTACATAAAATAAATACACTTTCTTTTTCTTGTTCCACTTATGTACGCTAGAACTTGGGAACATGTTGTATTTGGTTCCCGTAACCACCAATCACTAACAATCTTCAATTTCCATTTCTCGCATCCCTTTCTTGTCCATGACGGATTGGTTGTTGCTCATAAACATTTGTCAAATGTTTCATGGAGACTTTTGCTCCATATCTGTCGTCATTTTGTATGGAAAAAGGTGTAGATGAAGGTGGAGATGTAAAAACTTTTCCATTCCATAAGAACATTAATCTTTTATCTGGTTCTAGTTCCGTCTACTAGGCTTCAATTGTTAAAGCAGTCCTCTATGGTAAATTCTATTTGTCCCATGTCCAATGAGTTCCTCTCAATCACTGTATATGTGTTACATTGTTTGTTGCTCCCTCTACAATCTTCTTCAAGGGCATAATTTCTTCAGACCAGTATAAAATGAAACTAATTGAAATTCTTGCGAAAAGGCTCGTGCATTTATTTCATATAGAGTGTTGATGCACCGAGTTTGGATCCTTCATTAAACTTCCGACGTATCTCTCTTGATAAGAATATGACCTGATTGTGCTATATGTTTGTCCAGTGGTCCCCCCAACCGCAAAAAATAAATCAGCAAAAAAATAATTTTTTATTGAGGTTCTTGTAAGAAGAAGCATGCATTTGGTTGATTAGGAGTGTGGATTCACTGAATTTAGGGTCCTGTTTTTATTTACTTTCCATCGTTTAACAGGGCGCACTGGTTGCAAATTATCCTTGGGATGGCTCTGGAGATTCAAGGTATCATTATACACTCATGTTCTGAGTTATCACTAAATGGGTTCTCTGACTTTTAGAAATTACGGCATTGTGTCCTAGTTTCTAACTTCGAGAATATTCCTGTTTGTATCAGTTTCAACTTTACATGAAACCATCGTTAATGAACTTGTTCTTCTCATTTTTAAAGTTTGACAAGTTCCAGTTTCATGTATATTGGCTTTCATATATTATTGTGCCATTGTGCAATTCTCAATTTTCAAATCAAGATGCAGTTAACAGTCCTCCCCGTTCTTTTGCAATGCTGGATTTCTGCAAGATCAATGTAACATGCTAAATATATTTTACCCATATTCAAGTCATGTCATGTTAAGAAATTGCTGTTTGTCATTGATTGTCTTTGACAGTAGCAGATCAAAATTGTGTTTTGGATATGAGGTTACTGTTACTAGTACCAAATTTTTAGGTTGATTTTTCATTGTTCGAATCTTCTGGTGGGTTCATCTTATTAGTCACCAAGCTGTCTTAACCTATTTTGGGAGTCTGATAGACTTGGGGTAATTAGGGTTATGGCCAACCTGTGGCATATCTGTAATTTCTGGGCACCAGTGGCAAATCTGTAACTTTGGAGGTCCGGGGGGGTAAATCTGTAATTTTAGAAAATCGGTAGCTTTTATAAAAGGGAGCCTGGAATAATTGGGAAATATACTAAATATTGAGAAGATAATTGAGAAGAGAAGAATTAGGAGTAGGAAAACTTAGATCTAGTGTGAGAGTTAGGTGTTTTCTCTTGAATTAAAGGCTAGGAGGCGGTCATCCTCTCTAATTGAGGTCGACTATCCTTTGTATCCTCAAATTATCAATAAAAATCAGATTTTATCCCTAAATTCCATCAGGTTTGTATCAAATTAGTATCAGAGTGGAGCTCTGCATACTAAGACCGAGGTGGCTTAGGGAGGCAATGGAGCTGACCCAGATGGTGGAAGACCGGAATACTGCAGAGCGGGCTGCCAAGGGAGCGGTGAGTGGGATCACATCTCACATTCATGCTGCAATGGAGATCTAGAAGTCCTAACCATGAGGGGTTCAGACGAGCTAGGAGAAGAATAACGAGCCTTAATCCGACAACAAGTTTAAGTGTCTCACACAGACGGAGATCCAGGGCATGCGCGAAAAAAGTTTATGCTTTCGATGTGGCGAGAGGGTTGGATATGGACATCGCTGTCCGAAACGTGCTCTCCAGATTTTGGTCGTCGAGAATGAAGAAGGCAAAGCAGCTGAGGATGAGCTAGGATGGAACGAGCACACTCATTTGGAGTAACGTGTCCATAGACTTCATAGACTTCATGAAACCATCTCGAGGATAAATTGGTTATTTGGGATCGGAGTAATGTAGAGTTGGGGTAATTAGGATTTATGACCAACCAGTGGCATGTAAGGATAAATCTGTAATTTTGGGGGATCCAGGGAAATATATGTAATTTTAGAAAATCAGTAGCTTTTATAGAGGAGAGTGCTGAAATAATTGGGAAATTTGCTAAATATTTAGATGGAAGAATTAAGAGTAGGAAAACTTAGATCTAGTTTGAGAGTTCGGCCTTTTTTCCTCGAATCAAAGGCTAGTATAGCGGTCCTCCTCGCGGTCCTCCTCTCCAATTGTGGCCAACTATCCTTTGTATCCCAAATTATCAATAAAATCATATTTTTATCCCCCAAATTTCATCCAAATTGTATCAGAGTCTCATTATGGTTCACATGTACATCAATTCCAAAGTATCAAGGTTAAATACTTGTTTCATGGGTGTGTATTTTGTTTGGTTATGTTGGCATGAGATTTTGTTTCACATGTGTGGATCATGTGACAGCCATTAGTTTGCTATTATTAATGTCAAACTTTGGCCTATAATTATTTCATTAAGTTGTTTGCTTAGTGACGTGGAAATCTTAATCATACTTCTCCCAGCTCATATTTTGCAGCTTGAATTCAATGTTGTCTTATATCTGTAATTTGACACTGGTTTTATTATTGGCCTTTAGTTTTCTTCTTCTTTGCTTACGGAAGGAATTTGTTCAGGGATTGTAATTTTATAGGAGTTGAATTCGGAAATAAAATCGGCCTAGGCATAGAAGATATTTATATAATTGTACTATCGGGTTTTCATCCATAGAAATAGCACCAATATCCCAAATTGAAGTGTGCCTATCTACCTATAAGAACAGAAATCGAGAAAATCCATTATGTTTATGTTATTACAATGATATGCTTCTGTTCATGAAAAGATGTATGTAGCATTCATAACTTTTGGTCTTTTCATTTCAGAAAACAGTACTTTGCGTGCCCAGATGACAAGACGTTCCGATACATGGCAAGCATATACAGTCAATCTCACTATAATATGTCACTGAGCACTGAATTCAAAGGAGGCATTACAAACGGGGCCCTTTGGTATGAAAAATGCAACTATGTTAGTTCTCTTTTGTCTCCAGCTGACCCTTTAGCACATTCTTCTATGTTTAGTGAATTTAACTTTAATATGCCAGTAGAGCACATAACCACATTCTAATTTTGATGTGATAAAAAAATCCACCTTGTTAATGTTAATCATAAAATGACAGGAGTGGTCATGTAGTTTGCTGGTTTGTTTGAGAGTGGGACAATTTTTGCATTTAGGCTAATTTTTAAAACTTATTTACAAAATCGACCAACTCAGAAACTATTTGTGAAAACCGACCAACTTCTGGGCGCGAGCGTGTGGGGGGCTGTCTGTGGTTTGGACGCGGTTTCAAACCGCGTCCAAATTGAAATTTGGACGCGGTTTGAAACCGCGTCCAGATTAACACCCTTCAACAGCCCCCAGCTGCTGCCCTGGAGCATATTGTGTTCATTTGTTTCTTCCTCGACCAGAAGCGATTTTTACTCCCTCGTCGAAGTAAAATTCAAAACATCTCACTGAGGTTTTGGCGATTTGGTGTGCGGCTTCTAGGTGATTTTGAGGTGAGAAATCTACTTCATAATAAGATAATGTTCTTGAAATAATTCAAATTTTGATGGTTGTAGAGAAATTAATGAATGTCAATTATGTGTAGGTTTAAAATAATGGCAAGTGATAAGATGTTTGTTACATGCTATGTTGATGGAGATTTAATGATTGATGAAAATCACGAACCGAAGTATGTCGGAGGTACTGTGAGACCAATTATTGTGCGAAGACCGTCAACATATGCTGAGCTAGTAGATCGGATATACATAGGCACACGGATAAACCGGCAGGAGTTTGCATTGAATCTGGTGTGCAAATGGCCAATAACTGATCAAAGGTTTACCGCGGTGAAGATATCAGATGACGGGGATATGGAGATTCTGTTTAGCTTGGGTGAAGTTCAAAGATCAGTTGAAATATATGTGGAAAAAGAAGCAGTAATCAACACCAGAGTGAGCGAACCACATGGCACATTTACTCGTATGCTTGATATTGGTAATGATTCGGCTGACTTTATGCCTATAGAGAATATGGCGGGAGAAGGATGTTCGTATAACCAACAAGAGGATACGTAAGTATATAAAGTTTTGAAGTACTAAATATGTTTATGTTATATTTGTATGAAGTGAATTCCATATGCTAAACATTTCAATTATTCATATGACATTTGCAGTTGGAATGTTGCGGGACAAGGAGATGATGCAAATGCAACTTACTCCACATATATTCAAGGTCCATCTGTACCAGAGACGATGCTCACGCATGCAAATGTGATTCCTGAAGATATTGACAGACCCACAAATATTGGAGCATCGACGTCTATATCGAGACATGTGGATGACGAAAGTGATGGCACGGATAATGATGAACATCCTAATGTGAGGGAGGATAGCATGCAGGTTGCTGCTGATCTAAATGCAGATGATACAGAATGGATACATCAATCGGTTGCAGACAATACAAATGTGCAGTTTGAAGAGCCGTTGCCAGATGGAGAGGATGAGGAACAATGGGTGAACACTACAATTATGAGGAATACCCAAGAAAGATAGCTGATAGAGCCTAGGCTTCCCAGCAGTTCCGGAGTTTTCAACGTCGGTGATATGTATGATACAAAGATCGACTTGATAAAAGCAATAACTGAATGGAGTATCGAGCACAATGTCTCATTTAGACCAATCAAGACAAACAAAACTTGCTATTCCGTGATATGTGGCTTGAATCATGAAGTCAATCCGCATACTCAAGATGAGGGGAGTAGGAATTGTCCTTGGAGGGTTTATGCAGCAGTGGGAAAAAGAACAGTTGGGAGGTTCAAGATAACAAAAGTAGGTGATGAACACACATGCAACAATCCTACTCTAAATACTGATCATAGTCAAGCCACATCATCTTTCATTAGTTACAAAATTATGCCCCAGGTGAAGACCAAGCTTGATATGACACCTGCAGAAATACAAGATGTCATTCATGCAATGTTACACATCAGAATATCATATCACAAAGCATGGATGGCTAGATCGAAAGCTTTAGCGAGGATATTTGGGGATTGGGAGGAGTCATACAAGAGGCTCCCACAGTACTTAGAAGCCATCAAGGAAAGCAATCCTGGAACAGTGTATAAAATTACATATGAAACTATCGGGCCAAGAATGGCATTGTTTACAGGAGTGTTTTGGTCTTTTGGACCATCAATTGAAGGGTTCAAACACTGCAGGCCGGTCCTAAGTATCGATGGCACACATTTGTATGGGAAATATGCAGGGTGCTTACTGGTGGCTACAGGTGTGGATGCAAATGGGGGCCTATTTCCGTTAGCATTTGCAGTAGTATCAGCTGAGAATGTTGAAAATTGGAAGTGGTTTTTCTGCTGCATCTATGAGTTGATACCGAGTGCCCGTAGAAACCAAATGATTACCTTCATTTCCGATAGAATGAAAGGTATTCCGAGAGCACTACGAGAGGGATGGCCAGGTTCTAGACACCATAGGTATTGTCTGCGCCACGTTATTGCAAATTACATGGCGAAAGGGTTCCGAATAGCTACATTGGAAAATAACAAATGGGAAGCTGGCACTGCATCAGACTTGTTGAAATATAATTTTTTTCGTGAAAAGATTAGAAAAGAGTATGTGGCAGCTGATGATTGGATTACTACAAACTTGGGGGCAGATACAAAGAGGTGGGCGAACCACGAAGATGGCGGTAGACGCTATTGTATAATGACAACCAATTGTTCGGAGAGCTTCAATGGGGTTCTTAAAGGAGCTAGAGCGCTTCCGATACAATCGTTGATTGCAAGAACCTTTTATAGATTAAACAAGTATTTCTATCATCGGCGGCTTGATGGACTCCGTTGGACGACCACTTTCACCCCAAAAACCGAGAACATTATTGGTGCACGTGTGCAAGCAGCCAGGTGTTGCTACATCACAAGATTTGGTGACTTTGAGTGGCAGGTGGTGGATACAAATGCACAAGCATATACCGTGACGATAGAAGGTGACCGTTGCACATGTTCGTGCAACATTCCTATGCTTCAGCATATGCCATGTGTCCATGTGATCGCCGCAACGTCAAGACAGCAATATGGTGCCAACATATCATATTGGCCATTTTGTTCACCATGGTATAGTGTGAGTAAATATCAACTGTCATATATCCCAGAATTTCACCCCATACCTGATGAAAGGTACTGGAAGGAGTGGGATGGTCCCAGTTTACTTCCTCCAGAAAAAAGAAGACAACCCGGTCGGCCAAGATCGACAAGGATTCGGGGAGAAATGGATCGTCCACGTGAAGGAAGCATGTAGAATAGATGCACCAATTGTCATCAGCTTGGTCATAAGAAATCACGTTGCCAAATTCCTCTACGCACAGCATCGTAAGTTCCTTTTCACATTTCATGTTTAGTCTTTATGAAAATACTTGTGTACTAACTTCAGCCAATGTTCTAGGGCTCCATCGCATCGAGGAGGCGGTTCGCGTGCATGAAGTTATATAATTCCATGTCGCGTAATATTTGAAATCTATGTATCGTATTTTTGATATATGTGAATGTGAGTGTATAAGATATATGTAATGGATACGACGTGATATATGTGATGGATATGAGATATATGTAAAATCTTATATACTTTTGGAATGAAATCGGATATATGTGATATATGCGATATATGTGTGTGCTATATGCGAAATGTGTTGGATGTGTGAATGGCATGAGATGTGGGAATGTGAAAGGGGATGGAAGAGTGGTTTGGGGCTGGCAGAAGCAGCAGCAGCTGCTGCTTATGATTGCACAGTTTCTGTGCAATCTGTAAGCTGCAGGCAGCTGCCAGGGAGGGGCAATATTGGCCGCGGTTTCAAACCGCGGCCAATATTGCGTCCAGATCTAGTGCAATCTGGCCGTGGTTTCAAACCACGGCCAGATTGCACTAGATCTGGAGGCAATATTGGCCGCGGTTTGAAACCGCGGCCAATATTGCCCCTCCCTGGGCATCTGCCTGCAGCTTACAGATTGCACAGAAACTGTGCAATCATAAGCTGCTGCTGCTGCTGCCAGCCCCAAACCACTCTTCCATCCCCTTTCACATTCCCACATCTCATGCCATTCACACATCCAACACATTTCGCATATAGCACACACATATATCGCATTTCCCATGACATATCACACACCTATCGCATATACAACATATATCCAACTTATTTCTCATTCCACGTAGCTTAAACATATAAAACCCACGTAAATGCCATATTTCAACACATTGAAAATAAAATTTTAGATTTCATTCCAAAAGTGCTCATAAGAGTGCCATATTTTAGATTTCATTCCAAAAATGCCATATTTCATATTTCATTCCAAAATTTCAGATTTCAACACATATAAAACCCACATCTCTATTACAATCATTGCCGCCTCTTTAAAAACCTGCTCATAAGAGACCGCCCACGCCTGTATGTGAGAAACTGACCTCGCTGAGTTGATGTGTCCCCTTCCATTTCTGGTTGGGTGTATTGTGTCACGGAAGTGTCAGCTTCATGCACATGAGTCTGATGTAGCTCTTCTGCCAGAGTCTGATGTGCCTCGTCTGCCAGAGTCTGCGGTGGCTCATCTGCCAGAGTCTGCTGCTGTGGCTCGTCTGCCAGAGTCTGCTGCTGTGGCTCGTCTGCCAGATACTGCTGGCATGGGTCAGCTTCAGGGACAACGGTATACGGCAGAGTAGACTGAGACGTGCTGGCTTCATACCCAGTATATGACTGATAATGCTGAGATGGGTCGCCTTCATACCCGGGGTATGCCTGATACTGCTGATACATACCGAAATCATAACTGGTATATGGCTGCAGCTGCTGAGAAGTGCCAGCCTCATCACCGGTAAATGGCTGATACTGCTGAGATGTGCCTCCTTCATCCCCAGCTGGTTGATACTGCTGAGATGTGCCTGCTTCATCCCTGACAGGCTCTTGTCTTCGTGCACCCTCACCTCTATGTCGTGTACCGCGGAGTACCTGTCCAATCTTATCCCTAATTTGCAGGATCTGCTCTGGGTCACGTGCTTCGTAAGCCCGTGTACACATATCCTCTAACATTCTGAGTGCGTCAGTCTGCAAAACATATGAATAAAATATATATTAGAAACCTATGTATAAAATAAACAAACAAACATTTTAATGCTAAACTACTATTTACCATTTCCCGCTCGATTGGACCACGAGGCATGTAACCATACGGGGGTTCTTGCCTACTATATATCCACCGCCGTGTGATCCTCCAATACCACTCCATATATACTTCTAAACTGACAGCATCCCCCTGCTCAACAATATGTGCAGCCCTGTTGTACCACTGCATGAGGGGCTGCACAGTGGCTTCATTCCATGCTCTAGGGTTCATGCCGGTCTTCACCGGCATTATTGGAACCGCTTCTGGAATATGCTGCGGGATACCAAATTGGCGCATAACACGATCTGGGACATGCATCACCAATACATCAAAGCAAATTAGCGGTACACGCGCACGCCAGCTCTGATTTTCTAAAACACATAAATCAGGAAGATTTTGATATCTCTGAAGATATGGCTCCCAGATCACCTAAAGGAAATGAAAATTATGAATAACTCGTAATAATAATCCATCGGTCATCACATCAATGTATAAAATTTACAACTTCTTACCTGCGTAGGCTCTAACATGTCAAGCTCGTTTCTATAAAAATCCAGTTGCCGCTGGGGGTTTTCTCTGAATGATAATGGCACATTCCACCTGCATCCTAAAGGGAGGGTGCCATCCAATATGTCTTGGGCGCAAGTCGGCCTGCCTATATGCAATCTCTCCCATGACCATACCTGTGAATTTGAAATTGTCAGTGACTGTTACTATATAAAAAATTATTACAATGAACTTAAGTTTCAAATTGTATACCTGCAACAAGGTGGAGCAAGCGTATAACCCAGTTGTTTCCCTTCTTGCCACCTTACTTAGCTCTGCGTATAGGTGAGTAAGAACAGCACTACCCCATGAATAATCTGCAATGGCCTCTATATGCTCCATCTTTGTCAACCACCTGAGATGCACCGACCCTTTACTTGGATCTGGCACCAATAATGTGCCTATCATATGCAAAATATATGCTCGAGTATATTGCCGAATCTCCTCAGGGGTGGCTTCTGCAGGCAACTCCATGAACGTCTCTCGCAACCAGCTCAGTTTTACCTTAGCTCCTTGGTTTTCTATGGATGCCTGTCCAAGGAGTCGTTCCATCAATTCCGCCCAATTGGGACGGGTTGGCATTCTCCATATAGGAATGCCCTCAATAGGAAGGCCCGTGATGACTGACACATCCTGCAATGTGATCGTCATCTCACCCTGACGGAGATGGAATGTATTGGTCTCGGGCCTCCATCTATCCACCAATGCAGAAAGTAACGCCCAATCCAACCGTATCCACCTCAACCTCGCACATACATCAAGCCTGGCAATTTCCATATAGTGCGATGCCCGCTCATCTAAAACCCATGCGGTATGTTTCCTCGTGTGGTCCACTACCAATATAATATCCGCCTGCAACCAAAAAATACGTATTGTTAATATACTTCATCCAAAATTACGACAAAAGATACATTGCGTAAAATATTAATTCAATTCACTAGTTTTGTTCATACCTGTCTAGGCTGGATATTTGCTGAACGATGTCGTGCCTGCTCATTCAAGACCGTATCTGAAACAGGTCCCGGGTCCATATCTGCTAGAAAAAATATATAAGATGAAAAAAATTTAGCATACAAAAGATTTATATTTCATCTAAAATTTTGTATTGATGTTTCATCAATAAATACATGGCTTTCCATAAAATTTTGTATGCTAAAATTTTGATTATGACACACGAATACTCCAATACATGGCATTTGGTCTAAAATTTTAGCTTAAATTTTTATCTTACAAACTAAATTTTTATCATTTCATGTACATTTGGAGAGCCTATATACAATACAAAATAAATTTTTAGCTTAAACACGAATACTAATTTTTAGATCAGATCCAATATAAATTTTCATCAACCCTAAACCCCATTGAAATTTGGGATAAATCAAGAGCTTAATGAACAAAAATTACATAAATCATACCTACTGAAGGTTGTCACTACTTGATGAGCGCTAGATTTCACTTCCTCAACGGAGAAGGACAATACGTGGGTTTTAGGGTTTTTGGCTCGGGATGAAGAACTCAGAAAGAAAGAAGGAAGAAAGAAGCAGACCGGCGCTGGCGGGTTTGAAGGGTGTTAATCTGGACGCGGTTTCAAACCGCGTCCAAATTTCAATTTGGACGCGGTTTGAAACCGCGTCCATACCACAGACAGCCCCCACACGCTCGCGCCCAGAAGTTGGTCGGTTTTCACAAATAGTTTCTGAGTTGGTCGATTTTGTAAATAAGTTTTAAAAATTAGCCTAAATGCAAAAATTGTCCTTGAGAGTGTGAAGGGATGCGGTTATGGTATACATAATTTGGACTTTATACAAAACAACCCACCCCACTTCCAACCACCGCCACCAAAAATAAATAAATAAATAAATAATAAAACCTGCTTATCATATCTCAGCGCTTCCCTTCAATCTCACCTTGCTATGAAGTTAATAGATAATTCCCTGAATCAAAACTTCGGTAAATAAATCACCTAAACGTTTGCTTATTCTGAGATACACAGACAATTTGTTTCATTTTTACAAACTCTTTAATACAATGCAATCTATCTGCATATTATTTGTTCGTTCATGAAGCATGATTAGTTGCAATGCACAAAACTTCCTGGTTATCACAAAACATTCGCATAGTCTTTTATTATTTGTGAGCACACCTGTTGCAAGAGATATTTACAGTCCGTCTGACTTATACCGCTTAAGTCTTCTTCTCCACTTGATCTCTCAACCATATTCTGAATCTTTTTTTTTTCCATGAAATTAAGTACCCGCAAACAAAGGAGCAGTAACCAGACATAAGCCTTCTGTCCATGTGGTCGCCCCAAGTTTTGTGGGAATTGTCTCATATGGGATATGCGATGAAATGATATTTAGACTATAGAATTCCTACGAACTAAGATGAATTCCTACGAACTAAGATCTAACTGCATCTAGCATTTTTGAGAAACTAATCATGCAAAAACTCTGTCGGTAAGCATGCACGGGCGAGCAAGATCAATTTTTGGATCAGTGACCTTCTGGAAGTTCTCGCTTAGGGTGTAGCAAATAGTATCAATACCTCACAATAGCAAGAAGCGTAGGAACAAAGCCTTGCATGGAGCTAAGTAAGCTAAGTGCTACGCAGGGTGAAGGGCCATGCCACACAGGTGTGACGGAGACTATTGCATGAGCCTATGGGAGCCCTCTCTAGAGTCCATGGCGGTCACATCTGGGGTATCATGTAGCTTGGTGAAGTGTTAATTTGGCGATGGTTCCATACGCTAAATAGGGGAGTACGTCATATCGTAAATTTTGAAGGAATACTCCCATATGGGTCAGTGGTGAAGGTCTTCAGCAGATAAGGATAATGATGAACTTAAGAATTAATTATAGATATCATTTTTGTTAGGAATAAACTCTCTTCTCTTATTCCAAGGGCAATAGCCCGATATATATAGAGTACAGGGAATGGTAAATAAGCATAAAAGACCCTATACAAAAGGAGTATATACATCTAACACCCCCCCTCAAACTCATGGTGGATCAACAACACTGAGTTTGAAAAGATAAAAACTGTGTTGTGCTCTAGTCTGGGCCTTTGTTAAGAAATCTGCGAGCTGATACTCAGAAGGCACATACTGTAAAGCAATAACCTTATCCCGTACCTGTGAACGCGTAAAAGAGGCGTCCACACCAATGTGCTTGGTGAGCTCGTGCTTCACCGGGTCACGAGCAATACTGATGGCACCTGTACTGTCAGACAACAAAGGAGTAGGTGTCGAAATAGAGACGCCCAAATCCTCAAGTAACCAACGGAGCCAAATAATCTATGCTGTCAACAAGGCCATAGCACGCAACTCAGCCTCTGCACTCGATCGAGAAACCGCATGCTGCTTCTTGGTCTTCCAAGTGATGAGAGAGCCACCCAGGAAGACGCAATAGGCAGATAGAGACCGACGATCAGAAGGATCACTGGCCCAAGTCGCATCAGAGTAAGCATGGAGCTGTAAGGGACCAGAGCGTGGAAAGAATAATCGACGGTGGCTGGTCCCGCGCAGATAACGCATGACACGAATAAGGTGGCTGTAGTGGAGCTGAGTAGGTGCAGAAACAAACTGGCTCAAGATGTGCACGGAATATGAAATATCCGGTCGAGTGATCCCAAGATAGACCAAACTGCCAACAAGATGGCGATAATGAGTGGGGTCCGGAAGAGGCTCACCGTCAGTAGAGCGAAGATGTACATTCAGCTCCATCGGTGTATCAGCGGTACGCTGATCAACAAGAGAAGCCCGATCAAGAAGATCCTGAATATACTTCTCCTGAGAGAGATAGAAGCCATCAGGTGTGGAGGAAAACTCAATCCCCAGAAAGTAACGAAGAGGGCCAAGATCCGTCATAAGAAACTGCTCGCTCAGCCGTGCTTTCACAAAAGCAATATACTGGGGATCATCTCCAGTGATAATCATATCATCTACATACAAAAGCAGAAGCGTCCGACCACGAGATGAAGTATGAACAAAGAGAGCAGGATCATGATCACTCGCAATAAAACCAGCAGCAGTGACGACAGAAGAGAACCGCTGAAACCAAGTACGTGGAGCCTGCCGAAGACCATATAGAGAGCGAAGAAGGCGACAAACCATGCCCTCAGGGACAGAATAACCAGGTGGTGGTCGCATATAAACCTCCTCATCAAGAACGCCATGGAGAAAAGCATTCTTGACATCAAGCTGGGAAATAGACCATCAACGAACAACAACAACAACAATAAGACTGCGAACAGTAGTCATATGAGCAACAGGAGCAAAAGTCTCCTCAAAATCTATCCCATGCTCCTGCTGAAAACCGCGCGCTACAAGACGAGCCTTGTAGCGCTCCAGAGTACCATCAGATCTGGTCTTGACCTTGTAAACCCACTTGCACGTGATAGGACGAACACGGGCAGGCAGGGGTACAAGATCCCACGTACCAGTACGCTCAAGCCCAGCAATCTCCTCTGCCATAGCATGCTGCCACTCCTGGTGAGCAGCGGCATCCCGATAAGAGGTCGGCTCGGCAAGAATAGCACCCAGAGAAGTAAACCGACCAGGAGGGCGTAGTGACTCACGATCACGAAGGTGGTAACGAGGAGGGTCACTGGAGGAAGAGGGCAACTCAGGAGGGTTACTGGTGATGGAGGGCATCTCATGAGAAGGCACTGCAGGAGGATCCTCGACTCGCTGACGACGAGTGTAGTGAAGAGGAAAGGGAGAAACATGTCCTGGGGTAGGTGCAGAGGTGACCGGAGGCACAGGGGGCACTGGTGGTGGAGCTGAGGGCACAGGTGATGGAGGGATGGGTGGTGGAATGGTGGATAGTGGACTATCAGGAAAAATGAGAAACAAGAGAGGCTCAACAATAGAAGCCGGACTGGAAGATGAAGAAGGACGAGGGAAGAAGGGACGAGACTCATCAAAAGTCACATCACGAGAAATCCGCATCCGTCGAGCTACAGGATCCCAACACCGATATCCCTTGTGCACAGCACTATATCCAAGGAAGACACACTCAGCAGACTGGGCTGTCAACTTGGTGCGCTCACGAGGAGCCAACAAGACATAGCAGACACAACCAAAAAGACGAAGCTCAGGATAAGACGGCAGATCTGGAGGTGGTGTAGGAAGGCGCTCAAGTGGAATCGCACCCTGAAGAGGGGAAGATGGCTGCATGTTGCTGAGATATGTAGCAGTAGATACAGCCTCAGCCCAAAACTGAGGGGGAACAGAGGAAGCAATCATAAGGGCACGAGCAGTCTCAAGTAAATGACGATGCTTGCGCTCAGCAACGCCATTCTGGGCATGAGCCCCAGGACAGGAAAACTGTGAGAGAGTGCCCTGGGTATCAAGAAAGGCACGAAGGTGCCGAGATAAGTATTCTCCAGCAGAGTCAGCACGAAGAACCCGAATGGGAGTGCTATACTGTGTACGGATCATGGTAGCAAAAGATTTATAAATAGACAAAACCTCAGTACGAGAGGACATAAAGTATATCCAAGTGTAACGAGAAAAATCATCTATAAATATAATATAGTAGCGATGACCCCCTTTCGAAACGAAAGGGGCCGGACCCCATACATCTGAGTGAACAAGATCAAAAGGACTCTGAGAGACAGACTCACTAGTAGGATAAGGTAGCTGTAACTGTTTGCCAAGTTTACAGCCCATACAGTTTAAAGACATATCACCAGAGACAGACCCTAATAAACCTCTACGAACCAAAGAAGAAAGACGCGAACCACAGAGATGTCCTAAGCGATGATGCCACTGGGCGAACGAACCGGTGGAGGATGCAGCAGAGGCGGAGGCAATAGTGGTGATGGGAGGACTGGCAGAGGCAGCGGAAGGAAGATGAAGCCAGTCAAGCTCCCAAAGACGCGGAGAATCACGCCTGCGGGGGGCCAGAACCAACTAGACTGCCCGTGCGACGATCCTGGATAGTACAAGAGTCAGAATCAAGAATAACACGACAGCCATGATCAGTAAGTTGGCCTGCCGACATAAGCTGCATGGTGAGTTTTGGAACGAGGGACACAGCAGGGACATGAAAAGTGGGATTAGAAAGTGTGCCTAGCCCTGTAACTGAAAGTGGGGTGCCATCTGCAGTGAGAACTGTGACAGGGCTGGAGGGAGTACTAATGGAATGTAAAGTGGTAGAGTCAGGAGTCATATGAAATGAAGCACCAGAGTCAAGGATCCAAGGAGAGGTACCTGAGGTGGTGGAAGATGGTGTCGCAGTACCTGGAGGTTGACTGGCAGAAGAAGCAGAGCCTGATGCCCCAGAAGCAGACATCCGACGAAATAACTTGAGAAGCTCCTGCTCAGTATCAGATGGGGTAGTGCTCCTCTGATAGGGGAAACCCCCAGTGTCAGTCTCCTTCTTCTTGGCAGCAGCCTGATCCCTCCGCTTCTTGTGACATTACGCCTCCACATGTCTGTCTCGGTGTCAGTAGGTGCAGCGTCTGGTGTCACCTCGCACGGGTGCTGTAGCAGAAGGCAGATCTGGTGTGATAGGAGCAGAAGAAGCAGGAGCACGGGTCGCCAAAACAGAAGCAGAAGGTGCCACAAGACCAGCAGTACGAAGACGAGTCTCCTCAGTACGAATAGCAGCAAGAACCTCCAAGAACGTCACGCGTGGGTGACGGGCAAGCAGCTGGGCACGTATCTGCTCGAACTCAGGCCGAAGTCGCGTCAAAAAGTCATAGACCCGACGAAGCTGCAGGTGGGAGTGCTGATGCTGACAACACTGGAGATACAACAGATCGCTGGTCCCAAAGAGTCGAGCTGACACCAGATAGCAGATATCTGTGTATAGAACTCATCGACCATGGCATCACCCTGCTGAAGAGCCTGCTCCTGTCGGACGACAGCAAGGTAGAGGGAGTCACCGGTAGGCTCATAGTGAGAGCGAAGATGATCCCACATCAGCTGAGACGTCGCCAAACTCACAATGTCACCAGTCAGGGACACATCAATGCTAGCGATGAGGATGTTGGCGGCACGAGCATCGTCATCACACCACCGCCGATAGAGAACATCCTGAGAGGAATAAGCAGCAACAGCAATCGCATACGCATCGGTTGCCGCCTTCTTGGCGGTGTCATCAGCAGTGGGGGGAGTGGTGTCTCGCTGGGAAGCACCGGTCGCGGTGGGCAAGGACGATCGCCGGTGAGAAGGTCCCAAAGGCGCTGACCGCGCATATGGAGACGAATGTGCGGTATCCACTCCTTATAATTAAGGCCATCAAAAATCAACGAACAGCGAGGGATAGCAACATGATGATGATAAAGAGGTAGATCCGTAGGAGACGCCATATGAAGGGGGCACCGACAGTGGCGCGGCGCGGATACACCGATGCTCGTGCGCGGATCGGTGCGGCGCTGCGCGGATCGGGCGCGGCACGGATCGGCACGGATCGGGCGAGGCGCAAATCGGGCGCGGCGCGGATCGGCGCGGATCGACACGGATCGGGCGCGGATCGCGCGGATCGCGCGGATCAGGCGGACGCAGTCGCGGGGGGCAGACGCGCGCAGATCTGGCGTCAGCTCGACTCTGGCGTCAACGCGGAGTCGCGGGGGGCGGATCGGCACGGATCGGGCGCAGTCGCGGGGGGCGGACGCGCGCAGGCGCAGCGCGGATCTGGCGTCAGCACGGAGACGCGAGCGCAGGCGGACGCAGTCGCGGGCTCGTGGGAGACGCGGGCGCGGGCGGACGCAGTCGCGGGGTCGGCGCGGGCGGACGGCGCGGGTGGGAGACGCGGCGGGGGAGAGAGCAAAAAGACGGCTAGGGTTTAGGTTAAACCTGGCTCTGCTACCATGTTAGGAATAAACTCTCTTCTCTTATTCCAAGGGCAATAGCCCGATATATATAGAGTAGGAATAAACTCTCTTCTCTTATTCCAAGGGCAATAGCCCGATATATATAGAGTACAGGGAATGGTAAATAAGCACAAAAGACCCTATACAAAAGGAGTATATACATCTAACAATTTTAAAGGTATAGTCATGGAAAACTCCATTTTTTTAAGCGCATTCAGATGCGAGAGCAATTTCCAGATAAGCGACATAAGAAGTTCCCGCACAGTGCATTCCATTATCACAAATGTAGTGTGCATCAGAATATCCCACTATGTTTATGGAACTTTAAAATTTTAACAATGGTTCCCTTCCTGGAGGTTTCTAATATCACTTAGACTATGACAATGCTTCCAAATGCTCTACTATTAGTTCTTGTATAAACTGTTCACAATTTTCCAACCAAATGCACTCTTGGTTCTTTCATAAAATAAATAGGCAACAAGAGAAATGAGGTTTCTAAGTTCTAACAAAGTCCCAGTATCTTCGTGCACTTATTGTTGCACATGTATATGTGTGAACTTCAGTGAGTATCTACATGAAGTGTTTGAAGTTTCTCTGATATACCGTCAATATATTAGCAAGTATGTTGTTTATGGTCGGGAGCGGTGCCGATTTGGGGTATACATCAGTTAGATTAATATCAATCATAGTAGCTAAAATACCTGTGAGTGACATATCTGCTGATTTTTGTCTTTATAATGTATCGTATCAATTAATATATCATTAGATTCTCTAAATGATATATGTTAGCCTTGTGAACGATATCTCTACTATAGAAAAAAGATAAAAATTTTAATAAGAAAGAAAAATAATCTTTTTGTATTTTATTTAATAAAAATAAAAGTAACTAAAACTTATTCTGAACTCTAAAAAAGAAACTCATCCACAAGGTCCACAACATTCTTGTTATATTTCATTGTACATCGTTACAAAGAGGAGTATCAGCTTATTAAATTTTCTTTAGGCAAAGGAATAAGTTTTCTCTGATCAAGTATCTCCCTTCTTTCATCTCGTCTCAGGAAAACCAAAGGTCAAATCTCCTGCCTTTTAAATCCTTAATCTGTCTTATAAATTTTTTCTTTCTTTTGAATCCTTAATCTCTCTTATGGATTAATTGACAACCGAAAATATTAAAATCGATCTCAGGTTTTGAATTTCTCTTGTATGAAAAATTCAGGATTAAGGTATATTTGAACAATTGCTCTCTACCTACATTGTCAATAAGAGTATCATTGTGGAGTACCTATATGGGTTGCTCCCATGCAGTGTTTGAAATATAAATCCATAGATCTTCAACCGAGAGATTAACCTACTCCCCTATGCATATCTCCAAGATCTACATGTTGCTACCCTAAGATTGGCTTTGGTTTCTCACAAATTGTCAATGATTCTGTGTCATTTACCCACCCTTCTTGATAATCGTCTTCTTATATATTTTGGCTCTATTGAATGGGGCCAAGCTGCTAGGATCGAGCTGCCTTTTTTCTTGTTTAAGTTTCATGTTCAGATTTGATTGATCCGAAAATCAAGTTACAAATGCACCTTGGCCAGGCTGTCGAAAAAGATCTCTCGTTTTAGTTATTCCACCAAATGTACTGTTCCCACAATAATTTTGTTTATTTTTGTAAGGTAAAAGACCTTTAGTGCATTTTTGTGTGTAAGATCTTCATTACTTCTAGACGGGGCTGACGAGGAACTTTGACTAGAAAGACTTTTTAAAACCAGACATTATTCTATAAAATTTATAAAACGCATCTTAAGAACTCATGAACGAGAAACTTGTTAAAAGTCTATAAATGAATTTTTGATCCACAAGATAAGGCATGGCCACAAGTAGCAAGCATACTATTTCATTTATATAGTATTAAAATTGAATAGAAAATTTTCAAATGAATTTCTGAAACCCAAGTTTGAACATAGCCGCAAGTGGAAAACATATTTTTCATCAGTAAATTCCTAAACTAAAGAACAAATTAGAAACTACATTTTTTAATCATACTATTAGATATAACTATTAATGGAAAGCATGATCTTTTATTTGTAAACTATTAATTATTAAATAAAGCATTAAATTAGGATAATGTAAATGCAATAATAAATGAACAATTAAATTTGTAATTTTAAAACATATTAACTGACATGAATTTTTTAGGTTCACATCTCTAGAAATACTTAAAGTTTATATGCATTATATTCCAAGAAAAACACAAGTTCCAAAGTCCAAAAGTCCTGAATTTCATGTGCTATATTATTCCACTATCCTAGATGTGCAAAATCAATCCATAATTTACGTGAAATATCAGTTCCAACGTACAAAGTTCATGTTTTACACATAGAGAGAGAGAGAGAGAAAGAATGAGACCTGATACTAAGACAGACCATCGACTAAGATTTAACTAAGCATCATCAACGGTCAGATCGATTCCTTTGATGGATGGACCACAAGTAAGTTTTGGGCTTGTCCCGTCACGTTAAGTAAGGATCAAAAAATACACATACACCCAGGTGTGAAGACCATGTAGGAAGAGTAAAAGCCTAGAGGTTGACTCTTTGTAAAAAGGATGCACAGATTCTTTGGTTGGTGACTCGCAAGGTTCTGGAGAACGAAAGGAAGTTTTAGTCGTGATATAAGAGCACGGCTGAGCCAACCGATCGTCCAACAGCGAGCATTGATCCGCTTAAGTCCACCGGCAAAGAGTCGGAGCAGCTTTCTGCATGAGTAAACATACAAGATCAGTCCAAAAGTTCAAAGTTCACGTCTATATATATGTAGAGGGTTATATTCATTGCGCATAAATTTTCAAAGCTAGACTTGATATGAGCCATCATAAAATATCATCCAGTATTAATTAAAAATTAATTTAGTTAAGATTAGTGAAGACAAGTCATAATTAAATTTGATATAACAACACTAACGATGTTATACCATAATTAAGGTTTAATCTATACAATTACTGTCTGCTAAACCTATTTAATTTAAAAAACTAATAATAAAGTAGTATTTTTATAAAATGTTCTAACAATTTTAAACTAGCAAAATTAGATAATTTATAATTATCCCATTTTTGGAATAATATAACACCTAAATGAAATGTTTATAATTGCAGATAGCTAGAGTTTATGGTGAACAAGAATTTTCTTAAAATAAAATAGTGTAGTTTTCAATTAATCCATAAGAGCAAGTAAGGATTTAATCAAATATACCTTGATCCGGAATTTGTCTTGAGATAGAAAGCCGGAGTCTGATTGATTGATCTTTGTATTCTTGGCTGTCAGTTAATCCACAAAGAGAGACTTAAGGATTTAAAAAATGAAGATAACTTATAAGAGATTAAGGATTTAAAAAGGTGCTAGCTTTTGGTTTTGCTGAATCAAGAGATGGAAGAAGGGAAATTTGCATTTGCTTATAGAAAACTTACTCTTCTGCTGAGAGAAAACATACGGATACGCCTCTCTTTGATGAAAGATAATATGGATGAAATGGTCCTTTTGGATGAGTTTCTTCTTCAGTGTTCATGGACTATTTATAAGACAGAAAAGCATGTTACTTTTGTTTTTTTTTAATTACTAAAAGGTTATTTTTTATATTTATTAAAAATTAACATTGTTTCTATTCCAACACTTTATCACCAGTGTATCACTTATATCGACTGGGATACCAGTTGATTATCGATCGTGTAGCTGATATATCATTTAGCGGATATAACAATATACTGGTTGATATAAAACATTATAGGTACAAATATTGGCCCAAAAATCGGTATAACTGTTATGTTAGCTACACCAACCAGTATTTATCTGACTAGCAATCTACCTAAAATTGGTATTGGTTCCCCACAGGCTGGCACATCAACTGTATATCGAAAAGGTTTGAACACTGCTTCCAACATATCACCCTTCTATATGATGTCGTAACAAACTTTCTGATAGAGAGAGATGCTCTCCTTGACCATGTCAGTTGATACAAATACATGCATTTTCCAAGACACTTAGTGCCAAATCTCAGACTAAGATAACTCTTCAATTGTCCAGTATTTACTTGATCACTACTGGTATAACTATATAATCAATATAAATAGACTATTGTTTTCCACTTAGCCTCAAACTCGATCCTCAGTGTGGTAAAATTGTCAAACCAAGCTTGTCGATATAGTTTCAACCTGTAATTGGCTTGATAAGTCTGATGGCCTTGTTAACTTGACAAACCTTAGTGGCCACCAAAGCAAATGTTACTCGATTAGAGTACAGTGGAAGGAAGTATATCTAACAAGGAGGAGGAAGATGTGGATGGAGGCCTCTCTCTCTGACCCACTATCTCCAAAGGTATATTCCTGCGAGGACTTAGATGGTGTACTAGGATTGAACTTAGAAAGGAACTGAGATGAAAGAAAGAAGATAATATGAGATGGATCAGAGAAGCAATTGATTAAAGTGATTCCCATGATTTGAGTGCTCTGATAAATAGATTGGACATTGAGAATGGAAAAGAATGGAGAGACATGGTATAACAGGAAGAGTCTAAATCTAGGGCAATTCATATGCTATGATGTAAAAAGCTTTGACTTTTTATCGCCATGCCTCATCATATACATTTGTATAGCAACGATATTTTAAAGTTGGATTTATGCAGAATCCTTGTGCCCTATAAGGTATGTCCCTAAACAAGTCTGTTGCTTTGAATGTTCAAATTCTGCAGGAAGTATAACCCACTTGGAAGATGTCGGACCTCCTGGCACACCAAATACACTAGAGGAGGGGTGAATAGTGTAAATCACGACGATATTGCAAAATTAAAAGTTAATAAAAAATTGCAAGAACAGTGCGGAAATAAAAGAACACAATCCAGAATATTCCAAAACGCAAACACAGAGATTTTTATCCTGGTAGGATCCTTGTGATCCTACGTTCAATCTTCTACCCCGTAGAGATTTGAATCCACTAAAACACTTGCCGTGTTGCAAACTTATATAATCTCTTCAACAAAAGATTCACCAAATAAAATAAAGAAAGAGTATGAAACAATATCACATATAGCCTTGATAATTGATGGAATTATTGCACAAGGAAGGTGATTAAATCTCCAAGGTTCTTGATGGAACTTGTAGTAAAACAAACTTGAAGATTTGACTTTATATGGAGGAAAAATTTCTGCAGATGTTTCTCTAAGAAAATCTGAAAATCACTTACTTTCTAGAGAGAGTAAGTAAACTTAAGAAAAGAGAAAGAAAGTGAATTTTCTTGTGTTTTTAGGCAGGGGTCTATTTATAGTCCAAAAAGGTAGTTTTTAAACATTGGACAACTGCCTAAATTTTCAAAAAATTCTGGGAAAGTTTTTCTATTAGTCGACTAATATGAGTGTCTAGTCGACTAATTAGAACTGCTGACTAGTATTCTGGCTGTTTTGGCTGTTGAGGTGTCTTTTCAGAAAATAACTTTCAAAAACGGAAAGAAACTTCTGTAAACGGATATAAACTGACAAAAAGTAGTCGTCTATGCAGTTCTAATTTTTAGAAATAAAACATAGTATTTAAATGATAAATCATTTAAAATAATTGATTTGAAAATAGACTGGTAGACTAACAAATCTGTTAGTCGACTAAAAATATGAAAGTTTTAAAATTTGTGGGAAAATGGTCCTAGAGGCTTTAAAATGAGTCTGACAAAGTTTTAGGACAGAAATATTTTAATATTAAAATTAGTCGACTAGGATTAAGGGTTGGTCGACTAATAGAATTTTTGACTTGATTTTTTGAAGACGGATCCTAGACGACTAAGATAGATTGTCATCAAGGCTTTTACATTCTAAGCAAATGCAAGAGAAAAAATAAAGATTAATTCTCATTTACAAGATACAAAATATCATCGATAAGCTTCGTCTTGTAGTGAATGCTTTTTGCAACTTGTATACTTGATGATTGTCTTAGTTGATTTGTGCTGTAACATTTGCATAAATAAAGTTAGTACAAAGATAATATGTTTGTATCATCAAAACCATACGATGAGTTGAGTTTCCAACATTCTCCCCCCTTTTGATGATTTTACAAACATTAAATATAATATTATAACATGATGTTAATGCAAAAAAATTAGTGCTAAAAGATGTTATTGCTTATAAACAATATATAAAACTTGCAATTGGTATAACAATATATGATGTTATTAGGTATGTTAGTAATGAACGTGAATGTTAACATGAAATGCGAAAATTTAGAAATACATAGTGTTAGTGCATTATGTATATTAGAAATATATAATGTTAGTGCATTATGTATATTTCTTATGTAGTATATCTCCCCCTGAATAGTATATCTCTCCCTGAAAATTAGTATATTATATTAATTCTTCCCCTTGGAAATTATCAAAAAAGGGGTAAATCTGTCTAATTAATATATTAGTCGACTAGTATGTTGTGTCGGACGACTAACTGCAGAAAAATTCAGAGAGCATAAAAACAGAGGAGACACTTTTGGAAGAAAATTAAAATGCATTAACAGGGAATAAAACAGTGCATTAGAAAATGATTACAAACCATAGGGAAAGATACAATCTAAAGCAAACATACAACATAAAGCAAGTACTCGGACAATTAAAACAAACTACCAACATAGACTACTAGTCGGCCAGCTGATCTTCTTGGTCGACCAGAAACTGAAATGTTCGAGGCCTAATACGGTGGAGGAGGCCTAGGAGCACGGTGTGATGTGGAGGGAAAGTAAGGAGACCATTGTTCCAAGAGGCTTAAAATCTGGGCTTGAGTGCCTTGCATATTGGTAAAGTCCATATTTATGTCATGCCGAATTTGTGCAAGACAATTCTCAAAACCATGTAAATGTGCTTGGACTCCCGCGAGACCGACATGCATATCATCTTGAAGATGATCAATTTGTTCTTGAAGGAAGGACCGAGATGGTTGAGAGTGGACATGAGGGGTCATGGTAATCTTGCGACGACGAGGTGGTGATTTGGTTGGTTGCTCTTCTTCAACATGTGGAAGTGGATGAAGTTCCATGCGAATCAAGAAAGAATGATCAAAGCATAGTGGATTATAAATGGTCACTTCATCGTCAAGAGGAATTTCAAAATGTTGAAGAATTCGTGTGATCGTGCAAGGTAGAAAGATGTTATTTGAAACGGGTTTTACTAAGTCTAACATGAAAGATACAGACCAATCAACTTTTATTCCATGCATGATGGCATAGAGAATGCGGAGGCAAGTTTCATCAATGTAATGTAAAGATGTTGGAAGAAGATTGGAAGTTATGATCTTTAAGAGAAGACGAGGGGTTGGATGTGCAACCATACCGGAAAGTTGAAAATTTGAACTTATGGAGTCAAGAGTGGGTTGATGATTCATGGGAAAGCCGAGAGTGTGATCATTTGATCGAGGGAAGCCAAGACATTCGGCAAGAGTGCCAAAGGTGAGATGCATATCTATACCTTGAATTTTTGTGTCAAAATAGATGTTTCCGCCTTTTTGATAAACAACAATATTAGAGTAAAATTGTTTCACAATGAGAGGATAATATAGAATATCTTCACACCAAATGTGGAAGAGAGAGACATTATGAAGAAAATGGTGGAGATTGAAGTTTTGAATTGAAGGATCACTAAAATCAATTGATTGTTCGGGATAGAATGGAGTAAATTCCATGGCGGCATATTTGGCGCGTGCATATTCGGCCGGAGTGGATCGACGAGATGAACGGGGATTTGAATATGGAAACATTAAAGAGAGATGAAGTGCTCCAACAGAGAACTTATGAGATCTTTCTTTGAAGATAGAAGATTTTCGGCTATATTGTGCATTGGGCTTTCTCATGGTGAAGAAGAAAGACACATGGTGTTTAAATAGATAATTTGAGTGGAAAATTTGAATTTTGAATCAAGAACCCGAATTAAAAACTTCCTAATAACTCCTAAGACGTTTTGGGAGCGTCTGCAACGTTTTGGGGAGAGAAATCTAGCAAGAAATCGCGCAAAACAACGTTCAAAAACTGATGTTCTTCAGCTGTCTACAGCGATTAGTCGACTAGGATTGGATATTGGTCGACTAATCGGGTGTAAACTCTGAGCGGTTTGGGAAGTGAGCGAAATAATTCAAATAAATTATAAATTAAGTTTCGGTCAAAAGAGAGAATAGAGTGGTTATTGCCTTGGGAAGGAAATTGTGTAAGAAGTTTGACCATGTGTAAGTACCTTTGTACTTAAAGTGTAAGAAGGTGCAAGGGAGAGGTCATGTCCTTAGTACTTGGAAAGTACTTTAAGAGAGGGAAATGCATCATTCAAATTTTTGAATGAGGAAATTCGGGTTTGACCGAAAATAATAATAAAAAAATATGTAGATAATTTTATAAATAGTAGAAATTCATATTGATATAATAAATAATTCTGGAGGATTTGTCGACTAGTATCAAATATTGGTCGACTAATTAAAATATGAATAAATTCAGAAAAATCCAGAAAAATCATAAATGATACCAACGTAATATATAACTATAATATATGATTAAAATGTCGATTCACTAATAATGCCAAGTTCACTTCTAAGTTTTAGAAAAGTCTCTTCCTTAAGGGGCTTAGTAAGGATATTGGCTATTTGATTTTTAGTATCTATATACTTAAGAATAATGTCACCTTTTTGGACATGATCATCCAAGAAGTGATGACGTGTATCTATGTGTTTAGTGTGTGCATGATGTATCGGATTTTTGGATAAATTTATAGCACTAGTATTGTCACACATAATAGGACATGTGTTACATTTAATGCCATAATCTAGTATTGTTTGTTTCATCCATAAAATCTGTGCACATGTTAAACCAGCGGCAATGTATTCCGCTTCATTAGTAGATAAAGAAACAGAGTTTTGTTTCTTATTAAACCATGATACTAATGCATAACCTAAAAAGTGACAAGTTCCACTTGTACTTTTACGATCAGATTTGTAACCAGCAAAATCTGTGTCACTATATGAAATTAAATCAAATGAATTTGATTTTGGATAATATAAACCAAAATCAGATGTGTGTTTGATATACCTAATTATCCTTTTGACAGCAGTCAAATGTGATAATTTAGGATCAGATTGATATCTAGCGCATATACAAACAGAAAACATAATATCTGGTCTACTTGCGGTAAGATAAAGTAATGATCCAATCATACCTCAATATAGTGTTTGATCAACACTCTTACCATTATGATCTTTATGAAGGTTTGATGAAGTACCCATTGGAGTACGCTTTTCTGCAGAATTCTCTAATCCAAATCGTTTGATATGTTTCTTTGTATATTTATTTTGGTGTATAAATAATAAATATACCTTCCATCATTTGTTTGATTTGAAGTCCAAGGAAGTAGGTCAATTCACCCATGTAACTCATCTCAAATTCGTTCTACATTTTCTTAGAAAATTCTTAACAAAAAATCATTAGTAGATCCAAAAATTATGTCATCAATATATATTTGTATAATGATAACATCAGAATTTATATGTTTGGTAAATAAAGTAGAATCTATTTTTCCAATAGAATAACCAGATTTTAAAAGAAAGTTCTTTAATCTTTCATACCAAGCACGAGGTGCTTGTTTTAATCCATATAATGCTTTCTTTAACTTGAAAACATGATTATCCAAACTTTCATGTTGAAATCTTGGTGGTTATTCTACATAGACTTCTTCATTTATAATACCATTTAGAAATGTACTTTTAACATCCATTTGATATAATTTAAAATCTTTATAACATGCATATGCTAAAAGCATTCTAATAGATTCTAATCTTGCTACAGGAGCATGTGTTTCATCATAATCTATGCCTTCTTCTTGATTATAATCTTGTGCAACTAATCTAGCCTTATTTCTAATCACTTGTCCAGATTCATCCAATTTATTCTTAAATACCCACTTAGTACCAATAATAGGGTTATCTGAAGGTCTAGTTACTAATTCCCATACATCATTCATTTTAAATTGATTAAGTTCTTCCTGCATTGCTATAATCCATGAACTATCTTTGCATGCTTCAATAACATTCTTTGGTTCGATGGATGATATAAATGCACGATTAGTCATTTGTTCTATTTGATATCTAGTTCTTACTCTATCAGAAATATCTCCAATAACCAAATCATGTGTATGATTAGGAATTTCAACAAATGCTTTAGAAAGACTAGTATTTTCAGAAATAATCTCAGGAATGGAATTAGTAGAATCATCGTCATCTAACTTAATGTTTTCTAAAGAACTAGTGATAGGTAAAGAATCTTCTTCATCTAAATGTGTGACAGGTGTACAATTCTTATCGAAATTTACATGAAGAGATTCCTCAATACATAAGGTTCTTTTATTATAAATCATATACGCTTTACTACATGTAGAATATCCTACAAAAATCTCTTCGTCTGATTTAGAATCAAACTTATCTAGTGAATCTTTAGTATTAAGAATAAAACATTTACAACCAAATACTTTAAAATAAGATACACGAGTTATACGATCATAAAATAATTTAAAACAAGTTTTATTCATTTGCGGTCTTACCAAAGTTCTATTCAAAACATAACATGCAGTAGCAACGGCTTCTGACCAAAAATATTTTGGTAGATTACTGTTGCATAACTTTGTTCTAGCACATTCTTGTAACATTCTATTTTTCCTTTCAACTACACCATTTTGTGGTGCGGCTCGAGGAAAAGAGAAATTATGTGTTATTCTATGTTTATTACAGAAGTTTGTAAATAATTCATTTTCAAATTCTCCTCCATGATCACTACGAATAGTAATAATGGATGAAGACTTTACATTTTGAATTCTTTTACAAAATATTGTAAATTCTTCAAATGCATCATTTTTATGTTTTAAAAATATTATCCAAGTATATCTTGAATAATCATCAACAATTACAAATGCATATTTATTGCCATTTAAAAAAGCTATTCTAGAAGGACCAAATAAATCTAAATGTAAAAGTTCAAGGGGTCTTTTAGTAGAAATAGCATCTTTTAATTTAAAAGAAGATTTATGCATTTTTCATTGTTGACATGTAACACAAAATTATGTATGAGTAAAAGATATATTAGGCATTTCAGAAACTAACTTTTGTTTTGAAATACGTGCCAAATGCTTAAAGTTAGTATGTCCAAAACGTTTAGGCCGTAATAATGTGTTATCCGTGGATGTTAGTAAACAATGACCATTTGAAGATATTTTCATGCATTATTATATATATATATATATATATATATATATATATCTATTCTATATTTGATGACGATTTTGAATTATGTCCTACTAGGATAAAGGTTAGGGCTGACTAGGACAACCATACATGATGACTAGGACAAACAAAAATGAGTTGGAATTTTGAAATTTTGGGAGAAACCTTGGGGGAAGTTTGAATTTTAGTGGGAGTTTTGAAATTTTGAGGGGAGTTTGAAATTTAATGTTTGAAAGATATTTTATCATCATGGCACCAAAAGTTTGAATTTGAAAAATCAATGAAACAATTGGGGGGAAGTTTGTATTTTAGAGGGAAACTCTTGGTGGGGGTAAAATGAAATCATTTATTTTTTGGGGGGAACTACATAACAATTATTGTGCTTTAATTTTTTTGGGGGGAACTAAAATTTTGAGGATGGGAATATCTTAAATAAACCGTGTCCTATGGACACGGGTAATGACTAGTATATATATATATTATTCTTACGATTACCTTGAAATAAAATATTAGTCATATCAAAATCATTCGCATAATTGAGAAATGGATAAGAGATTATATTTCAAACCGTCAACGAGGAGCACGTTTTCAATGATTGGCTTAGTTGGATCACCAACTGTTCCGATGCCAATCACTTTACCTTTGTTGTTATCACCAAAAGTAATGGTGCCACCATCTTTGAATTGTACGGTTGATAGAAGTTTGATGTTCCCGGTCATGTGTTTAGAACATCCACTAAGTATCCATTTTTCTTTTATGGGTACCTGAAAGATAAACAATAAATATTGGTACACTTTTTATATGGGTCCTTAGGATTAGTCCTTAGAAAACCAAACCCAAGTGGAATTTGGTTTCTTTAGATAATTAGAAGAAAGAATAATATTTTGCATAAAGTTAGAAATATATACATCCTTATCATATAAGCAATGTCTTTGGGAACCCAAATATTATGCATAATTGTTTTCTTAGAAGATGTAAGAAAATTGGTTTTCTTTGGAATATGAATAGTATCCTTTTTCATATTATTAGAAGAATCAATTTTCTTAGCATTAATAAATACATGCTTTTTCTTTTCTAAAATAGCATTACCAAAAATATTAGACTTGGGAGTATTCTTATATCCCAAATCTTGTCTACGATTAGCAGGATGTTGTAGTCTAAGTAAATCATTTAGATTATTCTTTTCTTTATTAAACTTACTAATGTTAGAAGACATATCATCATATTTCGACTTTAGAGAATAAATATCCTTATCTAAAATAGAAATTCGTGAAATCATAGTATGATTCTCAGATTTGAGAATCTCATTTTCATGAAGTTGTTTATCATTTTGAGAAGATAATGTTTCCTTCTCAAATTTTAGACTATCTAATGAAGATGAAGAAGAGGCTAGTTCTTGATGAGATAGAACTAATGCCTTATGTTGAGAATTCAATTTCTTGAATCTCGTATATAATTCATTAAAAGCATCAAGTAGTTCTTCATTATCTAAACTACTTAACTCATTATCACTTTGTGCCATAAAACACATATGGGCATTCTCTTCATTAGATTGGTCGTTGACTTCTGCTTCATCTGAAGATGAAGAGTCCCATGTTGCTGCTAATGCCTTCTTTTTCTTTTCAAACTTCTTATCCTTTCTGAAGTTGTTGAATGTCCTTTCTTTTGGCTTAAAAAGAGTACAATCCTTTTTCATAGGTCCTGGTCTGTTACATTGAAAACACAAAGTAGCATCAGTAATTTTGGGCTTAAAACTTTTAACTTACCTCTTCGTAGAAACTTTTTAAAGTTTCTAGTTATTAGTACCATGTCTTTATCGTCCATGTCTGAACTATCAGTGTCTGATGAAGCAGCGAAGGCAAGAGTTTTCTTCTTTGTATCTGCTTGTTCTTTGAGATCTTGAAGTTGTACTTCGCGATCTTGAAGTTGTACTTCGTAGGCCATCAGGTTACCAACCAAGCTTTCAACGGTGAGAGTTGATAAGTCATTGGCGTCTTATATGGCTGTAGTCTTCTCTCATTCTGACGTTAAGGCACGAAGAATCTTCCGTACTTGTTCCGTTTGAGAATAGGTTTTGCCAAGAGCTATTAAGGAGTTGACAATGTCGGTGAACCGAGTGATCTTTTCTCCAATTGGTTCAGTCTCCTTCATTCTAAATAACTCAAACCTGTGAACAAAAACAGAGATTTTAGTTTCCTTAACTTTATTTGTTCCTTCATGTGTTACTTGGTGTGTATGCTAGATGGCATATGCTGATTTGGCCTAGGAGACACGATAGAATTCATTCTTGTCCATGGCGCAGAATAGTGCATTCATTGCTTTAGAATTGTGGGTTGCAGCGGATTTGTCAGTAGCGGTCCATTGGGCATATGGAGTTGTAAGCTTCTCATATTGAGTTTCCAACTTGTTCCAAAGTTCGTAGTCGATGCTTTGAAGATAGATTGTCATCCTTGTCTTCCAATAGAAGTAGTTGGAACCATTGAATAGTGGAGGCCTTGTAGTAGAGTGCTCTTCTGCAAATTATGATGTAGACGTTGAATTGTTCGTCGGATAGATATAGGCCATCTTAACCATAAGGCTCTGATACCAAATGTTGGATCTCCTGGCACACCAAATACACTAGAGGGAGGATGAATAGTGTAAATCACGACGATATTGCAAAATTAAAGTTAATAAAAAATTGCAATAAAAGCGCAAAAATAAAAGAACACAATCCAGAATATTCCAAACGCAAACGTAGATATTTTTATCCTGGTTCGGATCATTGTGATCATACGTCCAGTCCTCGATCCCGTAGAGATTTGAATCCACTAAAACACTTGCTCCCTGCCAGTAATCAACATACAAAGATGCCAACACTCCCCGTGTTGCAAACTTGTACAATCTCTTCAACAAGAGATTCACCAAGTAAAATAAAGAAAGAGTATGAAACAATATCACCTATAGCCTTGATAATTGATGGAATTATTGCGTAAGGAAGGTGATTGAATCTCCAAGGTTCTGGATGGAACTTGTAGTAGAACAAACTTGAAGATTTGACTTTCTATGGAAGAAAAATTTCTACAGATGTTCCTCTAAGAAAATCTGAAAATCGCTTACTTTCTAGAGAGAGTAAACTTAAGAAAAAAAGAAAGAAAGTGAATTTTCGTGTGTTTAGACAGGGGTCTGGGGTCTATTTATAGTCTAAAAGGTAGTTTTTGAACGTTGGACAACTGCCTAAATTTTCAAAAAATTCTGGGATAGTTTTTCTATTGGTCGACGAATATGAGTGCATGCTCGACTAATTAGAATGCTGACCATGATTCTGGCTGTTGAGGTATCCTTTCAGAAAATAACTTCCAAAAACGGAAAGAAACTTCTGTAAACGGATATAAACTGACAAAAAGTAGCCGTTTATGGCAGTTCTAACTTTCAGAAATAAAATATATTATTTAAATGATAAATTATTTAAAATAACTGATTTGAAAATAGACTAGTTGACTAACAAATCTGTTAGTCGACTAAAAATATGAAAGTTTTAAAATTTTGTGGGAAAATGGTACTAGAGACTTTTAAATGAGTTTGACGAAGTTTTAGAACAGAAATATTTTAATATTAAAATTAGTTGACTAGTATTAAGGATTGGTCGACTAATAGAATTTTTGACTTGATTTTTCGAAGACGGACCCTAGATGTCTAAGATATATTATCATCAAGACTTTTACATTCTAAGTAAATGCTAGAGAAAAAATAAAGATTATATCTCATTTACAAGATACAAAATATCATTGATAAGCTTTGTCTTGTAGTGAATGCTTCTTGCAACTTGTATACTTGATGATTGTCTTAGTTGATTTGTGCTATAACATCTGCATAGATAAAGTTAGTACAAAGATAATATGTTTGTATCATCATAACCATATGAGGAGTTGTGAGTTTCCAACAGAAGGTTCCTAATCCTAAGGATATGAAGAAGATGAGAAGGATGAGGTGGTGGTGGTGGTGGTGATGATAATGATGATGATGGGGGAAGCTAGGACGTTAGGGTGGAAACTGTTAGACCTGGCGGGTCTAACCCGCCGGGCCCACTCATGGGACGGGCCCTTGTAACCGCCGGCCCCCTCCTCCTCATATTGTGCGCGCGCACCCCTTCGCCATAGGAACCCTAGTTTCTTCTATTTATAGGGCTAGCCGTCATTTGTGATTTTTATGCTTGATATTGAGATTATTCTATTGAGCGTCATTAGGAGTAGTTCTTATATTAAACGAGTGCGGACGTCCTCTAGGCGTCTTGGGAGGAGAGCACACCTCTTTTGTGCTCAAATATCTTGTTATCTTTTTTAATTCTCTATAAAACTGTCGTTTTATCTTGGATCCTAACATTTTGGTATCAGAGCACGTGACGATCCATGGCAGCCACGACAAGATCGCACGACAAAATTGAGGCTTTGGAGGCCAAGTTCACTAGCGAAATCGACGGGATCAAGAAATCATTGGCGGCGAACGATGAATCCATGGCAAAGTTGACGGCTTCCATCAACCAATTGACGGCAAATCAAGCGAAGCACGACGATCAATTCGCGCAAATGATGGCAACCCTAAATCAATTGGCGGCGAACAACAAAGGGGAAGGAAACCCTAAATCGGGAGAAAAGGCGGCACCTTTGAAGAAGGAAAGGAGAAAGTTGAAAGCTTTGACCCAAAAAGTGATTTTTTGGTGGAAGATTTGGTCGAGAATGATGATGAGGAGCCGATGAGGGTCAATTATCGAGAAGAGATTAGGCGAAAGGCCGCGGAAGCCCAAGGATGGACCAACGACCTCGATCACCCACGCGGGAAGGCACGCGAGGAAGGCGGGGGGGGGCAGCGGCACCCCCAGGGGGTCATCGGCCCCCAGGTTAGCCGCGGGGGGCCACCCCTGGGCTCGCCAAGGGCGGCGGACCCCCCCGGGGGTCCGGCGACCCCCCCGACCAACTGGGGGGCCGCTAGGGCCCCCAAGAGCACCGGGGGGCCCGGCGATCCCCCTGCGGTCGGCCGGGGGCGCCGAACCCCCAGGAGGGTCCGGCGACCCCCCCCCCGACCCACGGGGGGCCGCTGGGGCCCCCAGGATCCCCGAGCGGGGCCGACGGCCCTGCCCCTGACGGGCCGCGGCCTAGCCGACTCTCTCAGGCCGACGCGGGATTTTCAGAGGGCTGTTGGCGGCGATTTCGGCACTTTTCAGCAGGGGCAGCCGCGTCGGGAGGCTCCGGCACATGACTTTGAGGAGGGTTTGGGACCCGGGGATTTTCAGGAGCACGGAGACTACGGCGAGGGCTATCGGGACCCTCCCGACCCTCGTTTTGATGTTGGGAGGTGGCATCCACCGTCCCACCACCAGGAGAGATGCACAGCAGGCACCGGAGGGAGATACGGAGACTACCAGGAGTGGCCAGAGAGCGTGTTTGGAGGCGATAAGGGGCACAGAGACCTAGGAGACTATGGGGGTCGCGGAGGAGGGCCGCCTAGGCGATACGAGACTCTAGACGAGAGGAGGCAGCACTACCGTCCGCGTCACAGAGACGATGGGAGGCCCGAGCAGGGGCACTTTGGAGGAGATTGCAGAGTCCGGAAGCTGAAGATACCGATCTTTTTCGGGGAGGATCCACACGCCTGGTTGTTCACAGCTGAGAGATATTTCGCGGCACATCACATGACCTAGGCACAGAAGCTGGAGGCAGCAGCCATTTGCATGGAGGGGAGAGCCTTGGGTGGTTCTAGTGGAAGGAGAAGAGGCAGCAGATCCGGAGCTGGGATGAGCTGAAGGACTTGGTTCTGGAGAAGTTTCGAGACCCCCGCTTGGGGAACCTACACGAGCAGCTATTTGCCCTCAGGCAGGAGGGGCCGGTGTGGGAGTACATTGAGATATTTGAGACGCTGGCAGGACGAGTTCATGGGGTGTCGGACGAGTCACTGGAGGGCACCTTCTGGAAGGGGCTGCGACCTAGTCTTCGAGTGGTGGTGAGGCCCTACAAGCGTCGGGGGCTTTCGGAGGTCATCGAGATGGCGCAGATAGTGGAGGACTCCCGAGCTGAGGATAGGCGAGGCGGGAGCGGCTACAGTGGGCAGATACAGCGGGGCACCACGACTGGGGCAGGCGGAGCAGGGGGTCACTACTGAGACAGTTCCGACAGGTCTTGAGAAGACGGGTGAGCAGAACCCACTACCGGCCGGGGGCCCATTCCGACGGATGATCGATGCAGAGATGAGGGGGAAGCGGCAAAAGGGGCTCTGTTTCAGATGTGACGAGCGCTTCACTCCCGGACACCACTATGTGGATCGAAAGCTGCAAGTGTTGATAGCAGAAGCTGATGAGGACGATGACGTGGAGGACGAAGGAATCGGTGGGGAGGACGACTCCCACTCGGAGTAGCGTCGCCGGTACTTACACCGCCTTGAGGACAATGTGGTTCTTTGGGGGAAGTATTGTTAGACCTGGCGGGTCTAACCCGTCGAGCCCACTCATGGGCCGGGCCCTTGTAGCCGCCGGCCCCCTTCTCCTCCTATTGTGCGCGCGCACCCCTTCGCCCTAGGAACCCTAGTTTCTTCTATTTATAGGGCTAGCCGTCATTTGTGATTTTTATGCTTGATATTGAGATTATTCTATTGAGCATCATTAGGAGTGGTTCTTAGATTAAACGAGTGCGGCCGTCCTCTAGGCGTCTTGGGAGGAGAGCACACCTCTTTTGTGCTCAAATATCTTGTTATCTCTTTAAATTCTCTATAAAACAGTCTTTTTATCTTGGATCCTAACAGAAACCCATAACCATAACCTTAATAAGAAATAATAAAGAAGGAAGAATAAAGAAGTGTCATTTTTATAATGACAGCAAGTCAAAGCTCCAACTCTGCCTGAAAGGATGGATATGATTGTATCATACAACATCAGATGGAGTTTTCTGATCGAACTGTGAAAATATTAGTTTGTGTCTTTAGTAATGAACTCAAGGTGGGTTTAGTGAAATTTACACTAATATCCTTTTAAAAGATACTTTCTTCTTGCAGTGAACTTTTATTTTTATTTATTTATTTATGTTTCCTTCTCCCGAAAATATTCTTCGCTTGATTTGAATCAAAACTTTCTCAGGTACCCTATATATGGTGGTATGCAGGACTGGAACTACATACATGGGGGCTGTTTAGAATTGACTTTGGAAATTAGTGATGACAAGTGGCCTAAGGCAAATGAGGTTTGATTGCAAATCAAATTAATTTCAAATTTTGCTGTGTGTATTCTACACCAATTTTAGTGCTCCATGATTTTCAGAACTCTGTTGAAAAGTAATGTATGCTGTCTTCACTAAGCTTACGATTTTGGGTTCTCAAAGTCATTGAAACTTGTACTTCTCCTGTCTATTTAGCTAGAAAATCCATTTCCCAGGTTATGACATATTTTGTGCAGAATGTCGGCTCCTTTTTCTTATTCTTTTGTCAAAAACGAGCTTCCAGATATTTTGTTTTAGTTCATGCATATATTTGGAGACATTTGCGATCTATGTCGTGTTAATTTAAGGATTTTGTTCTTCACATTATAAACCCTAAAACACCAAATATCAGGTGAACCAAAGGGGTGTTGCATGTTCATCCACCCGTCGCAATAGTTTTATTCATACAAAACCGTTAAATTTGTGATGGGTGGATGAATGGGTAAAACACATTAATATTTGGTGTTTTAGATTTTATAATATGAAGAACAAAACGAACGGTTCCGATTGTCTAAAAAAATACAGGACGGTGAACTTTTTGAGACGCATATGTGGTGTAACTGTATATGTCATATGTTTCTTATTATTCTCATATATATATATTTGAGAATAATGGGTATCATACGCCATATGAGAGGGTCTCTCATCTGCCCTCTCACATAAAGGGTGCAAGTACAAGCCCATGTGGGCTTGTACTTGCCCCCTTTATGTGAGAGGGCAGATGAGAGACCCTCTCATATGGCGTATGATACCCATTATTCTATATATATATATATATATATATATATATATATATATATATATATATTAAGACTAGGCTCCATTCGGATGGACCAAACATGCAAATCCATTACAGTCAATTTTAAAATTGGACAATATAAATAGAAAATTCATTTCTAAAATACCTACAAACAAAATTTCAAATGATTTATACGTGTTTTACCCGTGCATCGAGTGGTTGCAAAATTAGTCGATTTTATGATTATTCTAAAACATTGATTTTGCAATCACTTGATGCATGGTTAAACCAAGTCCAAATCATTTGAAATTTTGTTTGTAGGTAGTTTAGGCATGTTAGATCACATCCAACGGAATGGATTTTTTATTTAAATTACCCAATTTTAAAATTAACTTGGATAGATTTGCATATTTGGTCCATCCGAATGGAGCCTAGTCTTACTATATATATATACTAGAAAATACACGTGCACATATGCTGGAAAAAGAATCAAGGGAAAGCAAGGGGCCAAAAGAAAAAAAGTAGGGGTGTGTGAGAATTGTGTGGGGGTAAAAATGCTATTTAATGGGTTTATGTGGGTGTTTTGGGGTTTTATTAAAGGGAGTGGCACACATGTAAATAAGGGGAAGATGTGTCTTTGTTTTGTTGGGGGAACCCATGTGGCATGCAATATGGGACAACTTTGTCCCCATGGGACAAAGGTGGGGCCCACACTTTGTCCCATGAGGACAATGGCAAATGGTTATTCCCTATTTTAATATATATATTACATTTGATGACTGTTTTTGAATTCTATGACTGACTAGGACAAGCTGATGTTACGCTGATGTCATGCTGGTGTATAAAGAGGTGGATAGAAGATTTAATCTTGGTAAAAGAAGAGTTGCGATGAGTGTTTGAGAAAACCAAAAAACCTCAGTACATGGATCGCTGACGTGGCTAAATTCAATGAGATCTGATAACATGGATTGATGACGTGGCAGAAATCTCATCCATTCAATCAAACATAAATTAACACGGCTGGATCCCACCCAAAAATTTGAATCTCCACCGAAAAAATTAATTATGTGGAATGAGTTAATTACATGGAATTAATTAATAAGGCGCCGAATGCGCCTGCTAAATGTTTTTTCTTTTAAATTGTGAAGTGGAATATTATGTCCTAAAATTTTGGAGGGGGAAATAATTTTTGGGGAAACAGATTTTAAATGAATCGTGCCCGAGGGTACGTGTTATGACTAGTGTGTATATATATATATATATAGTAGGATCCATTCGGATGGATGAAACATGCGGATACATCCAAGTGAAATTTAAATTGGGCAACCTAAATGGATAATCTGCTCCGTAGGATGTGATCTAACAAGTCTAAACTATCTCCAAACAAAATTTCAAGTGATTTGGACATGTTTTGTCCATCCATCAAGTGGTTGTAAAATTTGTCGATTTTATGAATATTCAAAAATATTGATTTTGCAACCACTTGATGGATGGGAAAAACATGTCCAAATCACTTGCAATTTTGTTTATATGTAGATTAGTCATGTTAGATCACATCCAACGGAGCGGATTACCCATTTAGGCTATCCAATTTTAAATTCCACTTGGATGGATCCGCATATTTGATCCATCCAAATGGATCCTAGTCAACATATATATATATATATATATAATTCTCATGCCTTGTGAGAATAATGGTATCTTATGACATGAGACTAAGCCTCATATGTGGCCTCCAAAACTCCTACATCCGCTTTTTTGGAAAATTGGAAATATTCATTTTGATCTTCATATTCTAAAACACCAAATATCGGGTGAACCTAAGGGGGCTTGCGCTTTCATCCACCCAACGCAAAAGTTTTATTTTTGCAAAACTGTTAAATTTACGACATGTATATCACGAGCAAAATCCTTTGTGTTCACATAATATTTGATGTTTTCGGGTTTTAGAATATGTAAATCAAAACGAACGGTTCCTATCCTCCAAAAAATAGCCGGTTATGGAGTTTTGGAGACGCATATGAAGCTTAGCCTCGTATGTTATATGATACTCATTGTTCTCCCTTAGCCGTATAATTATGATACAAATTAGTAGAAGAAATAAATTTAAGTCCATGCCAAAAAATTTTAACACAGAGAATTGACGATGTCATTAAGATTTAATCCTCCAGATGATGCTTGAAAAGTACTATCAAGATAAGTTGTTTCTGAAGATTGGCGCAATCTGATGAGATCGCGTCCTAGAAGAAAAGGGCAGATCTGTAATTTTGGCCAATCAGGAGCGTTTTCGTAATTTTCAGTTTTCTATTGTCTTTTTCGTAATTTTCAGTTTTAGGGGTCTTTTTGTAATTTGGTTATTTTCAGTTTATTATTTATATGGTGATATGCGTATGAGTGATGGGCATGCTTGATTTGGTGAGAAAAACTTCATGGAGGTTGAGAATTCCCTCTTTTCAGTAGAGTGCAGTCGTCCTCTCAATTGGTTGCTTGAGAGAGAGAGATGGAGTTCCTCTCGAAGGAACTCATCGTTATCCTTTTGTATCTCTTTATTTTCACTTTTTCAGCAATAGAAATCCCTCCTTTTCTTCAATTCTTCACATCAAACCCTTAAAAATCCCATCTTTCTTATAAAAATCCCACCTTTCTATCAAAACCTTAACTTTCTACGTCATGATAGGAACCAAACGAGATCTGGAATTGGCATCCCCAAGGGGCTGCCGCTCCATCAGAAGGGGCGCCAGCCCCTCTTGGGGCCCCCAGGGGGCCGTCGCCTCTCCAGAAGGGGCACCAGCCCCTCCCACATGGCTGCAGGGCCCCTTCGGGAGATTCATGGCGTATGGCCTATCAAGGCCCAGATCCAAATGGTTTCTGGCCCAAACAGCAAAAATCTGATATCGTGGGGCAGCGAAACAAGAACGGTGTGAATCCCGAAGGTTGACGAGGGCCCCAAGGCCATTGGTTTTCAGTTCGAAGTCCTTCCGAGCATCAGCATTTCAGTTTTGGGTATGGGGGACCTTCAGATCTGATTGACAACTACCGTGGTTTTCTTCAGGACGTCGTTGAAGGCGGTGGAGACCAATCTCATCATTTTGACCCGGGAGGAGTCCAGGAGAATACTTGGAATGGATGGCACACGCACTTCATGCACCACCTTGAGAACAATGTGGATTTTTGGGGGTGGAGTAATGTTAGATCCGGCCCAAAAGGGGCCTATTTGGGGTGTTTTCTGTTATTTTATTAATGTAGGGGTATTTGGATAATTAGACATTTAGCGAGATTATTATAAATAGGAGGGGAGGCCGGCCCTAGTGATGCTATTGTTTTGATTATTGAGATATTCGCAAGGGAGAATACTTCATTCTCTATCAGTAATAAACTGAAATAATAAAGATAGATGATCACAATTTTCGGGATAATCGCCCTCCCAATACGTCGATTGATGGGGGACGTCTGCACCCTCCCTAGAACGAAGTATTCTCCCTCGGAAATATCTCAATAATTAAAACAATAGCATCATTAGGGCCGGCCGGCCTCCCCTCCTATTTATAATAATCTCGCTAAATGTCTAATTACCCAAATACCCCTACATAAATAAAATAACACCAAACACCCCAAAATAGGCCCCGTTTGAGCCGGATCTAATATTACTCCGCCCCCAAAAATCCACTGTGTCCTCAAGGTGGTGCATGAAGTGTGTGTGCCATCCATTCCAAGTATTCTCCTCGACTCCTTCCCGGTCAAAAGAATGAGATTGGTCTCAACCGCCTTCAACAACGTCCTGAAGAAAACCATGGTAGCTGTCAATCAGATCTGAAGGCCCTCCATACCCAAAACTAGAATGTTGACGCTCGAAAGGACTTCGAACTGAAAACCAATGGCATTGGGGCCCTCGTCCACCTTCGGGATTCACACCGGTTCTGTTTCGCCGCCACCACGATATCAGATTTTTGCTGTTTGGGCCCGAAACCATCTGGATCTGGGCCTTGATAGGCCCTACGCCATGAATATGGGCCCGAGGGGGCCCTGCAGCCATGCGAGAGGGGCTGGCGCCCCTTCTGGAGGGGCGGTGGCCTCCCTAGGGCCCCAGGAGGGGCTGGCGCCCCTACAGGAGGGGCGGCGACCCCCTTAGGGGCCCCAGGATGGGCTGGCGCCCCTTCCAAGGGGGGCCTCTACTGGCGCCCCTTCCAGAGGGGCGGCGGCCCCCCTGGGGGCCCTAGGAGGGGCTGGTGGAGCGGCAGCCCCTCGGGGATGCCCTGGAGGGGCGGGCCCCTTTGTTTTGCTGCCGAAAATGGCGTGATGTTTCTCTACTGAAAGAGACGTCTTTTGCCCTAGATCTGGGCTTTCGCGTAGATCTGAAATTTTTGCCGCCTTCAGATCTGAATTTTGTTGCCTTAAGTGAAGTCTATCGATCCCATCGGATTGATTTGCTGCCCACAAACCCCGAGATTTGTTGTCTGAGTTGTTGATTTGATTGATGTAATTGTAGGATTAATTGCATGACGGCCTCCAAATCTTTTTTCATGGATCTCCTCCACTCCATCAAGATCGAACGTCTCTAATACCAAAATGATAGGAACCAAACGAGATCTGGAATTTATCAATAATAAACTGAAATAATAAACATAGATGATTACAATTTTGGGAGTAATCGCCCTCCCAAGACACCGATAGGAAACATCCGCGCCCTCCCTAGAACGAAGTATTCTCCCTTGGGAATATCTCAATAATCAAAACAATACAATCCATGGGCCGGCCGGCCTCCCACCCTATTTATAATAATATCGCTAAATGTTTAATTACTCATATACCCCTACATTAATAAAATAACACAAAACACCCCCAAAATAGGCTCCCTTTGGGCCGGATCTAACATTATTCCGCCCCCAAAAATCCACATTGTCCTCAAGGTGGTGCATGAAGTGCGTGTGTCATCTATTTCATGTATTCTCCTAGACTCCTCGCAGGTCAAAAGGATGAGATTGGTCTCCACCGCCTTCAACGACGTCCTGAAGAAAACCACGGTAGTCATCAGTCACACATGAAGGTCCTTCATACCCAAAACTGAAATGCTGACGCTCGGAAGGACTTCGAACTGAAAACCAATGGCCTTGGGGCGCTCGTCGGCCTTTGGGATTCACACCGTTTCTGTTTCGCCGCCCCCACGATATCAGATTTTTGCTGTTTGGGCCCGAAACCATCTGGATCTGGGCCTTGATGGGCCCTACGCCATGAATCTGGGCCCAAGGGGGCCCTGCAACTATGCGAGAGGGGTTGGCGCCCCTTCTGGAGGGGCAATGGCCCCTTGGGGGCCCCATCAGGGGCTGGCGCCCCTGCAGGAGGTGCGACGGCCCCCTTGGGGCCCCAGAAGGGGCTGCCGCCCCTTTCGGAGGGGCGGCGGCCCCCTGGGGGCCCCAGGAGGGGGCTGGCAACCGGAAGGGGGCGGCGGTCCCTCAAGGATGCTATGGAGGGACGGTCCCCTCTATTTTGCTGTCGAAAATCGCGTGTTGTTTCTCCGCCAAAAGCGACATCTTTTTACCATGATCTGGGCTTTCGCTCAGAAATTTTTGCCGCCTTCGGATCTGAATTTTGTTGCCTTAAGTGAAGTCTATCGATCCTGTCGCATTGATTTGCTGCCCTGAGATTTGTTGTTTGAGTTGTTGATATGATTGCTGCAATTGTAGAATTAATTGCATGACGGACTGCAAATCTTTCTTTACGGATCTCCTCCACTCCATCAAGATCGAACGTCTCTGATACCAAAATGATAGGAACCAAATGAGATTTGGAATTTATTAGTAATAAACCAAAATAATAAAGATAGATGATTACAATTTTCGGGGTAATTGCCCGTCCAAGATACCGATTGATAGGGCCCTCTCAAGAACGAAGTATTCTCCCTCAGAATATCTCAATAATCAAAACAATAGCATCCCTAGGGCCGGCTGGCCTCCCCTCCTATTTATAATAATCTCGCTAAATGTCTAATTACCCAAATACCCTAACATTAATAAAATAACATAAAACACCCCAAAATAGGCCCCCTTTGGGTCGGATCTAACAAAATCCTATCACAATCCTTAAGGAAAAGAAGGTAATAATTAAAATAAAATAAGAGAAAAGAACCTTGGTACAAAATTCTTAGGATTTGCCCCCATTCATACAGGTCCTAAGCATAGAGTTCTCATGCCTAGCTAGGCCAACAAAGCTTTAAATGCAATCTACAAATTCCCTTGTAAAAACATCAGCAAGCTGTTTAATAGAGGAGCATGTGCTAAGCACACTTCCTCAGAATCAAGCCTTTCTTGGTTAAAGTGACAGTCAATTTCAATCAGATTTGTCCTCTCATGCTGAAAAGTGCCTTTTGCAATTGTAATTGCTGCTTTGTTGTATAGATTAAAGGGTATAGAGGTGTCAAACTAGTTCTTGTAGAAGAATATTTATCCAGATAGCTTCAGCAACACCATGAACGTAGCTCAATATTCAACTTCAGAACTTGATTGGGTACAAACAGTTTGTTTCTTGTCTCCTGCATGAATTTCCTCCTAAAAGGAAACAATAACTTGTAGTAGATTGACAATTGTCCACCAACTTTGCTCAATCTGCTCAAAGAATACTTCGATTCAAAGTTGAGAACCAACTGAAACAAGAAGTCATTTTTTTCTAGACAGGACTTCAAGTCCCAAAGGCATGCCTAAAAAGAATGGGTCGGGTCTTTCGCAAAGATCCGTTGGATAGACCAATTAGCCATTCATTCTGGACTCACACCTTTTAGGTCTATTGTGGCTTGGTATGCCTTGATGAGTTGATGGTACTGTATATATGATCTGTGTACAAATTTTAATTTATTAATATGACTTTAGCAATATTTTACAGCTAACATGGTTTAAGTACATTATATGTTCACACGTGTGAATGCTTGGGGATGTCATGCAACTGTGTCCTGAGGTATTTCCTGGCTGGTCTGCTGTCAACATGCAGGTCCAGTCCAGTGCATCCACAATTTTTTATAATCACTGTTTGTCTATTTAGCAATTTAATCAAATTACTTTTGCCCTGAACTTTTTTGGTATATCACGACATTTTGTTGAGGTTAGATAATGGTCCATTTCTAGGTCTGTTAACTCAGTTTAGCTTTGTGAGCCAACAGTCTGTGAACTGAGAGGCATACTGCTTTTGAGTAAACCTAGAAGGATGTTGGAATCTTCAATCATATGCATGTTTTTGGGGACACAGGTAATATACTTGGTGTATGCTTATGGCTTTGATTTCTAGCAGTTGATTTTATCCTTTTATCAAGGTTTGAAAAACTCAGTATCGTTGACAGTCTTGTTCGAAGCATTTTAGAAGCAGTATTGTCAATATCCACGATATCGATTGTTCCAACTCTGCTATATGGTTCACTTTAAAAGAAATTGAAATTTATTTAAAAATGTGATAAGATAATTAACAACATTTTGAATCTTTTTCGCAATAATTGATAGAATTTTGGGCATATTTCGACGTCATATTAGATGACATGGAAATTATATAACATAATAGTTGATGCAATATCAGTATATATAGGATAAGCTTTGGGAATGACTCGTAGCTATAAAAGCTTAGGGTTCATGTGTGAATTGACTATAATTTCATGATAATTGGGGACAAAGGTTAATGGTTTTTATATTGATTTGTAAATCGATTAGGGATGATAAATGCAAGAGATCACTCACACCAAACTTACCGACATGGATGCCAAAGACGTAGGGGGAAAATATGATTTTCGTGGGACCGGGAAAATGTCAATTCTTTGTTTTATTTTTATTTCATATGTTATAACTAGTAGAAGATTTATTCTTTTTTCTTCCCTATTGCTCTCATCTCTCTTATCTTTCTAGAGAGCACAAAACTAGCTCTTGATCTTCTATGGTTTTGGTTTTTCCTAGGTCCCTAGGGGTTTACAGAGTGGAAGGTTTTCCTTACTATATAGGGTGTGGTGTTTTTCTTGAGGGATTATACTGATTACTGGTATTTCCTTGCTTTGTGATGTAAATATGCTCTTAATTTATAGAATTCATCTCTTCTCTCCATATTACATCAGGAATTTTTCAAATTTGTGGTATTACATCTTAAGCTTATTAAGTCAATAACAAATTCCTCTTAATTTTGGACTCAGTCTTACTGGAATTAGGGTTCTACTGAGACTTGAATTTGGACCAGATATTAACAACATGACATCTATGGCTTGTTATCTGTTTCACCCAAATTTGGATTCATTGCAAAGCTAACAAACTGAAACTTCAAACGGTGTTGGTCTCATGGTAAGGTTCGTGGTCCACTGCTGCCAGAACTCTTGGATGTATTATCCTACAGGAATTTGTAGGAATTCCTAACATCTTGTTTTTTCTTTGATGCATTGAGATCTTTCTAGATCATAAATTTGACACCAATAGGACGTTTTGGCATAGAAGAGTTGTCAAATTGTGACAAGGGAATCCATTGAAGTTACTGTCTTTTTTTGCAAGTTTGGAAAACGTACTCTGACTATCAAGATCTGGATTGGATTCTCGTATAGCGGGCTCATTTCGCCCGATATCCCATATTTAAAAAAATATCGGTGATTTCATGTCATATTGACCTGTCACAAAATCGGATACTATGTTCCTGATTGTATTGGAAACAGCTAATATTTGACTACTTGCCTTTTAGTTTGATCCCTTCTCATAACTATTGAGATGCATTTCTTCTCGATTCGAGGTGTGGTTGGACAATGCTTATCTGTATAATGTACTTAATAATAATTGTTGGACAATGATGTTGATGACCTTTCCCAGTGCTTCTGTCCTGTTTAACAACCAGTTTTTCTGTGTTAGTGTATTTATTCACATATGAAATGGAGTTCTGAAATTCCTCTACCCTTTATCAGAACTAATCAATTCGTTTACCTCTTTTCCCATCACTTCACAACTGCAGCTTCCTGTCCTCTTCGAGTACAACAGAATGAGTATGCTGAATCTTGTTGCAAGTATTGTCACGGTAAATTCTTCTGGTGTCTTTAATATTATGTGCACATTGTAAAGATTCTATGCTACATCAGTGTTACCAAGTTATCTTGCAGTGCTACATTGCTTGTATATCTCTACATGTTATATTGATGGCAGTTATATAAGTGTTCCTGCTTGTTCCAGTATGTTGTTTCTGAATAAATATTATCTGAAATTCCAAAGGCTGTTGCATGGCATCAATAGTGGGCTCAAGCGTATGATAATAATTGATGTTAAATTTCACACAGCTCAAACAATCATTGGTATTGATGGAGAGAGAATGGCAGGCGACGTTGGGCTGTGAGGTGCCAGTTGTTGCCTTTGATAAGCAGGTCCTTGATATTATAGATTCTTTGTTTGTTTACACCTGCAACACCCCCCAACCCAAAAATGAAAACGAAAAACAAAAAAGGAGAAAAAAATACCTCATTCGATATAATTTGAAAAGATGCAACATCGTTTGGTTTAAAATATTTGATTAAATACCGTGAAAATAAATGTTTTAAGATTATGTATCTGAATCAGAGGGCAGTTTTTAATCAAATGCTGGTAAGTGCTATTTAAGAAGTTTAAAATATGATAAATAATTCATGTGTATTTTAAGTTATCTAGATCATGATCATTGGTATTTTGGATTATTGATTTGTATGGCCTAACCCATAGGTCTAATTTCTGTAGTTGATTGTTAAGTTTCAGGGCTGGCAACGGGCTTGGGTCCTGGTTTTTGGCCCAATTTGTAGATGGGATGGTTTGGACTTAGGATGCTTGGACCGATGGGTGAAAATGAGTTGTGTACTCAAATCTATTTAACCATGAAGTTTGAATTTTTTTTGTATAATAAATATATTGATAATATCTTCCTTAATATTTATGTGGATTCACGTATTGTATACATAATAATGAATGAATTTTATAATATAGTGTGATGCATGCCATCATAGTTGGCAAAAAATTATCCTCTCATTTCATATTGTTATAAAAATAAAATAAAATGATAAATATTTTTAGTCTTTAGCGCAATTTTTAATTCATCAATGATACAAGAATATTGATTTTTTCACTTATTTTTAATATATTCTTCATTTAATTAATTTGAAAACTTGGTATTATTTTTAAAATTATTTACTTATGATAAGAATATAGCCCCAATTGGCCCAAGTTCGGCCGGTTTATTTTGAAATGGGCTTGGGCACAGAATTTCAGGCCTAATACATAGAAGGGTTGGGTTAGGACTCAAGAAAATTAATCATTACCTGGCCTTGGTCTATACAAGTTTGGCCAATTCCTATCCTATCAACCATCTCGCATGCTCTAGAAAACCTTATAAACTTCTTGTTATTTTATATTTTCCATTGAAAACTTAAAACAAGAACACCTAAAAGCGTTTCTACGTGTTGGGGAAAAAATATATCTTGTCATGATCTCTTATGGGGTTAGCTTAATCTTTGACTCAATCAAAGCCAACTAATGGCCCTTCTTTCTGCAATGTGGTGAGGTCTTATGATTTTTCACATGTATTTCCATTGATTTATGTGGTTGTTTATGCTCAAAATGTGAAGGCTTTCGAATGTGGACAAGTCATTATGATTAATTTTTAGAGTAAAGTTATCTGCAATTGCTGCAATTGATGACATGAGGTTTTCTGTCTCTCAGAGCTGAATGTGCAAGGTCATCTCTGTCTCAGTGGTGAATGCCCAATATTCTTGAACTTTTTATTAGATTCAATGCAGAATAGAAGATAATTATGGATCTGTTGCTGGATTGTTATTGATGAGCTGACAATGTAGCTTAAATAGTCTGGGGCAATAAACACAGAAACTAGGACTTGTGCTAGACGTGCTAAACATACATATGTGTTGCATAGATTTAAGTTGTTTCTTCTTTTTTCCCTTTCAATTTCTTCTTGCCACCAATTAGGCATTATCATCTCTATGTTTTTCTACAGTATTGTCTTGGTTTTTGTATTGCTTTTCTTATTGAACTGTTTCTGCAATATTAAATTTGCAGACAGGAGTTCATGGAAGGATATTCTCGTCAGACAATGGCCATCCTTTGCCTGCCACAGTAATGATCAATGGAATTGATTACAAGGTATGTTTTATTAGTGTTTTCAGAAAAATCTATCTTACAATTGACAAGGTTGTCCCATGTGGCAATATGTCCCATGTGGCAATGTCACATCGCCACATGGGGTGCCACATGGGAGCCCCCCAACCCAATTTTCACCCAAAAGAACCCAATATCTCAACCCCCACCCCCCACCCCCCACCCCCCCCACACAAAATTTAAAAAGAACACAATTTCAAATAACACCCCAAACCCCATCTTTATCCCATTTTATCCCCCGACGATACCAACACACACCCACAGTTCTCACTTCTTTTCGGTTGTGTGCGTGCACCGCATCCTGTTCGTGTGGTTTTTATTGGCCCCGTGCACTGTGTGCATGAGTTATTTCTAGTCATCCTATTTGTTGACCAAGCACTTTTTGGTTGAAATCGTGGATCGTTTTGGTTAGTATTCGTTCCAGTCTTTTTCGTTTTTAAAAGAGAGAACAAAAAAGAGCGAAATAATTTGTTCTTGTAGCACGACCATGTATTGTATATGTACTAGGCATAACACGTGCCCTCGGACACGGTTCATTTAAGATATCCCCTCAAAATCTTTGTTCTCTCCAAAAATTATTTCCTCCTCCAAAATTTAAACGAACAAAAATTTAGATTCGGCGTGGGTGCCTTCGGCATCGTGACCTCGGGCACGGTTGATTTACGATATCCCTTCAAAATCTTTGTTCTCCTCAAAAATTATTCCCCCCCCCCCGAAAATTTAAACGAACAAAAATTTAGCTTCGCTGTCGTGCCCTCAGGCACGGTTCATTTAAGATATCCCCTTCAAATCTTTGTTCTCCTCAAAAATTGTTTCTCCCTCTAAAATTTAAACGAACAAAAATTTAGCTTCGGCGCAGGAGCCTTCGGGTGTAGGAAAAAAATTTAACCTGTGACAAAAGAGAAACGCACGAAAATGAAGGGGAGAAGTGCTTAAGTGGGTGGGTGTGTGTGTGTGTGTGTGTAGGGTGTGTGTGTGTAAAAAGTGAAATGGGAGGGTTTTTTAGCAAAAAGGGGAAAGGTGTGGTATTTTGCGCAAATATAGTGATTAGGGGGTTTTTTGAAAAGCAAAGAAAAACACAAAAAAAAGTCCTCATCTCACAACACTCATCTCAACTCTTCTTTTACCAAGATTAAATCCTAGCCATTCTTCTATCAACCTATTTATACATCAGCATGACATTAGCTTGTCCTAGTCAGCTCTAAAATTCAAAAAAAGTCCTCAATTGTAATATAGATGTCATGTACACTGGATTCTTCATTGTGTGAGCTTGTAGAACTGTTTAGCTGACTCTAATTAATTTAAGTCCTATGTTTTTGCCAATTTATTAACTTACCCTCTTGCTTGCAACTCTGTAAATTTGAATTATTGTATGTGCAAATAGATAAATATCTGCAAGCTATGATTTCTCCTATATTGCAGATTAATGCTAGCAAAAGCTTTGGTGATTATCACCGCATTCTTGCTCCAGGGGGCAACTACGAAGGTGAGCTGCTTTTCAGTTTTTTTAATTGCACTTTATTATGCCTACACGATCAAAGCATCAGCCATCATGCCACCTTATATATTAAACATTTAGATAAAAATTTCCAATTATGTGTTGCAATGCCCGCTTCTGCCTGATAGGTTCCTTCAGGTGAGTTTTGGTTGGTGTCAGGTTAATAGTAGGTCACAAAATGTCGTTTTCTATTGGGCTTTTTTGACATGGACCTACGGGCTCATTTTGGCTGAGCTCATTTATGCTGGAAAATTCTAAGATGCCTTGATGACAGTGAAATATGTAAATTATCTACTGCAAGAATCAGTTTCCAATTATATGAAACTTGTTGATTGATGAATTTGAGGACCTTGTATCCTTCTCTAGAATTCTTACTTGGCATTCCCATTTAACAAGAATGACATGATTTTTCGGCTGTGGGGCTGAGAAGTTTACACAAAAAGTCGTTTGATGCCCCTACCTCTGTTGCACGGACACAAACACAACATGATAGCACTCAGTCGAGCAAATTTCGAAAAATATTTAAACTCGGATTGAAAGTTGAGTGTCTGATGTGTATCCAACACATCTGTCTGACACAACGTGTCTCAATGATTGAAGAGTCACTGATACATGGGCCCTACTAATGGATTACTCCTGTGCTTCGAGAGTTTGGAATCCCTGTAGCTTTAGATCGTTCCCGTTTTACTTGACTAATCATGCTGCATGGAGTGTCCTTTGCTAAGTAGTTAGTTTTTTGGTGAATTTTGCCAAATGTAAAATTCATATATGCATAATAACATCCCTTTGATTATCTCGGACAGTTCTGTGTAATGTTAGGTTAAATCTTTGCCGTAAATACAACTTTTTTTAATCTTACTGCAAATGCTTATCAAAATAGTCAATTTCACCTGTCTTGCAGTCTCAGTATCCATGCCTGGTTATCGATCAAAAACTACGCCAACTCTGTTGCAAGACAAAACTGTGAGCTTGGATTTCATTTTGGACCCCGAAGAGGGTGATACACATAGGCGAATGCAGATCGGTGACTATTTCTGCGACTGTCGGGGCAAGAACCTCACGATGGTAGGGATCCTAAGTTCTAATTTAGGGGTTTATCTTGCTGTTGTTGTCATCTTATTGTTTCTCTACTTCTTGTTAAAGAGGAAAACTGTGTCCAGGTTCCTAAAGCAAAGACACTCGCCCAATCCTAGACGGCTTGTTGTAGTTTAACCCCCTTAATATGTTGTTTTGATGAGAGGGTACCTGTAGATAGTTGACTTTTAAGCAGTGCATTCGATTTTCGCATTGGTGTGCTTTTATCATCTCTCTCTTACTCTCTAATCTTCAAAATGAAATGTTGAAGTTGATTACATATGGAATATGATTTCTACGGTCTCATCCAATTTGAGTTTAGCTTATCATCATTCTGTGATGCACAAATTTTCAAAACCAGCAAAAATTTAAAATTAACTTTAAAAATAGATTAAATTTAAATTTAATTATAAAAACCGATCACATTTTGGTCATTACGGCCATTTAATTACAAAACGACGGACCGAAGTTGGCAACCCGGTCCGTTTTTTGAGATCACCAACTCTAGTCATCTTAAGAATTTCTTAATAGTACTGTAATGAAATGATTGGGATTGACATTAAATTTATATTTGATTGGTTTGTAAAATCATTTTTAAATTTTTCTGATTTTGAAATTTTGTCCTTCAACGAGGCGTGTGACAGAAATCTAGGGAGGACAATGAGGACATGTTTCTTGTCTTCTTTGCTATGGGATTTACTGATTGCAATAATAAATCCTTGTAGGAATCCTGAAGAGAGAGAAGATGAGTAGTGTGTTTCTTTTGGATGAAACGGTGTTGGAAAGTGGGTTTGGGATTTGGTTGTGGGTCCCAAAGTAAAGTACTGTGTTTCTTTGGTATAACGTGGGATTAGAAAAGTTGGATGAGGAAAGTTGGAAGTTGGTTATGGTGTTTTGAGGTGAGATTATCCCCCATCATCCTATGAAGTAGAAAACTATGAAATCCCTCACTTAATTAAATATTAATTAACTAACTATTTAATATTAAAAATTAAATATTAAATATGCATAATTACATACATATAACTGAAATATATATTAAAATACCGACTTTAATAATAAAAACAGGAATATATAATTGCATTAGACTTAATAAATAGTAACGCAGTCACGGCAATCAACGCAAGTAACAAATATAAAATACCATTGCATCAACAAGAAAATACATATAAAATTTTACAAGCTGCAGATAGCACGAACCCATATCACAAACCATAATAGGCCATCATAATCAAAATACATATACTATACATAATACAAGTATCATCTGACATCCCAACATACAATAATAAAGTTTTACATTTTCATCGCGATAAGAAACAACATTAACAAAGAGCAAGCCTATGATCGAATACAAAATCAACTTAATGGTTTTGTAGTCGGAGAGAATGGTGTCCATTTTCCACGCCAACCACCCCTCAATCTCCAAAAGCCGCCTATCAGATACCGATGTGGAAGAGGATTCATGGGTCGGGCTTCTTGCAAGCTCATTAAGCAACTGTCGTATCACATATGTGGACCACTCTGAGTGAGGTGGATCCTTCCATTCGTAGAAGTTACATTTATTATTCCCTCGCACTGGACAGCTCCAAAAGCGACTGCCAGGATTATTTCTGGTCCATGATGTCCTCCTGGGAACCCGTATCCGACAATGGCAAAACCTGTTGTCAGCTTCATCTGCATCCAACTCAGAACCTGTAGAAACTTTGGGTCTGGATTGAATAGACTGGCTGGACCCGGTGCTCATGTGTACCTTGCATGAAATAAAGAGTGACAATGGAGGCAGGCAACATATATACAAATAAAAATTACAAAAAAACAATTTTAAGTCTCAAGGCTACATACAGAATTGCATCAAGCAGCAACACCTCAAACTGATAAATACAAATGAAGAACCCAAAAAAGAAACGGATACATCCATTAAAACGAAATTAAATTACTGCAAAAAAATAATCATTTGCTAAAACCAAACAATACCCACAATAAAAATTAAAATATTACTATATTATCGTCCTCAGGTAAACATGTATTTTAGCATTAAGTATGTATTAGGCAGTTGCTCATGATGAATGAACCTTCACGCCAAATACCACTTTTTCGTCATAACCGAGGGACATATTGATCATTATATGTTCATCATCATAGGGCTATATGAACAAATCCAAATGAATTCATTAGCAACATTGACAGCATCAAGCATATGGAGCAGCCTGCATAAAACTGATACCAGATATGAAGCAACCAGCAGCAACATGGCCAACTCATAAGAAAATCAATAGCCAGCCCAAAATCCAGTACCCAGGCACAACAGAAATGCCCAATATAACCATATAAATGATACTGATGCATAAATGCCAAAGGATACCAGAAATTAAACAGCCCATTATATGAAGCATTATCAGATATATGATATGAAGCAGCCATTGGCAACATTGCCAGCAGCCAATGATTTAATGATACTAGATATGAAGCAGGCAGCAGCAACATGATACCATATAACTGATACTGCCCATCCCAAATAACTGAAGCAGATATGAAGCATTTATGGTACCATAGACCATATAACTGAAGCAGCCAATGATTCAATAGCCATCCCAAATTCATGTACCCAAGCACAACAGAAAAGCCCAGTGATACCATATAACTGATACTGATGCATAAATGCCCAAGGATACCAGAAATTAAACAGCCCCATATATGAAGCAGTATCAGTTATATGATATGAAGCAACCAGCAGCAAGAAGATGAAACAGCTAGCATATAACTGATACAAAAAATTGAAACAGCATATAGAGATGAAGTAGCCAGCATCAGAAAAAATTGAAACATACCAAACTGGTCCAAAACAGCCTCAACACACCCAAATATCCCCCTGTTATATGGTAACATACCCTTAGTAACCACAACACCTCCAGAAACACCTCCAGGAACAGCTGAAACCAATATAATCTGCAACCTTAACACAAAAAACCTCCAGCAAAAATTGAAACATACCCTTAGAAACCAAAACACCGAAATATAATCTTCTCCATCCAAACATTACCCAAACATAAACTGAAACATACCCAAGTGGTCCAAAACAAACACATAACAAATACAATTTCTTAGGACCCAAAACAAATCCAAAAAAAATTTCTTCATACACACAAAAACCAAAACACATAAAATGAAGCTGCTCCAGTCATACATTCCCCATCCAGACACTGCAACAAACCCAGTTGGTCCAAAACAAAGCCAAAAAAATATTTGGTAGCCCTCAGGGAAACAAGTTTTGTATCATGAAATTAAGTAGGTATTTGGAAGTTGCTCAATGTACATGAACCTCCCAGCCAAATACCCCCTAATGCTTCTTAACATAGGGACAAATTCATCCCCAAATGTTCATCATCATATGGCTAGTCCCCAAACTGAAACTGCTACATACCATCTTGTTCCAAAGGGCATGTTTCTTCTGTATGCTTTGGGCTGAGACAGTAACTTTTGCTCACTATTTACCCATCACTTCACTATTTCCCCAAACTGATAGTGATATGTAGCATGATATGTGCATCAGCATCATAGATATATAACAGTCCACAAACTGAAAAATGTGCATGATATGTAGCAGTTTCAGAAAGGGGAAAATTGATCAGTATATGTGCATCATCATTGGGCACATGGATTGTATCATGAAATTCAGTAGGTATTTAGAAGTTATTCATTATAAATTAACCTTCCCAGCCAAATACCCCATATTTCTTCTTATCAAATGGTCAAATTCCTCAATATGTAGCAGTTTCAGAATGGTGAAAAAATGAACATCATATGTGCATCATCATTGGGCTAGACGAAAAAACCAAAAAAAACAACATTAAATTCCACAAGGACCCAAACAGAGAAAAAAATTAAATTGCTACTGCTCCAAATCATATAAATGATAATGCAGATGAAACTTCCACACACCCAGGAGACAAAAATCCCAGACTTCCCAAAATGTTGGTTTGTTGCAACATACAAACTGACAGAAACACACCCCATATATGAAAGAAACCAAATGAAAGAGCTGGGACAAACAGCAGATCAAGCAAATAAAACATAGGCATCCCACCTGGAGCTGCAAAATATATATGAACCTCCCAGCCAAATACCAACTATTTCCCCAAAATGAAACTGCAACATCCCAACTAGGTCCAAACCTTAGCCAAATAATAAATATTTGGTTGCCCTCAGGAACACATGGATTGTATCATGAAATTCAGTAGGTATTTGGAAGTTGCTCATTATAAATGAAACTTCCCAGCCAAATACCCCATATTTCTTCTTATCAAATGGTCAACTTCCTCATTTAATTTTCATCATCATAGGGCTATAGAAAATATCCCCCTCATTTTAATGATATGTAGTAGTTTCAGTATGGTGAAAAAATGATCATTATATGTGCAGCATCATTGGGCTAGATGAAAAAACCAAGAAAACAACATTAAATTCCACAAGGACCCAAACAGAGAAATAAATTAAATTGCTACTGCTCCAAATCATAGAAATGATACTGCAGCTGAAACTTCCACCCACACCCAGGACACAAAAAGCCTAGACTTCCCCATATGTTGCTATGTTGCAACATACAAACTGAAAGAAACACACCCCGTATTTGAAAGAAGCCAACTGAAAGAGCTGGGACAAACAGCAGATCAAGCAAATAAAACATAGGCATCCCATCTGGAGCTGCAAAATATATATGAAAAAATTTATAGAACTGATACTGCAGCTGAAATTTCCACCCACACCCAGGACACAAAAAGCCCAGACTTCCCCATATGTTGCTATATTGCACCATACAAACTGAAAGAAAGTGCTGGCATATATGAAAGAAACCGCATATCAAGCAAATAAAACATAGCCAACATAACAAACATTAAATTCCACAAGGCCCCAAACAACATTAAATTACATGTTATAAATCTACAACATAATGACCCCATTATAGTACACCATATTGTTTGAGTTTCAAACTTACCATTAACATATTACCATACCCTTCTAGTTTCATATGACCCTCCTCACACCTCCCTATCCAGCACATCAACTATCTCTTGAATCATAATCTTCCTAGCCGATGGAGGCAATGCCAAAAATCTTCGTGCCTCCATCTCATCCTGGCGTAGGGTCTTAAACACCTTAAACAAAATCCCGGGCGTATACTCAGTAAACTCGTAAGCAAGCTGGGCAAGCGGTGTTGTCCAATGAGAGCGTGCGGACCGTATAGCATCCGCGACCTCTTTCACATTTTCTACTATATCCCTCATGACGTCGGGATCTTGATGCATGGCACGTCTCCGCTGTTTCTTTTTCCCCATCGCAGGTGGGGTAGAATGGCTTGTACCCCCCTGATGAACAGGACCGGTCGACGCTTGGGTGGGGATGTCATCCTGGACATAGTGGGGAGGCGAATCAATATGTATCGGATCAGGAGTTACGGGCGCTCCTTCGCTTCCAGAATATGGGACCCCAAAGTTTTCGTAAACTTCTGTTGCGTGTTCCCCTAGCTGCGTCATCACCAATGATGAGAACAAGATCGTCATACCATGGAATTGGACAGTTCACATAAGCCCGCTTCCGATGGTTTGCCTGAATGAGTAATATTTCAAATATCGATAAAGTTTATGCACATCTATATTTAATGTATTCGCACATAGCATATATATAAGATAAAAGTAATTACCTCCACCTACGGAGCATACGTTTTCGGATCCTGCTCAATGATCTTCCTCTCAGCATCCCATCCTGCTCCGCTAATATCAATGCACTCATGTACATCTTTAAGACGTGTCCTCAACGATTTCATGTGATTTCTCATATTAACACTTGTGAACGAAGTCCCATGGATGTTATTGATTTTTGCAACATCGGCATTGAAGGCTGTATTTTTAAATGTCTTATCTGATTTAAACCCCTGACGTGCAAGCTCAGCTAGGAATGGAATGAGGGTTTCATTGTGCTCGGCCTTCCACAGTTTGTTTTGGTGGGAAGAACAGGAAGGATGCTTAGACTTATTCCTTGGGCTTGAAACAGACCCTTCAGCATCTTCGCTACGCCGGCTCGACTTCCTAGAGGAGTCACTGCCAGGTGTTTGCTCATTGCCACTTGGTGGCGTTGGCATTGCGAAGTCAGCATGGGAAGAGGGGCTTCTGAAAGAGGGTGGTTCTTCCCCTTGGAGCATATTCATATAACTATGTCCAGTCGACGATGGCATTGACATTGGGATGTGCATTGGCATGCTGAAAGTGGGATACTGTGGATATCCCATGCCATGCCCACCTGATTGGAAGCCATGCCCAACTCATTGGAAGCCATGCACGCCTGCTTGAAAGCCATGTATTGGCATCCTCATGGGCATTGATCGGTTGACAAGGGGATCCACCCTTCTTTCACCTTCACCCCTTTGGGACCCATATACATGTTCATAGCTTGGATGCATGGGATCAATCCCGTCCCGGTATGGATCACCTCCCTACCCTGGATTTGCTGATCCTTCCATCCCTACAACATCAATTAGATGAAATTTAAAATGCAACATTTGCGCTATAAACATCCCACCAAACTTATACTCTGATCCTATACTGCAAGGGGTCAAAAAGTTCAAAAATGTAAATCAAATACTTGATAAGCAGAAGCATTAAATATTTGGCATACTCAATATAGGAAACATAATGCAATACGTAAGATACAAGGATAACATGTTCAGCCTTAGTAGGCAAATGAATACTACGACCCCCTCATAGCCCACGCTCTAATGTGCTCCCGTTATTATTTTTGTTACAGAAGTCCGCCCACATATCCCACGCTATCTGCTCCCTGCGCATTTTCCATTGATCTCGTTGTTCGGTTTGTTCACGAACAGTCACATGTTGGGATAGATCAATAACATCGTCATCATGCTCATCGATACCCTCTACTGCCTCCTCAACCTCCTCTCCATCTTCAATTAGTTGGGGGTCATGCGGATCTGCTATTTGGATGTAATTATGCAAAACAGTGCAAGCTAGTACGGTGGCGACCTCACTTTTGACTGGATAGTTAGGCTTGGCTGTCATTATTTTAAACTTGTTCTTTAGGATACCAAATGTCGACTCGATCTTTGATCGTAAGGTAGAATGTCGTAGGTTGAATAGCTCTCGTCGGTTTCGAGGAACCCGATTAGTATGGTCCTTCAAATGGTATCTCACGCCGCTGTAAGGAGATATGAACCCTGGCATTGTGTAACGACCACTTTTCGTTGTACGTTGTTCGTGCACGTGCTTTTGACGGTGCACGTGTTTATTTTAGACCTTGTTTGTTTGTGAACACTTTAGTGTGATATGCCGTTGTGAACGTCTCTGAGAGTATTAAATTGTGGCATTAAATTGGAACCACATTTCTCGAGTCGTTCTCCCACGATTTAATCTTATTCGATGGGACGTTGCGATTTTCACTTTTGACGGGAGACGTTTCTATTTTTAGTGTCGTCGTCCGACGTCGAAATTGAGATCCGTCTTCTTAGTTAGCTCACTTTCGTCATCACGATCACCCCGATATTTATTTTATAATTTTTGGAGTTTATTTGACCACTTTTATATTTTTAGCAAGGTTCATAATATTTTTAATAACTAAGTTTTAAATTAATTTCTGCCAAATAAAATTTATTTGAGTTTAAAACGTTTTGAATAATTTTTGAGCTGAATTCTAGCTTATTTGGGCCGCACCCAAGCCTTGGGTGAGTTGGAAAGAGTGAGATTTGAATTTTAAATATTTTTAAACTCCTAATCTTATTAGGATTAGCCCTAGACCAAGTCAACCCCTCTACACTATATAAACAACCTTTAGGAAGACCTATTTTCGCAAGAAAATAACCCTAGCCGCTTCCAAAACCCAAATTTGACGTTGCGACGAATCGTCGCAACGTTGCGACGAACTTTCCCCGCACCGACCGAGAGAACGGGCTCAAAACCCCCGCACCGACCGCTAGCTTCCCCCGCTCATTCGCTCCGCCCGCACCGCGGCAGCCGTTGCTCCGCATCCCCCGTGCCCGACCGAGAGAAGCTCTCGGTCAGACCGGTCGCCCGCTCCGCACCAAGCATCGCTCCGCGCCCGCATCGCTAGCCGCTCCGTCGCCCCGCATCGCACCGTGCCCGACCGACAGAATCCCCCGCTCACGCCCGCACCGCTGCACGTTGCAACGTTGCAACGTTGCAAGCCCCCACCAAGCGCCCGACCGGCGCTGTCTCCCGCTCCGACCGAAGCAAGGCCCCGCACCAAGCACACCCCCGCACCGCTGCACACCCCCAAGCGCTGCAACCCCGCTCCCCTAGTGCCCAACCGACGGAACTCCCCGCACTGAGGCTGTACGACCGAGAGCCATTCGTCGCGACCTCGCACCCGTCGCACCACTTGCCACCGTGGGGCCCCCCAAGTTCTCCAGAGGTATTGTGGGTCCCCTATTGGTCCCTAGGACTACTGTGGGCCCCACCTAGGTGCTTTCTCTCCGACGATTGGCTGTGTACGACGTTGCGACACGTCGTAGCCGTCGTCGCACGTGCTAGCTTTGGAATCTGGACTCGTTGCTCCGGTTGATGCTCTGAACTTTCCAGCGAGGAATCTATATTGGAATCAGGACTTGGAGCGCGTTCTCTTATTCCAACCCCTGGCATCGCTACCCGACGCCAGTGTAGCTTTCGCGTCGTGTTGAGATAACGCTTTGCACCCCTAGGACCCCCAACCCAATTGCCTGCTAATCAAGACTAAAATTGATGTTTTTAAAGTGTTTTAAATGTTTTAAATTCACTAATCAAGATTAATAATATGGACTTTAGGCCGGTGGACTTGTGCACATAGGTTATTTGTGACTTGGACTCTCTTAGACTGTGTTTCTCAGACGTGGTACTTGCAGGCAAGTGAAACTTGCCAAATCTTGTGTAGGGCCATGTTTTTAGGCCACTTCCGTGCTTTTAGCGTAAAAGAGACTAGTCAGTGAAATGATAGGTGGCTAGACGCCTACTTGATCTAGTTTGACAACGAAACTAGATCCGTCACCTAAATTGATCTAGCTTGACAACGAAGCTAGATCCAACCCTTTAAACTTGTTGATCATGCATACTAAACTGTCATGTTTACTTTCCTTACCTGTATGCTTTGCTACCTGCCATGTCATGTCATCCATGCATTGAATGTTGCATTCGTAGCACACGCTACATCCTTGTACTTGCTTGTCCCGGGCTAGGTGCACCCCTATGCCATCATGAAAAACACTTCCTGGCTCATGATCCAGAAGCGAGCATTCCCGTTCGGGGGTAAGGCCCTGGCTCGATACACGTGGAGGGGTAGGGTTGAGCGACCAATCAGCGTAGAAGTGTGCCCGTACAGCCTCTTCAGCTGTAAGGCGTGAACTCTATGCACGACATGAAAAGTGACTTGTGATTGATAGTACTTGCTACTCTTGCCATGCCATGCTAGTTGTCCTCTTGTACTTGTTGTACTTTACTTTACTTATTGCACTCATCCTTTAACTGTCATGTCATTGCATCATGCTAGAACTTTTAGGTTGTCTGCTTTACTTTCAGTTTCCTTGCACAAGTCTTTCAGACTTGCTGACATGTGCCCCTTGCTCTTTTGGGTGTCACATGTTAGACCCTGAGCCAGAGACCGTTGCTGAGTACGTGATGTTTTGCTGACGCTGAATCTGAGTCCATGTTTGCCCAGGAGGAGTTTTGCGGACACCGTTGACCCTTGCTGAGCTTCCTTTTGTTTTAGGTTTTGTTGTTAGTTGTCGGTGCGTGGCACCTTTTCTCTGTACGTTGTACTTTTGTTGGCCATGTTTGGGCCTTTAGACTCTTTTCTTTTAGCCTGGTGGCTTTTTCTGTGATGTTGAAACTTATTTTATGGATATTCTGAGATTATTCTTTTGTCTCAATTCATTATTATTATCTTGTTTCTTTTCGCGTTGCAAGGACCTGCAGTTTTAAGTTGATTGACGCTTATCGGACTTGCGGCCTTATAGCTTCAAGTCTGAGCTGACCTTCTCACGTCTCGCCTCCATATTTTTGGGAAGCGGGGCGTGACACATTGTTGTATATCCAGCATCGCAAAGGTGATATTTACCTACATTCGAACAAATAAACCAAGTTTATGATCCAACCCTCTCTGAGAGACGTTATTATTATGTAAATGTAAATTTATGCCTATTGCCTTCATACAATCTCAGCCACATAGGGGGGGTCTAGACAAAGCATCTTTCAGGACCGTAAAATCATTTGCGGATCCCTCCCACCCGGTCAATACGTATGTGAATCTTTTGTTTGGAGTAACAGCTGCTAGCACATTTTGTGTAACCCCTTTACGACCTCTAAAGCGGGGTACGAGCCTGGCTGGTAGCATGGCATCTATGTGCGTCCCATCAATGAGACCAATGCAGTCCTACAACGTCATCAATGAGCCCCAATTTCAATCACAATGACGATACTTATTATACTGACACATATACAAATAATCACACATACCTTAAAAATGGAAACCAATTGGGATTATTGACTATCTCTGGTGGCGTCTCATTAGGAGCTTGCTTCATGAAATTATCCCATATTGCACACACTGCCGCCATAACTTTGTTAAAATACCTGCTCACTGTCCCCTCTCCCCTAATAAAATCCACTTGCATGACTCTATTCTTTGACTTGTGCCCTACAATATGCAGGAACATGGCCAACTGCTCCTCGATGGATACATGATTAGTGTCCTTGAGAAGATCACGCTGACGCATTATTGATGCAAGATTCATGAAAGCATGTCTTCGCATCCGTAAGTAGTCCAAACAGCTCCTTTCAGACCCAAACAGAATTCTCCACATGTGTGATTTTCTATGCAAATCCCGCATAGCTGAGGGCTCTCTGGGGTATAGGATCGGCCCTAGCATTATTGTCAAGTTGTAAGGCTAAGACAACAAACGTTATTGCCGCCGCTGCAGCTGTACATAACGCACAAGCCGAATGGTCCCCTTGTATATCCATGTCCCCCTTAATTGAAACAAACAATACGTAACGCGTAAGCGATGACTTGATTGTGATAATACCATATATGAGGGCATGGGAAAAAGATCCCCGTCACTACCCAGTATCCTATATAGCCTATGTCATACTAAAACAATATACCACTTGATACCCATATCAATTAAATGCATATCATATAAAATTATGATAACCACATTTCATATATAAGTGTGCATATCCATAATATATAGCCCTCAGAATTGATTTGTAATCATTTTTAAACATGCGGTTGCTATGCCGTTGAACCTTCCTTTTCAACCCATAAATACCCCACCAGTAAATCATGGTAAAATTCACAATTCATAAAAAATCCCACGGAAACATTGTAAGAAATAAAACTATGGCATATGGAAAAACATTTCAAAAATTCTTAAAATTTGAATATGTAACATTAAATCTCCTTTCTCTTCAACATATAAAAACAATAATTTTCGTTGTAGATGGGAATCCAGCATTGAAAAAATATGTTGGGGAATAAAAGGTTTCAACTAGCTAGCTATCTAGCATGTATACTGTATTCAAATTCAAGCATACCAATTTCATTTATACTTTTACAGCATTGAGCTATTTGGATTAATGCACACTTCATATAATCCATGGGTTTTACGGTTACGAGCCACTCGCATTCATAATATACTGAATTCATGTTCATAACACGACCAACGTCATGTAATACGTTCCAAATAGGGACTACACCCATCAATTTTGAAACCCTAGCCGCATGCACACAATCAAAGCAATGAACACAGCCGTCATAGAAATAACCCAAGGCAGAAAAAACCCTAGCCGTAATAGCATTTTCCCATGGCAGCAAACAACATAGCATTCATGAACCAATGGCATCATGAAAGAGATAACGAAATTATACCTCGGCGAGAAAAGCGAAGAAAAATTTTAGTAAGCTCACAGAGCCTCCGATCTCAAGGAATAATCATCACTTGTCGTCAATCGAGGCCCACCCGAGGCAGCGCAGTAATTGGCTACACAATCGGCAACCAAGATCGACAAGAAATAGCTCCGACAGCCTAGGATTTTGCACGAAGCTTCGTCGGAGGGGTAACGGCACAAGATTGGCACACCCGCCGCAGATCCGACCTCAGCTCCCACAAAAACCCCCGATTGAAACCGTAGAATAGCAGATCTGACCTATTTGGGGCAGCAAGGGTTTTCTTCACAGACGGTTGGCTCCCGCGCATAGATCAAGGGTTATGAGGGGTGAGGAGAACGATGGTGGGGCCCAATCTCAAGGAATCGAGCAAAATCCCCGCAATTTCCGTGGATTTCACAGCGGAAAAAGAGGCCAGCCACGTCGGAGCTCGGAGCCGTGTGCGCTTCGAGGAGAAAGCAGACAAAAGGAACACGCACGCAGAAATGAGGAGATGAAAATAGGAGCACAGTAGTGACGTGATAGGGGAATAGTGAGCAAAAGTAACTTTCTCACCCCAAAGAAGACAAAAGAAATAGGCCCTAAGTTAACTCCTCATGGGGAAGTCTTTCTTTTGCCCAAAATCATATGATGATATGTGGGGTGCACGCTCTCCTATGACCACCCCGAAACTTAGAATTGAACCAGCTAGATCGTTCAGCGCGTTTGAAGCTGTTCAGACATGCAAAAGCACACACAATTAAAAACAAAAGAAAAAAATTATGCATGGTGTATGTTTTTTTGGGTCTTCTTTTTCCATGAAAACAAATTGTAACTAAAATTTCTAATTATTATAGAGTTATATGCGTAAAATTGTGCTATTTCCAATAAAGTTTTAAACGAAAAGAGAAAGGAGAAAAGGGGAGAGGGAATGGTTATGATACCGCTAAATTGATGTCAAATTGGGTAAACTCAACCTTTGCATTAAACGGTAAAGATGAGTTAGTAAACGTTAAGCAAGCATCAATGATTATGATTATCTCCAACACGTTATCAGCACAAATTTGCGCTAGAGAAAAAAATTTTAGCCATAAAATTTTTTTTCATCTTCCCCACAAAATTTCACTCTTACGAAGGAATCTTGTAGTTTCGACAAAGCTCTTGCGACGACGAGCGATCGACGAGAGCGGGAATTTTTATCTACGGATTTTATTTGTTCTTCCCTGGATCTTTGATCTAGAGGTAAATTTTCTAATCTCGTAGATATAAACTATGAACTAGAAATTAAATTTTCTAATCCCACTATAAAATGATATTCATATGCCTGCTGTCCAATTTTGCTAGAATAGAGAAGAGCATGTGATGCAACCTGTACACTAGCCCGCTATAGGTCCTGAAGTACCAATTATACAAATTCTATTCTCATCTCTAGAGATATAGAAGCCCCTGTGATGCAGGTTAGCCCCCTTTCGATGCAGCCTACGTCGGTTTTAAAACTCACAATTTTGCTGTCCGACCTGCGCCTGGAAGCGCCTGAAGCGCCCAACCCTGTCGGAGTCGGAATCGGAGCCCGGCGCAAATTGAGAGGACAATACGGTGCATGATAAATTGCTTGAAATATGAAGATATAACGCTACTCACGCAAAGTCTTTATACATGCGATCACTTTATTTCCCAAACGCTAATCACGCAAAGTCTTTATACATGCGATCACTTTATTTCCCAAAGGCCCACACAAAATTGCTTGAGCAAATTCACGCAAAGTCTTTATTCTACTCACGCAAAATTGCTTGAGCAAATTCACGGTATCTAGTTTATTTGGATCCTGTCGGGGGGCTGATCCTGTCGGGGGCGGGAGGGGCGTCCAGAAGCTCCGCCCCCGGGGTAGATACTAAAAGGATTAATTTTTGCGAGGGGATTTTCCTCCAACTGAAGATTTCTTTTTGAAATCAAATTGGGGATTTGAAAGCAGATTGGGGGAGATGACGAAAATGAACTTTGGGGATTGGGAAAGATGATGAAATTGTTTTCAATTTCATTTTTTTAGGCTTGTTGGAGATCAAATCAACCATAGCAATGGCAATGGTCCCATTTAATTATATCATGATCATAAGAGGGGAGACCAATGGTCTCAGTATGCCAAAGGTCCACCCCACTACCAAGTAGTGGGGTGTTTATGGTGGATAAATGAGGGGGAGACCATAAGTCTCCCCACTCATAACACTCCCCCTTATCCATCCATTACCTTGAACTTAGCATATGAATACTTCAGGATTCATGATGCTAATAGGGTGGATACTTCTGGATCCAGAGTAAACGTGTTTGCCTCGTTAAAACCTTAGCTGTGGAAAACCCAGTGGAAAAACCAACAGTCTTAAGAAAAAAGAATACAACCCACAAGTTACTCCCCCTGATCTGTACAAGCTTTAGGCTTGTAGGTATCTCAGCTGTCGCATCCCTATACAAGATTTCTAAAAGTACATCTAGGCAATGCCTTAGTAAACAGATCAGCTAAATTATTACAGTACTGAATCTGCCTACTTAAATCTGCTTCTGCTCCTGTAACTCGTGCGTCCAGAAGAACATGGGAGAGATGTGCTTTGTCCTGTCGTCCTTGATGTAACTAGCTTGTATTTGAGATATACAAGCTGCATTATCTTCAAATATGGTTTGCTCAAGGTCGTCCGTCTGCAGGCCGGTCGTCACTAGAATGTGATGAATGACTGAACGAAGCCAGACACATTCTCTGTTAGCTTCATAGATTGCCAGGAGCTCTGAGAGGTTGGATGAGACTGCTGTGGTGGTCTGCTTCAAAGATTTCTAGGAGATGGTCGTACCAACGAAAATGAACACCAGTTTATGATTTCTCGGTATGTGGATCAGACTTGTAACCTGTATCTGTATAACCAATCAAAGTGGAAAATCCACATTTCGGGATGTATAATCCCAGGTCAAATGACCCTTGGAGGTAGCGCAGAAGCTGCTTTACTCTGTTTTAGTTCAAATAGAATATCAAATTAACCTGTGGGTTGCACTCTTTTTCCTTAAGCTGTTGGTTTTTTCCACTGGGTTTTCCACAGCTAAGTTTTTAACGAGGCAAACACGACTACTCTGGATCCAGAAGTATCCACCCCCTTAGCTTTTTACGCTAAGACCAAAGTAATGGATGGATAAGTGGGAGTGTTATGAGTGAGGGAGGCCCCTTAGCTTTTTACGCTAAGACCAAAGTAATGGATGGATAAGTGGGAGTGTTATGAGTGCGGGAGGCCTTTGGCCTCCCCACTCCTTTATCCCTCCATTACTCCCCATTAGTCAGTATAATGGAGACCTTTGGAGTTCATGCCCTTCGGTATTCCCTATTGATGAATAAATAGAGGACAATAGCTTCATGCCATGGTTACTCTTTCTTTTGAGTTCTAACACGTTATCAGCACTTTAGCTCTAATTCTTGAGCTTCTCCTAATAATCCCCTTAAATCACCCTCACCGCGCTTAGGAATCTTTTGTTGCAGCGATCAGTTTGCGGCAAAGCTCTTGCGCCGTCGATCTGCGGAGCGTGGATTATTTTTTCTTATCTACAGATTACAATTGGTCTTCCCTAGATCAACGATCTAGAGGTATAATTTCTTATCCCGTAGATATATAATATGCAAACATTATAAACATTTTTGCTAAAAATCAAGAACATACACGTCGTTAATTTAGGTGAAAAACAAATCTTAAGCCTATTTTTCGATCTTAAGATGTTCATGTTTTTGGAATTTTGTTCTTATTATCAGAATATAACTACAGAAAAAAGAATATAACTACAGAATTTGGGACTCCTCATCCCCCCCGATGGGGGGACTCTTCGGTGTTCCCCCCTCCCCCCTCAGGGGGAGGGCTCTCTCCTTTTTAACGACACCCCCCATCGCCGACCCTGAAGGAGCCCCCCCCCCCCCTTCGTCTGGGGGGCGGCGATAGGGAGCCCCCCACACCCCTCCCCCCTCCCCCCCCCCCCCCCCCCCCCCCCCGCGTCGAGGGGGGGGGGGGTCGCCGACCCCCTTGACGAGGGGGCTCCTCTGTCCCCCCCCCCCCCCCCCCCCCCCCCCCCCGTGGACGGGGGGGGGGCTCCCTGTCCCCCCTGACGGGGGGGGCACTCCTTCACCCCCCCTGACGGGGGGCTCTCTGTCACCGCCCCCCCTGACGGGGGGCTCTCCGTCGTCGCCCCCCCCCCCCCCCCCCCGACGGGGGGGGGGGGGGGGGGCTCTTCGATTTCACCTGTCGGGGGGCTCCTCGTGGTCGCCTCTGCAATCGATGTCCCTCCCAGTCGGGGGCTCCTCGCGGCAGCAATCTTAACTTCTTTCCCCAGTCGGGTGGATCTTCATTAGAATTGGGGGTTTATTGACAGAATTGGAGGATTTAAAATTGCGAATTTGATAGCAGATTAGGGGAGATGACGAAATTGTGTTTTGGGGGAGATGATGAAATTGTTGTCAATTTCATTTTGGAAGCTAAATAATAATTTTGCATTATTATAACATATGGGCTATAAGCCCTTAAAACCCATAAATAAAAATAAAGAATTTTTTGTTGTTGGTCCTGAAGATCGCATCAAGCCTAAGGGCTTTTATCTTAATAATTGGGTAATGTTATTTTATGTGTTTAATTTCAATTATTTCTCTCTTTATTTAATATTGGATAAAAAATTATTTTACGTTTTAATGATTACAAGGATCCTGAGACCGCTCTGTCGTTAGGTTAGTTATCTAACCTAACGGGTAATGACGTTTCCCCGTGGTCCAAGTAACCTTTTTAACGTAGATTTAATATTTTTATCCAATAAATTGCGTTTGATGAATTTTGAAACGTCTGTGATGTTGCAAAATTATTATTTGCATGTAGCATATATAAAACGGCGTGGATGTTATAAATAATTCAGTCTTGTGGTTCGGGATCGGCCATTTTGTGATACACATTTTTATATTTCTCGCTTTCTTTTTCTTTTTTGAGAGGAATTGTAGTGAGATTATAATGTAAAATGCCAAAAAACGGAACTCAGCCAAATTGAAGACGGAGATGAAATCTGCTTTATGCTGGGACCCAAATTGGGTTTCCAAGTTGTATTTTTCATTTCTTTTTGTATTTCATTTTTGGACTGTATTCGGACATTTTTTGGACATTTTATTTCTAAGGGTATCTGGCCGATCCCCACATGACTGTTTATTTATTTATTTTTGCGTGAATTTATTTTTCAAAAATATTAATTCATTTATATTCAATTACATAGATAAATGGCAAAATTGGTTAGCATCGATTTCGAGGTCCTCGACGCAGCAGGAAAGCACTACCTGAGTTGGCGATTGGACCTGAAGTTCCACTTGCGTTCAATGGCACTCCTTCACTCAATTTTGGCCCCTGCAACAGCCGAGACAACTGCTAGCAAGGCCCCTGCAGCGGCCCAGCCAGCTGGCAGTTCTACTACCATTGTCTCCGACATGGATAAGGTGAAAGCCATTATCTATATCAGGAAACACATAGATCGGACCTTAAAGGCCGAATACTTAACGGTAGAAGACCCTCTTGAGTTGTGGACAGCGCTTGAGGCACGTTATAGTCATCAAATTGATGTCATACTATCATGTGCCAGTTATGAGTGGGAAAATCTCCGTCTTTAGGACTATAAGTCCGTTGCTGAGTTCAACTTAGTACTTCATAATATCACCTCACGCCTGAAGTTGTGTGGTGAAGAAGTCTCGGAGCATCGCATGTTGGAAAAGATATTTACCGCGTTCCACGAGAAAGATGCAATCCTCATGCAACAGTACCGCGAACGCAACTTCACGAAGTTCTCTGATTTGCTCTCTTGCCTTCTTAGGGCAGAGCAGAATAGAGACTTACTACTTGCCACTCATAATCTGCGCCCTGCTGGTGCTGCTCCTCTTGCTGAAGCCCACCATGTTTCTCCCCAGAAGTGAAAAAACAAGAAGAAGGCTAGAAAGAACAAAGGGAAAGCCGAAGTGAAGCCAGCAAGAGCACCATCCCAGAACAACAACAACAAGGGGAAGAAAAACTTCACATGGAAGCGTAAGAACACTGATCCAGTGCATATTCCAAATAAGAACTATGAGGACAAATGCCATAGATGTGGCATGACTGGACGTTGGTCCAGAAACTGTCGCATTTCTCGCCACCTCCAGGACCTGTATCAGGCGATCCTGAAGCCTCCCCCTGAAACAAACCTGGCGGATATTCAAGCTCTGACCAAGTTCACTGCACAAGACTTCGAGAATGATGATCTGCTCGATTGAGCCTTTTCTTAGTTTTCTTTTTATCTTTGTATTTTAAATACTAGTTTCCTTCATCTGTATTTCCTTCTTGGAACTTTATGAATGCATATTTAGCTTTTCTATTCATTCTGATATATAGATGAAATGTGATATATTATGGACAGTGCTTAGATGCACTAGTGAAGCATTAAAATTGCTCCCACATACAACGAGACTATAAGATGCAAATTTCTTTACTTAATCATATAGGAATCTCCCAAGTTTCAAGGATATTTCGTTTAAAACGAACATACCTTTGAAACTATGGATAATAATAGTGAATATCCTTATATAAGTCGTCAAAACGGATGGCCAGAAGACCATCTACAAACGATTCGTTGGACCCCCATCGAGTCCCTATCATTACAGATATTCATCCTATACAAAGCCAACTTAACTGAGCACCAGAAGTGCCTTTCATTGTCAGAGTTTTCAACTCTGGCACAATAGACTTGGTCATCCTGAATCAGCGATGATGGACGCATCATCAAATGAATCCCTTGGAGAACCTGAAGATTCTTCAAAAGGTTGAGTTTCCTTGTCCCCCTTTGTCATAAGGAAAAACTTATAGAGAGACATTCCCTCCTTAAAGTGGGATTAGAGTCTCCTGGCTTCATTTAAAGAATACATGGTGACCTTTGCGGGCCTATTCACCTTGCAAATGGATCATTTCGGTACTTCATTGTAATGATAGATGCATCTATTAGATGGTCTTCTGTGTGCCTTTTTTGTCCACCCGCAACCTCGCTTTCTCAAAAGCTGATAATGTGGGTGAATTCACTACATATGTCTTTTAAGACTACTGCCAAACAACTGGCATTGAAATTGTACATCCTGTAGCATGTTTATACTCAGAATGGGTTATCAGAGTTTCTGATAAAGAGACTACAATGTATTTCACGTCCATTGTTAAATCCCAGTTGCCTATGGATTTTTAGGGATACGTCATACTGCATTCCGCATCGCTTATCACGATACGGACCTCTTGTGGCCATATCTTATTGCTGATGCCGCTTGGTTATGGTTCACCACCAAACATATCTCATTTGAGAGTGTTTAAATGTGCTAATATATGTCCACATAGCACCACGTCTTGATAACTGTGAATTTGATGAGCAAAGTCTCATTAAAATAGGCACGCAGTCTAAGGAAGACTGAAGATTCTCAGACCTTATCATGGGACACAAAAGTCCTAATCTCGTTATGATCCGCATACTATTTCTGTGTGAAGATGAGATCCAGAAGATCCTTCATTCAGACTAATGTACATCAATTGGCGGATAATTTCACGGACAACCATAAGCTTGTTCGTTCACATGTCCCTGCTGCCAACACTCCAGCTAGGATTGACATCCCCAAAGATGGATGCAATCCACCGGCAGCAGAATTGGCTGTACCTCAATTGAAAAGAGGACGCCCGCCAGGTTCAAAAGATAAAGTTCCTCGAAAGAGGAAGATTCCTGGAGATATTAAAATAATCCCTCCACATGATGTTGAGCTCAAACCAGCGACCTCTCCCCTCCTGATTTCCCTTGCAGAGGAAACAATAGGAGAAACATCATTATATAATGTATGTACCGGAGAGGTACTGGACAGATATAGCACAGTCGTCGTCGACGATTTTATTTTCACTATTGTCATTCACGTCGCTGAATACGACGATGACGTCAACCCACTTTTCAATAGCATAAACGCATAGATTGGCCAAAGTGGGACGAGGCAATAAGAGTAGAGCTGGACTCACTCTTGAAAAAGCAAAGTCTTTGGACCAGTAGTCCATACACCTGAATGTGTAAAACCTGTGGAATATAAGTTGGGTTTTCATAAGAATAAGAACTGAAGGAAATGTGATCATTTTCCTATTTCATACTAAGCCTAAACGTCTCTGGAAAAGCAAAGAAATGCAGCTCATAGACGTTGTGACTGCATATCTATACGGCTATATAGATATAGAGATCTATATGAAACTTCCAGAAGGGTATAATCTACCCCCAGAGATGAAAGAGAGACGTATGAACGTCTCCTCTAAAAAGGCTTCAAAGATCATTATATGATCTTACTCAATTTAGTTGCCGTATATGTGGACGACTTAAATCTAATAGGATCTCCTGCAGAGACCATTGATATATCTGATAGCCTTAAGCATACCTTCGAAATGAAATACCTAGGCAAAACAAGGTATTGTCTCGGCTTACAGATTAAACACCTTCGTTTATACATATCATATTCTTCATACACCAGGAGTTTATGAAGAAAAATGTCCATTTGCAATCTATTAAAATGGATGCTTATTTATGACGCCTTCCGGTCGCTGGAAGAGGGGGAGGACATCCTAGGTCCTGAAGAGCTTAGCTCTAGTTTACTAGTTACACTCTTTTATCTGGCCAACTGCACGTGTCTCTAATAGAACGTCTGCAGTAAAGCTGTTAGCCAGATACAGTGCTGCCTTGGAGAGCACCAGCACCACTGGACCAAGGATAAGCTGCTTCTGTGCAACTTCCAAGGGTCAAGGATCAGCATCCAAGGAATAAATATCGCATATGCAGGTTTACAGACCATCGCGATGACTAAGCACAAATGGCCGGCCACCTCCTAAAGATCTACGCATCATCCTCCAAAAGTCTACATCTTCTAAGAAGCTCATCATCCAAAAAGCATATCTAGAATACGCTCATCCAAGTCCAGCAGTACCTTGCAGACACGGTGTAGACGGAGTAAAAGAATACATACGTGGAGTCATCTACCAAACTTCAAAGAGCGTATCACTCCTGAGCGTCACTGTTTTCCAGTAGCCGCTAGATATGAGTGAAACTTGTATAGATGAGTGATGATTATATTTGCTTTCAGAACATGATGGATGTATAGACGAATAGGAAATGATTGTATAGAAACATAGGAGATCTGCAAGCCTGAAGCTTGTACAGATCAGGGGGAGTTGATAGTAGAGTTGTACTCTTTTTCCTTAGTTATGGGTTTTTCCATTGGGTTTTCCATAGCCAAATGTTTTAATTAGGCAACATCATTTAACTCTGGACCCTGAAGTGTCCACCTCTAATGAAAACTGAAAGACCTACAAGCATAAGGCTTGTACGGATCAGGGGGAGTAACCTGTGGGTTGCACTCTTTTTCCTTAAGCTGTTGGTTTTTCCCACTGGGTTTTCCACAGCTAAGGTTTTAACTAGGCAAACACGACTACTCTGGATCCAGAAGTATCCACCTCCTTAGCTTTATACGCTAAGACCAAAGTAATGGATGGATAAGGGTGAGTGTTATGAGTGAGGGAGGCCTTTGGAAAGACCTCTCCACTCCTTTATCCCTCCATTACTCCCCATTAGTTAGTATAATGGAGACCTTTGAAGTTCATGCCCTTTCGTACTCCCTATTGATTAATAAATAGAGGACCATGACTTCATGCCATGGTTACACTTTCTTTTGACTTCTAACATTAGAGAGTTATTACATGAGTAAAATTGTGTTACTTCCAATTAAGTTTTAAGCGAAAAGAGAGGTGAAAAGATGGGAGGGATTGATTATGATTGTGATACCGCTAAATTGGTGTCAAATTGGGTAAACTCAAGCTTTGCATTAAACAGTAGAGATGAGTTAGTAAACGTTAAGCAAGCATCGTTGATCATGCTGATAAAAATATTGCTACTCTCCAGGCTCATTTGTGCAGACGGGCATCAGCAATATCTCTTTCCGGAACTCTAAATAGCGCATGAAATTTCTTTTTGGAAAAAGACAAAATAATAACTTCAAATAGAGTAATTATAAAGACCCCGTGTAACGAAGCATGGACATAGTTTATGCCCAACTAAGTCTCAAGACGTAAAAGCCTCTTGGTGTCTCCGTCGTATCAAAAAAACATTCCACACTAAGCAACATACAACCCTTTATTCGACGGCCTAATTTACCAGCATCACTCAAATACTCAACAGTGTCAACAACAAACACAAAACCCATGCAACAACAAGATGAAAAGAACTCGTACAGCACAAGGAACATATTCGACCAATATAAATACCAAATAGCGCATGCATGCTTATTTTGCCTCCCAGTAAGCTGATGGTTGAACCATGCTATGCTTCTACATAGAAGTCCACGATACAGGATGAGAAACAGAAAAAATGTCAAGCAACCAATGCAGAAAGCCATGAGGTCCAAACGCAATGCTAAGTCACCCTCAGGGCTCGATGAAGTATAACACAAACAATGATGCGGACTTCCACAGTTGATACTGATCTTGCCTAGCATTGGACAACACTACAAATGGAAAGCGGAGGAGAATAAATTTTTATTGCAAGTGCCATAGATCCCCCAATGTTCAGCATCGGGAACTAAAATGACGCCTACGATCAATATCCCCAATAGTCGTTACGAATTTCATCGTCAAACTGCTTTTTGACCTCAGGGTGCTCGGCAAAGTACTCCTCTGCTGTCATGGTGCTGATCTTTTTCTGCACAAGCATATAATAATCATCATGAGGACTAACCGAAAAAAAAAAGCTTTAAAAGAATATCGCAAACGATGTCTAATAGGAAACTTTAGGATTGTCGTTATGCTATGACAATCACCTTCATCTCTTGAACTTCTGCAACCTCTTTCTCCAATCTTTCCGACTCTTTTAAAGACTGCTGCTCAGCTTCTTTCAGCTCCACCAACTGCAGATCAGTAATTATGTCAAAATGAGCATAACTAAAGTCTCACACAGACTGGTGTATCTTTGACAATAATTGGGGAAAACGCAAAACACTCACCAGAGCATCGAACTTGGGCTTGTATTCAGGAGTCACAGTGTCAACATACTTGGGGATCTGGATGCCTGCAAAATAAATGGATCTCGTTTAGGTCAGCAATACTAGTAACTGCAAGAAGTTTTTACATGATTTCAAGCAAAAGAAGCAGATGCAGTGAAAATTAGTCTCCCTCTTTAAGTTTATATATCAAATCCATCAATTTACTGAAATGATATTTAAAGGCATATTTAGTGAAGCAGTCCATCCATTTGATGAGATGACTGGAACCAAATGGATGTCATCCATAAGTTTCATAACTTCAGGATATGTTACACAAGAATATGTCAAAAATGTATCAGACTATTGTCAGAACACCGCAAATCGTCAAGATAACACCCTGCCATAATAATTATGATTAAAAGATCACTATACAAAACAACACAGTTTTTGTTTGGTGTTGCTTCTTATTCGTGAGTGATACGTGCCTTCACCTCTTTGAAAGAAAAATAAATATTTTTTCCCAGCAAAATTGTATGTCTGCCAATCGCTTAGCAAAAGAGTTTTTGGGTAAGCACAAGCAGTCTTCTAACATGAGAACTCACTGCTTGTCCTAGCTTAGGGTCAGATACGCGAGCGGTTTCGAGAAACCAAATAGTGTGGCCCCCTATGTATCAGTTTTGAGAAGCCAAAAATTTTGGCCTCTCTCTAACATAGAAGCAAACTGCCACCTATGCTCTTTTTTGTTCTTTTGTTCACGTGTGATATCCCGCATAATCTGAATACAAACTGAAATGTTTAATCTCTCCATCTGTTCCGGCAAGTCTACATTAACTGTCTCACAGTATTCTTATCCAGAATTTTGCTTTATCTATTTCAAATATTAATCTTCCCTGATAAGCCCTCGAAACTTAAAAAAGCACTAATCAACTTTAAGTATCTAGATCCCACCCACTTTTGAACAAAACTTATTTTAACAACACATGTCTATATGCAAAGGCACTCCAGTTGCACCTAAAAGGAACCTGATAACTGGCTAGATTTATGTTTTTGACATTTTTTTGTGTGTTTGATAAACACATCTTGTGTGCGATATAACAGTTTATGTATGTTTAAATTTGATTGCCATGGAATTTCCCCAAGGCCGGAGCACCTTTTTCTTTTTATATTTTGAAGTTATAGCATTTTCCCTTGCAGGTACATAACGCTCATTGTACCACCTGCTACCATATTCGTTGTAAACAGCCAAGGTACAATCAGACTCATATACCCTATCTAAAAAGCCCCTCTGCACTATTAACATTAATATCAGGGTGTCAAAACGGCCCGGCCCGGCCGGCCCGGAGGCTTTTTTCAAACAAAACCCAGGGCCGGGCCCGGGCCGGCGGGCCGTTTTGACACCTTGACATTAACACGGTTTTTCTCGGTTTTTCTGTAGAAGTATAAACTTTTTGGCACAAAGCAAATTTCCTGATGATGGCCTACTTAGTGAGTTGCAAAGTGCAAACATAGGGCTACGACAAAAACATCATAACTGGCTACTTAACCATTAGTTTTCTATATAAGTATAAATGGTTTATAAACAAACCCTAAAATGCATTCATTAATAATGCTGTGCCCATAAACATGACACTACATCAAGAAAGCATAATTATAAGGAAAATATATAGGCATAGTCCTTAATAAAACTAGCTATTTTCTTATTGTTATGTGTTATCAGAATACCAAATTTTTCTGGATCTTATCCGAACCATCAAGAACTCCCAAATTGCAACGATTTCCCATAAACAAAAACGTTCACAAGCATACCCTTTCATGCAACTTCCAGTCATTTTCGGCCTTCCTTTTGTCTTTTATCAACCATACTATACAAATTCAAGCATATAGGTTATAGATGTATTGTTTCCTACCAGTCCGTACTCATGTAGTTTGGTCAATTGCCCATCATGTTTCCTTTAGCAAAACTACATCATCATCATCATTAAAAGTAAATCTCACAGTCTCCTACCCACCTAATGTACATGGTTCCATCGAAGACCGTACAATATATGATACGATCCGGATGAGATTTGAGGATAAATTTTAGGGTTTTTCTTGATTGTGGAATAGGAAATACAAGATAGATGGCCTCTTTCGAGAGTACAACCGCTCCCCTAGCCTTTGATTCGCGAGAGAATGTCCAACTCTCCACGAACTAGTGTTCTAATAAATCTCCTATTGATATCTTTCACAAAATTCGGCATAAACCCCAAACCCTAGCCGCTAATTGTTTTCTCTAGAATTACAAAAACAACAAAAATACCCTTAATGCCAAAATAACACATTTGCCACGGGTTCAGTTCCTTGCATTACCTTTGGTAAGTCACAATCGCATCATTACTCCCCCCCAAAAGAGCCATCTTGTCCTCAAGGTGAAAGTCTAAAAACCACTGATGGAAGACTCCAAAGGACTCCCAGGTAGTGTCATAGTCTGGAAGTACCTTCCAATGGATCAACACATTTCTAGTCCCTGCATTTCATCAATGGACCCCCTTCAACTCTAACAGCTCCAAGATCACCTACATGTCCTCAGTCAAAGTAGGTGGTAACAAAGATGAAGATGAGTGGTTTCCAATGACCTGGCGCAACTGTGACACATGAAAAATTGGGTGTATATTCAATGTCGGAGGTAGCTTCAATCTATAGGCAAGATGTCCAATCCTGCCTCTCTTATATGGCCTAAAATATCGGGATGTCAGCTTCTTATTTCACATGTAGGCCAAGGATATCGGGCAGTACGACCGTAACTTCAAGTAAACTCTGTCGCACACTTCCAAGTGTCGTTTCAACTCCTTGAGAACTGTGTCCCTCTCCTCATGGTACTGCACAACCTATAACACTGGTGTAGAGCTATGGACGTGTGTAACAAATGTGAAGGATCACACAAATATAAAATTTTAAAAGGCGTTGTCTGAGTAAAAGTATGATAAGACGTGTTGTACCAGTACTCAGCCCACGCTACCACCTCACCCACTGCTTCGGCGCCTCCAAAACAAAACAACGCAGATAAGTCTCTATGCTCATGTTGACAACCTCAATCTGGCCGTCAGTCTGGGGATAATAAGATGTGCTTCACTTAAGTACAGCCCCTTGCCTCTTGCATCTTGAAGAGCTCTCTCCAAGAATGGCTCAAAAACACTTAATTCATATCTGACACAATGTACTCTAGAATCTCATGCAACCGCACCACCTCCTTTATGAAAATCACTGCAATTGTGATGTAAGGATGTTCAAGGACCACAAAATGAGCAAACTTGCTAAGACGGTCCACCACAACAAGAATAACAGAATACTCATTTGACCTCGATAACCTTTCGATGAAGTCCATAGTGACCTCCCAAACCCGATCTGGCAAAGATAGTGGATGTAATAGTTGTCCCCTTGGAGCCCTTGCCATATACTTGTGATGCTGACAAACATCACAATTAACCACCATTTGCGCCACATCTCTCTTCATCTCTACCCAAAATAGTGATAGATTCTAGGGTTTTTTGTGGGGAAACAGGGATTTATGAGGAGCAATCAAGAGACAGAGATGTTTTTATATATTTCAGATCTGAACCCCATTAGAGCCGGCCATGGCTATAAACCCAAATTACCCCTTTTACACAAAAGCCCCCCTAACACTCAAAATTGCATAAAACATTCCAGAAATTACGAATCAGCCACATGTCTCCTCTGCCTATAAGTAATAATCGTATCAAATAGCTCCCTAGCTATAGCTGCTTCGTTTGATATTCCATTATGGAAATGCATTGCTCCTCTGGTCTTCTACTACCAAGCCCGATAACTCCACTAAAAATCCCACTCCCTCTGTCTGGATATCATTTGTCATGGCTTTCAACGAAATCATGGAACGACACAAGCTAGGATCTCCCTGGAGTGTGACTGTTTTTCAATTCCTAGAACTCCATCTGCAACAACGTCCAATTGATTTGTGTCCCCCACAGACTGCAGCTACCTCATGCTCAATATCGCATTTGTGCTACCCAGGTCCCGCGGTAAGAAGTCCTCCACGATCTGAATACTTTGGAGTCAAAATGAGCACGCGACATACTCCTCTAGTGCACTTCACCTTCTCAGTCCACATCACACTCCAAAGCTACATGTGTCCACAAGATGAAGTTCCGAGTGATCCACCACCCGGTTGGAGAAGAAATTGTAGGTGGCCCCACTGTCAATCAGCACAGTGACCACCTGATCGGAGATCCTCCCTGTCAACTGCATGGTGTGATTCAAAATGAACCCCACCACAAAGTTTAAAGAGACATCTACAACGTCCAAATGCAGATGTTCGTGTTCTGCTGTCTCCTCTGCCTCTTTTCACACCACCTCATCATCGTCAAGTCTGCAGTCTCAGCACCAATGCACTGGGATGAAATTCTCATCACAACAAAAGCACAAACCCTTCGCCCGTTGGTCTTGCACCTTAACATCTGCCATGCGTTTGAATTGTCTCTCTAGCTGTGCGCCTCGCTGCTCCTCTCTGTTGGGCTAGGTCCCTCCTAATCGTGGCTGATGTCTCCATGTTTGTACCTAGCTGCGAAAAGTAAACCATCTGCATGCCCCCTTGACACGCCACTCTGCTATGAGCCGATCATCTATCATCTAGGCCAACTCCATCGTGTCCATCAATCCTCACGGTCTATGTATGTGGAACTCAGCATGGATGCCTGCTTTGAGCCACCTCATGAAACTCCACTCCAGCAATTCCTCAAATAATCCTCTCATTCAGCTCGAGATCATCTTAAACTTTCTCATGTATTCTCTGCAGTGCCCTCTTGCTTGATGACAAATAGTTGCTCATATAGATTTTCTCCCCGAGTATCCAAACAGAGCTCCATCTGCCATATCATCGTTCCCCAATCATCCTCGTCCCAATCGAAGCCTCCACCATTTTCCTCGTAGTCTGAAACATCACCGCAATAATTGGCAAACTCCTCATAGTCCGAAACAAAGTCGCAATAATTGGTAAACTCCTCGTAGTACGAAACACGTCGCCGTAGCGTTTCTCTTGAAAACCAAGGGCCGTGAGGCCCCTGGAAGTCCTCCAGGTCAACGCCATACCCCGATAACCTCCCTGGGGGATCGCTCACCTCCTGACGGCCGCCCGGGGCTGCAAGGCCCCAAGTGGCCTTGTCACTGGTCGATGTGGCCCTGGTGGGGCCGCCCTGGGACACTGTCAGGACTTGCCCATGTCGTGGCCGCGCCACCCCTGGCGATCTTACCGGGGCGTGCCGCCCCTCGCCAAATGATGATGGGGTCACCGCCCTCCGTGCTTCCCATGGCGCGTAAGGTCTAAATCTGGCTTTGATGGGTATTCTTCCTCAAAGATGACAATTTTTTTCTGTATATCAAAAATCTTCAATTTCACATCCGATCTATATCGTACAAGGGTGGATCTTCTGCAAATTCGTCGACTTTCTCCTTTCCCTTCGCTAAAAATCATGCCTTTTACTCTAGATCTGAGCGATTGTCTTCATCATTGCCCAAATCTAGCTTCATCTTCTCCTTCTCAGGTGGTGGACGACGATCATTCGGATCGTCCCTGAAATATTCGCTATTCAGGCTTCCATTGACGCCTTCATCCCAGATTCAATTGAAACAATGGATGCTCTCCTCTTTTTTATGGATTTCTTCAAACCTGCTACTTCGCTATCAAACTTCTTTTCCAAAGCTTCCATCTTTCTTGTTACCGCCATCAGAATCATGTTCAAATACCAATTTGATACGATTCGGCTGAGACTTGGGGATAAATTTAGGATTTTTTTATTGATTGTGGAATAGGAAATACAAGATAGATGGCCTCTTTCGAGAGGAAGACCGCTTTCCAAGCCTTTAATTCGAGAGAAAAATGCATAACTCTCTCCGAACTAGGGTTCTAATCAATCTCACAAAATTCAGCATATCCCCCTAACCCTAGCCAACACCTATTTAAAATGGTTGTTTTCTCCAGAATTAGAGAAATTACAATAATATCCCTAGCATCCATAATTACAAGTTTGTCTTTGGTTCGGTTCCTTGCATTGTCGCGCCTTGTTCGAGCCTCCATCACCGTCTAAGGTAAGTCCCGATCGCATCAAAATATTAGCATGTGTATGATGCTTGAAATTTTTTACATTACACTGGTTTGAGTAATACAATGCTGCATGCCCTACAATCTTTGATTGATAAATAATCAAGAAACTAATAATCTGCAAAAACATGAATAAAGGGGAGAGATGAATTGATTACTAAAGCATTGCATCTAATGCCCCCAACCCTCCGACGCAAACTAGAACCTTGAGGCATTGAATGATAATTCCATTAAAGAGTGCATACCCACAAGACTCGTTTTTCATGCCTCCACAAACAAGGATTGAACATTTGCATCCTTCTTGACTAGCCCAATTAATATAGTAAAACAAACAAAGTCCACAAAATTAAAATGACTTAATATACCTTCTAATTTAGTCTTCTTCATGAACTAAAAGCAACCCTTCCCACTCCCATAACAGACAATTAGACATACAAACACATGCACAAAATCATTATAAAACATGGGTGAATAAGCACACATGCAAAAACGAGGGGGGGTAGGGTAGAGAACATATGCAAAATCACGTTTTAAAAAATTGTGATGATATAAAGAAAATCAAATAAGCAATATTACAAAAGAATGTACCAGGAAGATAGAGAACATACTCTCATAGGCTTCTTTATACATATCCACCAAACGGGGGCCAATTCCTTTTCTATAATATTCCCAGTCGATGGGTTCAGGTTCCTACACACACATAAACGTAATTGTGTTAACCAAAAAACATACATGAGCAAATGATCTATATTTTACGTAAGAAGAGAAACCATATGACAGTATCCTGTAGAGGAAAGAAGTGATATTTCATTTCCCTCAAAAACATCTCCGTTTCAAATATTCATGAAACAAAAATAACGCAAAAAACAAACGGAAAAAGAAGATAACCAGAAATAATACAAACCTAGTGAAAGTGAAGAATCTGGCAGTTAAATCCCAGAAAATGCCAACCGGGGATAGTATATGATGGTTATAAAAGTAACGTTAAAATATAGACAAAACTCAAGTGCATATATCACGACAAATTAAATATAGAAAAAAATCAAGTACTAAATAAGAGATAAAGCATCATCAGATCTTCCCGTTTTAAACTTCATCCTTCGATGTTAAAACACTTCACCGTCTATATAGAAATAACCAACAATTCATACATATGAACTCCAATGTATATTATGTTAATTGATATTGTATTTCTAATTTGTAAATTGTCCCATCTATGAAAAAGAAATCCGAAATAATCTGAACCAAATGACAATGAGAACAACAAAAGAACATATGATATGTAGCCAAGTGGAATACGTATAAAACAGGTTATTTTTCTCGGCTAGTAGAAAAAAAGATGATTCATCAAAATGTATTAACAGGATGTAATACTTTTTCAAAAAAGTAGAAGTATATGGATGAAACAACAAGAAACTTTTAATTCCTATCAGCTAATCAAAATATGCCATTTTAAGAAGACCAGTCATATGCAACTCAAGGTAATGGAAAGCCCTTAACTAGATGTCTTCGGATATTGAGAAATGAAAAGGAAGTAAAAAAAACCAATGAGCATATTAGATGTCCTAAAATTTGGACTTCAAAATTGATTTCCGATAACAAGTCAATTTGGGCAGCCTATCCAATAGAAGTCATGGAGATCGATGTAGCCATAAAAAAACCCAACCATTTCATACTTCCTTCATAATTCAGTGCATCCAGCATCAAAATAAGAATAAATATAAGCAAGACGGGTGAAAGACAATTCGAATAATGCATGCTTATGGTAAAAATGCATTTTGATCACGGCGTTTTTGGGAACGAAGGCCATAACCTGGTCTTGAACCTGTAAACTCCTATTTCCCACCACAATCCTTGTACCGGTAACCGGCACTGCTTTGAAACCTTGATGTTCTAACAGAATTCAAAAATCAAACTGATTGGCTTTGAACAATATTATGAGAGACATCCCATTAATCCAACCAATTCATACATGCATATTGAAATCTGGATGAGATGAAAATGAACTCTCGTCGATTGATAATGAAGCGTAAAAGAACAACTTAAAATGTTTGATTCATTTCCATTAACGACTCTATATAAGAAAACCTTGTAGGATGAAGAATTCATTACAAAACTTCAATTTAATTCCCTTACCACTAGTGGTGTAACCAAGATTTTTTTTACTGAGCGAAAATAAAGATGATACAAAAAGTACTATTTAAAAATACTATTGACTTTCTACCACGAGCGTCATGTCAAACGGAGGTCACCATGTTGCAATTTCAGTAATGATGGAAGTAAGATTGTGCTTTTAGTTAATTATGTAACTAATCAAAAAATAATCATAATTATTTTGGATGTTGCTTTAGAAAAAGTTTTCCAGTGAAATAATTAGCATACCCATGATGCCACACACAATGATAATATTAACGAATGGTAATATTAAGAAATGAAAATGAAAAATCGATTCCTAATAAATGTTTACTAAGATCAAAATATAAACAAAGACATGAAATCTCTATAAGAAATCAAAGAAAGGTGTTGAAAAACATTTTTAAAATATATACAAAATTCAATGCAAAATTCAGTTTAAAATAAATACCAAATTGCAATGTTTTGTAAAGGAAATAGAAATAACCCGTGCACACAATGCACGGCGCAAAAAAACCCAAATTGCAATGTTTTGTAAAGGAAATAAAAATAACCTGTGCACACAGTGCACGGAGCAAAAACCCCCTACAAAAAGGATGTGGTGCACGCGCGCAACCGAAAAGTAGTGAGAAGTGTGGTTGTGTGTCGGTATCGTCGAGTGGTAAAAGGTGCAAAATCCAGTGGTTAAAATGTAAAAAACCTTGTGGATTATACGGTAAAAAGGCACAAGGACGTAAATGTAAATACAGTGGGAGCGGAGAGTCTTTTTTGGGGGGATCCCACGGCTAAGTGGACATTACAACATGGGACACAGCCGTGAGGAACATCCCCTTTTGTTTAAAGGATTTATACAAGATGTTCTTTATGCAAATCCCAATTTATAATTTTATTAGTGAGAAAAAGTTATATAAATGTAAAATACTTCGAAGCAGGTCTAGGACATGCAACAGAGAGAAAAATTCTTGTAAATGCAAATTACTTCAAAGCAGGTCTCAAACATGCACCTTCAAGTTAGTAATGTAACCCTCAAACCAACTAAGCTAACGAGCCAAGCTGCTAATACTTATAAAGGGGTTTTATTACATCTTGCCCTGGGTAGCTACCCAGGGCAACCTAAAGGTAGTTACGCCCCGGCTTACCACCAAATAGATATGTTGTATGTGATTAGTAAATCCAAAATAAGTCCAAAAACAGACGATAAAATCAGTCATTTTTTCTTATTTTGCTATATAAGAAAAGAAAACTTCCCTCATACTGGAAGGAATCATCTCAAAAGTTATATGATAAGTATTTGAGCATCATTAGAAATATTAGTGAACACAATATAACAACAGGCACAATCCCTAGTCTGCTATCGCACTCAATAGATATACAAGGGAGCTCAATCCTTAACTGAAACTAATGTGAAAATAAAAATAGCAATACGCAATGGATACTTAATCATCGATAGCATTTGTTACAGTAAATTATCAATTACGCATCAGAACGCTAACTTTCCTCAAACTCAACAGAAATCATCCAAAAAAAAAGTTTAAAAGGTTTTTAACATCCTGTTTCCCGTTCCATCCGATCCAATAAGTGACAATTGTGTTTATAAACCAATCCAATTTAAAGAGAACCATCCGTCAAAAAGCAAAATTTTCTACAAACTCAACAGGAATCAACTCGAAATAAACCACAAACCCCAAATTTTCAACAAGAAAAAAGTCACAACCATCACCATCGAACGCTAGATCCAACCGATCAACCGACGGATCGCCAGAGAGAGAAAATACCTGGCTGAACTTAGTCTGTAGCTCGTGGTTGACCTCGTCGAAGGCGCGACGGAGGCCGGCGAACTCCTTGCGAGCCTCCTCGGAGACGAGGAGCTTCGCCATGCCATCCCAATCAATCATCGACTTCGCCGCCTTCGCCGCCGTCTCAACCACCTTCTTCGATCCGCTACCGCTCATCTTTCCGTTGTCGTCACTATCTCGATCGATCGACCAATGGATTCTTTCGATGACGAAGACGAAGATTGAAACGAATTAGGGCTTTTTTATCGAGAACGGGAGAGAGAGAATGCGATGGGCCGATACGTTCTTTGGGCCTTGAGGAGATGAACACGGACGTAATGGGAATTGGTGGTTCATTTGTGCACCCACCGTTTTACTACAGCTCACATACCACTTATTTACAAGTTTGTCATTCAATCGAGAAGAACAAGTTTCCACTTTTGTCTTGCTGCATATACCCACCATTTTACTCTCTTCGCACCGACGATGCCGATCAACGATGGTGTACCCTCCGTTTTTCGTGATGAGAATCAATCTCTCTCTCTGTCTCTCTTTTAGTCTCTTGCTACATCTCCCGATCCAAAACACTAACCCTAAATCGAATCGGTTAGAGGAGTGCAACAGCGATTGGCCCCTTTCTCGGTGGCCCTCGTCGTCGACAGCGGGGTTTCCTCAATTTTTGTTCACCGACCACGGCAATGAGGTTTCCCTCGTCGTCGGCGACGGCAACGAGATTTCCCTCGTTGTTGGCCAATAGCGAATACGTCCTCAATTTTTGCCCACCGACGATAGTAGCTATGTTTCCAACCCTCGTTGTCAGCAGGAGGAAACCCACCAGCAACGACGATTGTTGTGCATGCGTGTGGGGGAGGGCGGACAGCGCAGGGGTTTTTTTGGAAATAAACGTTTTGGTCTGTGTGCAGGAGTAATTTCAATGATAAACTTATAAATAAGTGGTAGATGTGCGGGAGCGATGGCAAACTGGTAAATAAGTGGTATGTGTGCGGCAATAAAACGGTTGGTGCGCAAATCAATTCCTATGGAAATGTTGTAACATTGTGCTTAGGTGGGCCCCAAGGGGGCTACGTGTGAATGTGAGAGCTGGTCCATTTTGGTGTATTTTCGTAAAACGCCACTTTTAATCCAATGGTAGGATGTAGCCCTATTGTTATTTGCTATTGGTGACAAGACCTACAGTTCTTTTAGTAAGTTCTTTTAGTAAATAAGCAGGCTGAACTTTTAGGGCCTCGTTTAGCAATGAACAATTTTATCAAAATAAGAACTTTACTTTTGAAAATACTAGGGAAACTTTTATTTACCCATATGGGCTTTTTCTCGATGCAGGGCATTGTAGGTCAGGCTTCTTCACCATGCTAACATGGAGCTTTCGAAAACTTGTTAGGACAAATGTTCGGAAAAAACCAAAAATTATATATCGCTACAAAAAATAGACCAAATTCAAAGATATGTACCAAAATCAACCAACTTTGTGTTGGATCTCTGAGATGACAAATAGAACACTAGAGAGTATGTGAATAGTATTTATGAAATTTGAAATAAATCTTCTAGATTTCTACCTAAGATTTATTCTTGAGTGCACAGTATAAATTTTAATCAACAATCTTACGAATAATATAAGCTGTGGAAAGCAAAGTGTGGCAAGAGAATAATCACAACATAGAAAAGCATGATCGTAAACATAAAGTGTTATCCTGATTCAGTCACCCCGTGATCTACGTTCAGTCTCAAATCCCACTTGGCTTTTCATTATTGACTTTCCTCAATAGAAGAATAGTACACCGCCTAACCCCTTGAGGATTTTACAACTGTCTCTTCCCAAGAGGATTTCCAACACCTCACATTTGAGGATTTTACAACAACCTCTTACCAAGAGGATTTCTCAACACTCCAACAACTTGTTGATTTTTATTTTCACAACAATAAGTGAGAATATACTTACAGAGATTGTTGATGCTATATGTATAGCCTTGAATTGAAGCTATTATGTGTGTGAGTGGCTATAGAAGACTTGAGCTCAAAAGATGAAAACATGAAGCCTTGGATATCAAAGAATGGCCAAACAAAATAATGAAAAACTTTGAAGAAGTTGGCCACGAGAGATGATTTTCTTTAAAACACTTTTGAGCACAAAAACTATTTTATCATTTGCAAAATATTGGTTTTTCTTGATATATAAAAATTGAGAAAGTCCCCTCTATTTATATGGCAAAAATCGGATCAAAACTATTTACTACAATGCCCATCCAACAATAAAAAACGACTAGTAAAAAGATTCTCGTTAACGGCTAGTCCTAGTCGACTATAGCAGACTTCCTGGCCGACTAGAAGCACAGCTAATTGACTATGTGGAGTCTTCTAATTGACTACTCCAGGCATGTCAATAGACTGTATGCTATGTCTTTTCTAGTTGACCAGAGTACACTTACTAGTCGAATATAGTACACTCACTAGTCGACTAGTTCTTGTACTCTAGTCAACTAGCGATTGTACTATAGTCAACTAGCTTGACATGCTGCTAGTTTATAATTTCAAATTTTGGCTAGTCGACTAGGTATATGTTCTAGTCACCTAGCTAAACCATAAAACATTGTTTTTGACCTATGACACTTATGATATGTTATGAAAACTTTTCTAATAATGTTGAAAATATATTTAAAGTGGTGAGTGTGCTTCGACTACGTTCTTAACATTAATCAAGACAAATGAAAATTTACACCAAATAAAATATTGCATTTGAACTTCATACCGTTTATAAAAAATTATGGTTAAATTTCAGAAGTCATACTTTCATGTTCCTTCCACTCCATTACCATCATCTTTTCTTCTCGGTCATTCTAAACGCATAATACATTATTAATCATACTCATTATTCATAATGATTCCTATGCTCCATCATGTATTTCAGTTTTTAATGCTATTCTATGTGGTATTAAATTTGTCTATTGTACTTTTGATGACAACTAAGGGGAGGAAAAGCAAAAGGTGTGTTCTAGGGTAAGCATGTTGATATGTGAGTTGTTACTCGGATGAGCATATTGATAGGGGAGCCTTGTAATCTTTTTGCGAGCATATGATAACTACTTCATACTCTGCATGTTGATCGCACTCGACTTTTGTATATAATTGTACTGCATGGTTTATTAGTATTAAAAGGGAGAGATTATTGAGTTTAATAATCTATGATGACTTATTTGACAATAACAAACCCATATGAATATTTTTGATATGTTTGTTAAAGTGTGATGGGTTTTATCTGATCCAAGGGCTCTCTTTCGACTAGTGCATTGTCCGTCCTTCGCCCTACTTGAGAGCGAAGGCCGGACAACCTTGCACAAAATAACGCAGCGGAAGCGAAAAGATAAAGAGAAAACAATTTATATAAACATTTTATATAAACTAGCCTTATCTGCATAAAACCCAAGCCAAGAAAATACTACTATCTCGGGGTTGGGTCCAGACCAACCCCTAAGGATACTACTATCTAATTAACTACTTTAGCTACTGCAATTAAAATAATGCACATTAATTAAAACTATGGTTGAGAAAACTCAACATACCCGTAACTCTTGCCTTGCAGCAAAAGTGTTACCGAAGGCAATCAATTGCCCTTCCCGCATTAGCCGCTACGATCCCAGCAACCGCTTGCGCCGATCCCAGCAACTTCTGGTCGCCGATCCAACAACTTGCTCCAGAAAGTTTCACGCGAGTGAAACCTCCACCTAGATTTCGGATCTGAATCCGTACTCCTTTGCCGCTTTGCTAGAGCCCTCAGGAGCAAGGCAGAAATTTATAGGGAGAGGAGAAATATTAATTTAAGCCTAGATCTGAGTGTGCTCTAACATTTACGAGAGCCGCTCAGATCTAGAGCTTGGGACGAGTTTTGAGGAGGAGAGCAGACCCCTATTTATATAGGCGGCTCAACACTCCCCTCTACTCAATTTCCGATGTGGGACTAAATTAAGAGTTAATCAAATTCAATTTAGTTTGCCTTTCACAAAGGCTAAACTTCCGTGAATTTTAACTCACTAACCGTTGAGCTTCATGATTGATACAACCTATCAATACGAAGGGCGTTCAACGATGAACGCATAGGAAAAAACCGTTCGTCAATCCGAGTCCATTTGACCCTCCAATTGCGTGTCCAAAGATCAGCCCAAAACCCACCCAAAAAGCAAACAGCCGCCGCTGCCAGAATCACGCTGCCCTAGGCAGCAGTGGGCCCCGCCTGCGCCAGGCGGTGTGCAGCGCACGTGCCTCGAGGCGCGTGTGCTGCACGCGCCTCCGTGCGCGTGCGCACGTGCCCGTGTAAAAGCACGGGCACATGGTTGCCCGGGCCCGGGCTTAGCCCGGGCCTGTGATGCTCCTGGCGCCCTCACGGGCGCCAGGTTCTGACCAGTCGGGGGACGCCACGTGGCGTCCCCCCTTTGCGATTCTCTTCAGGCGCCCAACATTTGGGCGCCTGATTTTTGGTCGGCCATTTGGGCCGGTCAAAAAACAAACGGCCCCCCCTTTTTTGTGTTTGTTTAACAAAAACAAAAAATCTTGGGCTTGGTTTTTGGGCTTCTATTTAAACGCCTTTAAATAGACTTTTTGGGCTGGTTTGAACTCCGTTTTTGACGCGGTTCGAACCTGCGTTTAAAGCGGGACGAACCCGTCTTACCGGTAAACTTTTCCTTGCGTTTATATTGTTTTAAACTATTTAAAACACATTTAATCTTCTTTGCATCAAATGCAAAATAGTCCCTATCTAGGCTTAAAATTATCATTTGCATCAAATACAAATGATCTGAGGGCATATTTCCCTACATCTCCCACTTGCACTCAGGATCATTTATCCCGAATGCTGGAGACTATTGCAAACATCTTTTGCAATACTTTGTCTCTTGCATTGTCACGCCCCGCTTCCCAAAAACATGGAGGCGAAGCGTGAGAAGGTCCGCACGGACTTGAAGCTGCAAAGCCGCAAGTCCGATAAGCATCAAATAAAACGAAGTAGCAGGTCCCTGTAATGTGACTCAGAACAACAATAACAATAATAGGAAACGAGAGACAATAATATAACATTATTCCAACTCATAGTCCAACAAAAAGTCCAACAACCAGAAATGCCACCAGGCAACAAAAGAGTCAAAAGCAAAAGGCCTAGCATGGCCAACAGAATCTAACAAAACGGTGCTACTCACCGACAACCACAGCTAACAAAAGAAGAGTACGGAAGATCTCTAAGATTGATCACCGGTGTCCTCGTACTCCACGTCACCAACAGGTTTGGGCACGAACTCCATGAACTCGTCACCCTCCGCAACTGTCTCTGGCTCAGCAACTAACATGCGTCACCCAAAGAGAAGGGGCACATGTCAGCAAGTCTAAAAGACTTGTGCAAGGAAACTATAAAAGTAAAGCAACCTAACAGTTCTAAAGTAAAGTATGACATGGATATAGAATGACAAATGACATGGCATGGCAAGTAAACAAGTAAAAGACAAGTACTGGAATTGTAATCACGTCGTGCACAGAGATTCCGCCCTTTGGCTAGAGTGGCTGTACGGGCCAACTCTTACACTCAAGTGACCGTTTATCCCTACCCCTCCACGTGTGTCGAGCCAGGGCATTACCCCCGAACACGGAATGCTCGCTTCTGGATCACGAGCCAGGAAGTGTTTTAACACGGATGGCGTAGGGTTATGCCCGCATAACGGGTGCCTAGCCGGTAACACGGAATCATGGATTTGGTACAAGTAGTGTAGCGTGTGCTACAATGCAAGTTTAACTAGGATGACATGTAAGATGCAATGCATGGCAGTTAACAATTCAAATGCGTACAGTTAAAGAATTTAAACATGACAGATATCAATGCATGAACGATATGGCAAGGTGTCGGATCTAGCTTCGTTGTCAAGCTAGATCTCAAAGTTGCGCCTAGATCGCTATCATTTCACGATCTAGTCTCTTTCACGCTAGTACAAGAATTGGCCTAAAAACATGGCCTAAAGAAAAGTTGGCAAGTTTCACTTGCCTGGTACCGAATTGTTGATCGACGTGAGTTACGAGAACGGTGTCCTACGGTAGATGAATTCGCTGTTATTGCAAAATAAAAGATTAGATGGAAGTTCTAAAATTGTTTTGCATTGGAATCCTATGTCTAGTAATCCATTTTTAATTTAGAGTTTCTAATTTACGGTGTGGGTTAAAAGCGATTAAGGGATTAAAGTTACTAACCGTAGAGTAGCGAATGGAAGACACCAAAACAGATCGTGTTTTGGCGACGAAGAACAATCCCGGGAAGCTACGGCCGAAAAACGAGATCTCGGCGACCTAGATCGGTATCCTGCGCAAGATACGGTGAGAAATAACCTCCAAGGATGAAAGAAATGTTTTGGGGAAGATTGGGGATGATTTGTGAATGATCTTGGCTCAGAAAGAATGAATGAAGAATGAAGGAATCGACGGATTAAATAAAAATAAAATGGCGGCTGGAAAATAGATCTAGGATTTCGGGGTCAACTAGTCGGTCAAAGAAGAGTGGTGGACCGACTAGTTTAAGAACTAGTCGGTCGGTCGTCTAACGTAGACCGACTAAATGGCAAACCGAGAATAGGGTTTTGGTACAGGTCGACTACATTAGTCGGTCAAAGAACAACTGGTGACCGACTAGTTTAAGAACTAGTCGGTCGGTCGACCAACATTGACCGACTAAAAGATCAACCCAAAAACTTTCGAAGAAAAACTGAACATAGAACTAGTCGGTTGAAGAGCAACTCTTAACCGACTAAAAAGAAAGATTATACAAGAATTAGTCGGTTGAAGAACAATAGCGGACCGACTAGTTTGCAACCTAGTCGGTCGGAAATCGTTCTTAGACCGACTAGCGACAAACAGTAACTCTACTGTACAGTGAAACTCAGAATTAGTCGGTCTGAGTACAATGCTTGACCGACTAGCTCGAGAACTAGTCGGTCGAAGGATGAACTTAGACCGACTAACGACAAACAGTAACCCAGCTATTATTAATATGTTGAACTAGTCGGTTCCTGAAGGATGGCCGACCGACTAGATCTCATTCTAGTCGGTTGGTTCTCCTTCGTGAACCAACTAAGATGCACCAGAAGTGCCGAAACGAAGTGCGAAGCTTCGGGAAAGATTCTATGGCTTCTAGGATCGTTCTAACTCAAAAATTTCGGCGTTAAAAGCTAAAACGTGAGGATTCAATCGAGAAAACATACAAGGAGGGGAAATTCAATATCATTCATATAAAATAGTCATTAAAAAACACCGGTTGTTACATCCTCCCCACCTTAAGAAAAATTCCACCCTCGGAATTTCCTAACACTCACGTGTCAGGGAACAAAAGTGGGTAGCGCTCACGCATCTCATCTTCCCTCTCCCAAGTAGACTCTCCTGGCGAGCCGTGTCGCCACATCACCCTCACAAGATTTACGGTCTTGTTCCGAAGTGACTTCTGACGCCTGTCCAAAATCTGAACTGGTAGCTGGTCATACATCAGATCATGGCGAACGGTGATCTACGAGAAATCCACAGCGTGAGACGGATCGCTAACATAACGACGAAGCTGCGACACATGGAAGACGTCGTGAACTCCAACCAAAGATGGCGGCAAGGCTAAGCGGTAGGCTACCTCGCCAACCCTCTCCAGAACGTCAAACGGTCCAATGTATCTCGGGCTCAGCTTCCCGCGCTTCCCAAAGAGAATCACTCCTCGATTTGGGGAGATCTTCAGAAACACGTGGTCACCAGGCTGAAACTCCAACGGACGCCGTTTAGCATCAGCCCAATGCTTAAAATGGTCCTGGGCGATCCTCAGCCGCTCCCGAATGTTTCGGACAACATCCACAGCCTCCACGATCATCTCAGGTCCCAACAGCTCCCGATCTCCAACGTCATCCCAACTCAGTGGCGAACGACATTTCCTTCCGTATAGCGCAGCGAATGGTGCCATGCCAATACTTGCCTGGAAGCTGTTATTATAAGAGAACTCCACCAAGTGTAGGTGGTCATCCCACGAACCCTTAAAATCCAACATACACGCCCTCAACATGTCCTCCAAGATCTGAATCGTCCTCTCGGACTGGCCATCTGTCTGCGGATGGTACGCCGTGCTGAAACTTAGACTCGTACCCAAACTCCTCTGCAGACTCTGCCAGAACTGAGACGTGAATCTCGTGTCTCTGTCCGACACGATACTCACAGGGACTCCGTGCAGTCGAACGATCTCCTGCACGAACACGTTACATCACTAACTATTCTAGGAAAGGAAATAAAAATGAAAAGTAAAAGAGTTTACCTCCATATATTTCCTCGCAGCGCCTCAGTGGACTGTCCTACTCGGAACGGAATAAAGTGCGCGGATTTGGTCAATCGGTCTACGATCACCCAAATCGCATCATTCTGCTTCGGACTCCGAGGTAGTCTAGTCACGAAGTCCATAGTGATGTGTTGCCACTTCCACTCTGGAATCGGAAGCGGTTGTAGCAACCCCGCCATACGCTGATGCTCTGCTTTAACCTGCTGGCAAACCAAGCACTTGGCCACACTCCGAGCCATGCTCCTCTTCATCCCATGCCACCAGAAATTCAAACGAAGATCCTTGTACATCTTGGTCCCACCAGGATGCACAGAATGCGGCGAACTGTGTGCCTCTACCAATAGCTCCTCTCTGATATCTCCCGCAGGCACACACAACCTGGCTCCAAACCTCAGCGAGCCATCCTCGTGAATTACAAAATCAGTCCGAAGACCCGCTTCCACCATCTCTCGAATCTTTACCAACTTCGGGTCACCACTCTGCCCAGCCTTGATCCGATCCACGATCGTTGACTGTATCCGCATACACATCAACGAAGAAGTCTCTCCAGGCAGAACCACCTCAACTCCAGACTCGCAAAAATCCTGCTGCAATCTCCACTGCGAAGTCAGCAACATCACCGTCGGAAGCCTACTCAACGCATCAGGAACCACATTCACTTTACCCGGGTGATACTGCAACTCGATCTCATAGTCTGTCATGAGCTCCAACCACCGACGATGTCGCATGTTGAGCTCCTTCTGCATGAAAATGTACTTCAAGCTTTTGTGATCGGTGAAAATCTTCACTTTCTCACTCAGCAGGAAGTGCCTCCAAATCTTCAGCGCAAACACGACAGCAGCCAACTCCAAATCGTGCGTCGGGTAATTCTTCTCATGAGCCTTAAGCTGACGAGAAGCATACGCAACCACGTGCCCATGCTGATACAACACACACCCAAGACCTTTGCCAGAAGCATCGCAAAAGATCTCGAATCCTCCACTCCGGTCGGGCACCGCAAGAACAGGGGCAGACGTCAACCGCTCCTTCAGAACACCAAAAGCTTCCTCACAACCAACGGGCCAATCAAAAGATACATCCTTCCGTGTCAATCTGGTCATCGGCTCGGCAATACGGGAGAAATCCTTGATGAATCGCCGGTAATAACTTGCAAGTCCAAGGAAACTCCGGATCTCAGACGCTGACTGCGGAACAGGCCATTCTCTGATAGCCCTAATCTTTTCAGGATCCACCGAAATCCCATCACCAGTCACCACATTCAGCCCTCGATAATCCACACACATGCGACGCGAGCCGTCCTTCTTCTTCACCAGCAGGACCGGTGCTCCCAACGGAGACACACTGGGATTTATGTAACCCTTCTGCAAGAGCTCATCCAGCTGCTTTCGCAACTCCTCCAATTCCGCTGGAGCCATACGATAAGGTGCCTTCGAAATGGGCTGCGCTCCCGGAATCAGGTCAATCGAAAACTCTAGAGCTCGATCGGGCGACAGACTAGACATCTCCTCGGGGAAGACGTCATCGAATTCACGCACCACAGCAGGCCTACCCTGCTCCATCAGCATGGCCACAGCCTCCACCGGCTTGGCCCGAAACCTGACCGGACCAAGCGAACTGCTACCACGACTGAACTCAAACACTAGATGTCCGGGAATCTCGAACACCACCTTCTTCCTTCGACAGTCGATCGTAGCATAGAAGCTCGCAAGCCAATCCATCCCAAGCACTGCATCGTAGTTGATGATGTCGTGGACAATAAAGTCAGCATACAGCTCGTGTCCACAGACCACCAACGGGCAAGAATTGCACCTACGATGCACCGAGATCACACCATTCCCTGTGACGATGTTCCAACTCTGGGGAAGAGAGGAAGTCGACAAGGAATACCTCTCCACGAAGCTCCGAGAAATGATGCACATGGATGCACCAGAGTCAAAGAGAACTCGTGCAGGAAAAGCGCAAACCAAGATCACACCTAACAGACAGTCTAACAATCAAATTCTATTCCAGCAAACAAACATATGCAAACAACTAATCAAATCTAACAACCAACCTGACTAAGAAAGAAACAGCTAGATAGAAAGTTACCTGTAATAACCTCATCCAGCGTCTCGGTCTCAGCAGCAGTCATCAGAAACGCCTGTCGTCTCGGCTGGACAGCCTGCTGAAACGCCTGCCTCTGCGGAACGAGCGACGCTCCACGACCAGCAGGAACATGTGCCCTCTGCTGCAACGGCTGAGCTGCAACAGGTGCCCTCTGCTGCAACGGCTGAGCTGCAACAGGTGCCCTCCACGACTGCTTCGACCTCGGGCAATCCTTCATGGTGTGCGCATGATCACCACAAACTAAACACTGCCCCAGCATCTTCCGGCACTGATCCTTGATATGCCCAGTCTTGCCACAGAAATTGCAAGTCTTCAAAGTAGGAGGTCCTCCGGGCCTCTTGAACTGCACAGGCTGGTTGGGCCCGTGCCCCAGTCTCACCACTACTCTGGCCTGCTCCATAGGCCTCTTCCCAGTGCCAGAAATCTGTCCCCTCTTCTGATTCACAATCCTCTCCTGCCTCTTCGCCGCAATCAGAACCTTCTGGTAAGTCTCCGCATCAGAAGAAGTGACATAGCTATGCAGCTTCAACGAAAGCCCCTGCAGAAACCTCTGGGCTCTCTCCTTAGCATCCTGCACCATCTTCGATGCAAAATGACTCAGCCTCGTGAATTCCTGGTGGTACTGATCCACCGTCAAATTCCCCTGCTTCAAGTCAATGAAGCGCTGAGCCATCTCCCTCCTGGCGGCCTTAGGAAAATATTCATCATCAAACCTGGACTTGAAGGTAGCCCAAGTAATAGGCTCCTCCAACAACTCCTCCTCGGCATCCCACCAGTTCCGCGCGTTGTCCTTCAGCTATCGCTTCGCCAGATCAACCCATCCTGTCGGGTCGACCTTCGACATCTTCAGATTGTCTTCCATGTTCCTGGTCCACTCATCTGCAGCCAGGGGTCCCTCGGTCCCATCGAAGTAAGCAGGACCCAGCTCCCGAAATTGCTTCGCTCCGGGCTCGAAGCGAGGGGCAGCCTGAACAGCCGGCGCTGCACGAGCATGCAGAACATTACGGACAGTCTACAGAATTCCTTGCTGCACCTGCATCATCTGGTGCATCATCCTCATCATCTCCCCGGTGGTGGGCTCTCGGTCCGGCTCCTGGTCACGAGGGGGCACACCACCACCAGCACGGGTATTCCGTCTCCCAGCCATCTATTGACACAGGAAAACGAAACAAATCAGACTCTTTGCTTATGACACGGTGTTGAATTTTGTTTATTGGACTTGCTATAATTCTTATTGTCATTCCGATTAAGTCACAGTTACAGAAAAATTGGACCTGCATGGGCCACCAAAGAAACCTGTCACGCCCCGCTTCCCAAAAACATGGGGGCGAAGCGTGAGAAGGTCCGCACTGACTTGAAGCTGCAAAGCCGCAAGTCCGATAAGCATCAAATAAAACGAAGTAGCAGGTCCCTGTAATGTGACTCAGAACAACAATAACAATAATAGGAAACGAGAGACAATAATATAACATTATTCCAACTCATAGTCCAACAAAAAGTCCAACAACCAGAAATGCCACCAGGCAACAAAAGAGTCAAAAGCAAAAGGCCTAGCATGGCCAACAGAATCTAACAAAACGGTGCTACTCACTGACAACCACAGCTAACAAAAGAAGAGTACAGAAGATCTCTAAGATTGATCACCGGTGTCCTCGTACTCCACGTCACCAACAGGTTCGGGCACGAACTCCACGAACTCGTCACCCTCCGCAACTGTCTCTGGCTCAACAACTAACATGCATCACCCAAAGAGAATGGGCACATGTCAGCAAGTCTAAAAGACTTGTGCAAGGAAACTATAAAAGTAAAGCAACCTAACAGTTCTAAAGTAAAGTATGACATGGATATAGAATGGCAAATGACATGGCATGGCAAGTAAACAAGTAAAAGACAAGTACTGGAATTGTAATCACGTCGTGCATAGAGATTCCGCCCTTTGGCTAGAGTGGCTGTACGGGCCAACTCTTACACTCAAGTGACCGTTTATCCCTACCCCTCCACGTGTGTTGAGCCATGGCATTACCCCCGAACACGGAATGCTCGCTTCTGGATCACGAGCCAGGAAGTGTTTTAACACGGATGGCATAGGGTTATGCCCGCATAACGGGTGCCTAGCCGGTAACACGGAATCATGGATTTGGTACAAGTAGTGTAGTGTGTGCTACAATGCAAGTTTAACTAGGATGACATGTAAGATGCAATGCATGGCAGTTAAGAATTCAAACGCGTACAATTAAAGAATTTAAACATGACAGATATCAATGCATGAACGATATGGCAAGGTATCGGATCTAGCTTCGTTGTCAAGCTAGATCTCAAAGTTGCGCCTAGATCGCTATCATTTCACGATCTAGTCTCTTTCACGCTAGTACAAGAATTGACCTAAAAACATGGCCTAAAGAAAAGTTGGCAAGTTTCACTTGCCTGGTACCGAATTGTTGATCGACGTGAGTTACGAGAACGGTGTCCTAGGTAGATGAATTCGTTGTTATTGCAAAATAAAAGATTAGATGGAAGTTCTAAAATTGTTTTGCATTGGAATCCTATGTCTAGTAATCCATTTTTAATTTAGGGTTTCTAATTTACGGTGTGGGTTAAAAGCGATTAAGAGATTAAAGTTACTAACCGTAGAGTAGCGAATGGAAGACACCAAAACAGATCGTGTTTTGGCGACGAAGAACAATCCCGGGAAGCTACGGCCGAAAAACGAGATCTCGGCGACCTAGATCGGTATCCGGCGCAAGATACGGCGAGAAATAACCTCCGAGGATGAAAGAAATGTTTTGGGGAAGATTGGGGATGATTTGTGAATGATCTTGGCTCAGAAAGAATGAATGAAGAATGAAGGAATCGACAGATTAAATAAAAATAAAATGGCGGCTGGAAAATAGATCTAGGGTTTCGGGGTCAACTAGTCGGTCAAAGAAGAGTGGTGGACCGACTAGTTTAAGAACTAGTGGTCGGTCGTCTAACATAGACCGACTAAATGGCAAACCGAGAATAGGGTTTTGGTACAGGTCGACTACATTAGTCGGTCAAAGAACAACTGGTGACCGACTAGTTTAAGAACTAGTCGGTCGGTCGACCAACATTGACCGACTAAAAGATCAACCCAAAAACTTTCGAAGAAAAACTGAACATAGAACTAGTCGGTTGAAGAGCAACTCTTAACCGACTAAAAAGAAAGATTATACAAGAATTAGTCGGTTGAAGAATAATAACGGACCGAGTAGTTTGCAACCTAGTCGGTCGAAAATCGTTCTTAGACCGACTAGCGACAAACAGTAACTCTACTGTACAGTGAAACTCAGAATTAGTCGGTCTGAGTACAATGCTTGACCGACTAGCTCAAGAACTAGTCGGTCGAAGGATGAACTTAGACCGACTAACGACAAACAGTAACCCAGCTATTATTAATATGTTGAACTAGTCGGTTCCTGAAGGATGGCCGACCGACTAGATCTCATTCTAGTTGGTTGGTTCTCCTTCGTGAACCAACTAAGATGCAACAGAAGTGCCGAAACGAAGCGCGAAGCTTCGGGAAAGATTCTATGGCTTCTAGGATCGTTCTAACTCAAAAATTTCGACGTTAATAAGCTAAAATGTGAGGATTCAATCGAGAAAACATACAAGGAGGGGAAATTCAATATCATTCATATAAAATAGTCATTAAAAAACACCGGTCGTTACATGCATCAAATGCAAATTATTCTCCCTAACTAATTTCTACCTATTACTAGACGAAGATTGCACTCTGTGTGAGACCCTACAGCCTGACCCTACTACAGGTTTGGGTTCGAGACCCTAGACGACAGTGACCACGAGCAGTAGTTGCCGTCCCTGTTTCGGCATCATAATTATGTGGTTTAACCCATTGACAAAAATCGTCGGGATTACCAAGACTGTATCCGTGATGAATACCGCAGTTTTAATCCTTTCGTCAAGACTATGTTGTTTATTCAAGTTTAGGGTATGGTAACATGTCAACCCCACCAACTTGAAACCGGTCACTTACATCGGTCTTTAGTTAAATACATGTTGAACTTCTTTTAACATACTTTGATCAAAGATTTTCACTAAAGCACCGAACCAACACATACAACACTAACTCTCCTTAATGAGAGAGACGAATCCTTTCTTAGACACAACTCCCCTCACACGCTTCAAATGCCACCCAACCAAAATCCTTTCGACAAGTAAAGTCTTGAAGCTAGGAAAATGATCTAAGTGACACCATTCACATGCAGGTTTGTTCAATGTCTTCAAGTCATAGGACCAGCTTGCCTATCATCACTAAAAGTTATCATTGACATTTTAAATTAAGTTTAACCAAATGATAACCTTTTATGAGTCGTTCAGTGAACTCATTCTCTAATGAGCACCTGCGTCTTGTTTCTGACTTCACTAAGTCAAACGATTACGAGTCCATCGTTACTAATCCATAGTGAATACAAAGACACAATGGTCTTATCAATGTGTCGATATCCTCTTCTCGACATATCAATGACCACGAACCTGCTTAAGACTTTAAGCTCCAATCGGTAAAAAACACTTTCTCATAATCGTGATCATCATCAAGATAAGTGTATACCTTGCTAAAAGTCTAAGGAAATTATCTAAGTATATAAGATGTCACAAATGCACAAAGATAATTTGATACCAATAAATTTATTTTATTCATGAATAAGATGTTTTTCAGGACAATGTGCCTCATAGGCATACAACTCTCAAAACATCTACCACTCACTACAAGGCCCACTCTTTATGATATTTCATACCGCTTTTACACATTAGTTTCTCCAAACGATCACGTGCAAGGGCCTTTGTAAATGGATCAGCTAAATTCTCTTCAGACGAGACTCTGAGGATTTCTATGTCCTTCCTCTTCTCAATATCACATATCAAGTGATATTTTCGAAGAATGTGTCTGGATCTCTTGTGGAATCTGGGTTCTTTGACCAAGCTCAATGTGGCATTGTTATCACAATACAACGGTATTGGATCTATAACAGTAGGCACCACTCCTAGCTGGCTCACAAATTTCCCAATCCAGACATCTTCCTTTGCTGCATCATTGGCCGCTATATATTCGGCCTCCATAGTTGAATCGGCAACGGTATCTTGCTTTGAACTTCTCCAGCTCACTGCACATCCGTTGAGAGTGAAAATGTATCCTAAAATTGACTTGCTGTCATCTACGTCACTCTGAAAGTTGGAATCCGTGAAGCCCTCAATCTTGAGTTCTTCACTTCCATAAATCAAAGCTAGATCTCTTGTTCTTCGCAAGTACTTGAGAATCGTCTTGACTGCTTTCCAGTGTTCTTCTCCATAGTTAGACTGATATCGACTTACTGCACCTAGTGCAAAAGCGACATCGGGTCTGGTACATATCATGGAATACATGATCGATCCAACTGCCGAAGCATATGGAATGTTGCTCATGCGTTCTCTTTCCAAGTCAGTCTTTGGAGACATCTTCTTGGAAAGACTTATTCCGTGATTTGCGGGTATAAACCCACCTTTACTGTTTTCCATGTTAAACCGTTTTAACACAGTATCAATGTACCTAGATTGGGAGAGTCCTAGCATCCTTTTATATCTATCTCTATAGATCTTCACACCTAGTATGTAGGATGCTTCTCCCAAATCTTTCATGGAGAAGTTAGTTGATAACCAATCCTTAACAGACTTCAACATTGGTATGTTGTTACCTATTAAGAGAATGTCATCAACATAAAGTACAAGGATGACTAAATTGTTTCCACTGGTTTTCTTATAAACGCATGGCTCATCTTCATTTTTAATAAAATCAAACTCTTTGACCGTATTATCAAATCGGATGTTCCAGCTCATGGATGCATGTTTCAATCCATAAATGGATCTATGCAGTCTACATGCTTTCCCTTTGCTCCCACTGACTTCGAAACCTTTCGGCTGAGACATGTAAATATGCAGAGCCAATTGAGCCCGTGGAGGAGAATGTAGAGCCAATTGAGCCAGTAGTTGAAGTTGAGAGGGAGAAAGAGCCGCATGAAAAGGAGAAATCTAGAGCGGAGCAATTGATTGAAGAGAGGCGCTTTATGCCACCGGTCCCATTCCCCCAGAGGCTTGCTAGAGCAAAAATGGAGAAAAGGCTAGCAAAGTTTCTCGAGTATCTGAGAGGGGTTAGCCTCAACATTCCTTTCCTCGACGCCATCGTGGAAATCCCGACATATGCCAAATTTTTAAAGGATTTGATTTCGAGGAGAAAGAGGAAGGAGAAGATTATGCTCGCCGAGGAGGGCTCTTGGTTCACCAAGAGAGAGAAGGAGCCGGCTAAATTCAAAGACCCGGGGAGTTTTCGAATTCCTTGCACCTTGGGCGGCGTCCCTCTACAAAAGGCGTTGGTGGACTTAGGGGCTAGTGTTAGCCTCATGCCTCTCTCTATGTTCCTAAGGCTAAACACCGGGACGAAATTGAAGCCTACCGATATGAGGATACAATTAGCCGATGGACGGATCACGAGGCCGGTAGGGATCGCAGAGGACATCCCGCTACAAGTCCCGGGGGGCATATGCTTGCCATGCGACTTCATGATTATGGATGTTAAGGAGGAGGGAGATACGTCGTTAATACTTGGACGACCGTTCCTCGCCACCACCGGTGTCATTGTCGACGTACGAGAAGGTACCCTAACATTGAACGTCGGCAACATCGAGGTGGAGCTTCATATTCCTAAGGCAATGAAACACATGCCTTACCACGAGGAGCTGGACTATATGGACCTCCTTGACGAGGTAATTGAGGAAGCGATCCCCCATTCGATCGGCGCTCTATTCAAAGAAGATTTCGAGGAAGAGCCGAATTTAGGCCAAGATGAGAAGATGGAGCATTCCCCCGACTTCTCCACTGAAATTGATGAAGGCGACGCTGATGTCGCAAGGATTCGAGAGCTCTGCAAGCTCTCAAAATTGAAGTCTCCGAAGAAAGCTCCGCCGATACGGAAATCGGTGTCACCGGTAAAGCCGAGGCCCGGAGAAAGCTCTAGCTTGGGGGAGCCACCCCCCAACACTACCCGAGGCAAAGGAGCACCGAGGAAGGACGCCCCGCCACAACATCAAAATTTTAGCGTTCTCCCCGGAAAATTTGACGGGTGCATCTCATATGCACCAAATATCCCGCATTAATTGAAAATCAAAGAGGGTCGAGCTCACGACCTTAAACGAACGCTTGTCGGGAGGCAACCCGACGGTTATCGCTTTATTTTTACTTTTTCTTTATTTTTGTTTTAGAAATTTTTAGTGTTTTGAGTCGTTCGCCCAAAAATTTTGTGATAACGGGTCTTATTTTTCTTGACAGGAGAGGAGATAGGGAAATCCATCATGAGAAGGATGAACGAGGCGACGAGGAGCGCTCCAGGAAGGCGCTCGATGCTTAGGAGGAAGATGAAATCGACTGGAGGAAGAAAAACAGAGTTTAGAGCCTAAACAAAGCCAAACAGCAGAAGACAGGGTTCACTCGGCCGAGTATACTAGTCACTCGGCCGAGCACACAAGTTCGTCCGCCCGAGCGGCCCACGAACGAGGGAAGTCTGCTGTACCCAACTCTCTGTTTCTTTTCTTGATTTCAGTATAATTGCTACTCGGTCGAGTATATATATTCACTCGACCGAGTAAAACTGATACACTCCTAGGGCGAGTCTTGCCGAGTAGCTTGAGCCATTCGGCCGAATGGACTTACTCCACTCGGCCGAGTCATTAGCGGGGGGAAATTTCCCAATTTTTTCCGTTGAGTTCACTCGACCGAGCGACTTAGTCACTCGGCCGAGTCGTAACTTTTTCTATAAAAGGGGGCACGGGGGGCGCGTTTTTCGAAACGATCAAAAATCCCAAAAACGCGCCCAGTCGACTTCCCTCGCCCGCTGTACTCCCACCACTCGCCCGATCGCTCGGCCACCGCCGCCGCTCGGCCACCCACCGCCGGCCGAGCCTCCGCCGCGCCTCGCCCGAGTCGCCGCCGGCGGCCACTCCTCCGGCCACCTCCGGTAACGCCTAAATCGCCCTATTTTCTCCTCTCTCTCGTATTTTTCGACGATCCATGAGTTTATCGAGCCCCAAACCCAAATTAATTTCAATTTCTATCTATTATACCCCTAATGCCCCATACGTTTTGAATATTACTCACCGATATCTCCGTTTCATGCGTAGGTTGTATTTGGGAGCTTAGGGGAGCCCAGGAGAGCTTCCAGGGACTGTTTTGGGCTACGTGGAGGCGTCGTCTTCGCACGCTTCCATAACTTTGCTCTCGCGGCGTGTCATGGTATATTCTTTCCTTTATTTTACGCACGCCGCATTTTTATTGGTTTTGGTGAGCGCTCGGGGCCCACATGCCGCCCCGGACACGGCCGCGGTCGAGGAGAGCTTCCGCCAAGCGGAAGCGGTCGGATGATGCCGGCCCCTCCCACGAGGTGGAGGACTCTCCTCCGCCTTCTCCACCACACCCCATTCACCCAGCACAGCCTGCAGGCCCCGCACACCCCGCACAGCCTGCAGAGCCCGCACAGCCCATACACCCCGCACAGCCACTCACTGCCGCTCCACAGCCACCACCACCGGCTCCACTTATCGGGCCGCTGGGGATTACGTTCCGGAACGACGCACACCGCGTCGCTTTCGAGCGCATTTCCCAGCGCTCGATCGTACCCTCCAGGTTCACACACCCTGTAGACCTAGGACGCCTGGGGGTACTCGAGGGGATGCTCACGTTGTACGACAATGTGGGTTGGCGAGATTTCTTCCAGGTGTCGGCGGACACGTTTATCCGTCCGACACTTGAGGTGCTTAGTTCGATCGCCCGGACCGACGAGGGATGCTCGTTTCGGTTCATGGACCGAGAGTGCCAGGTCACTCTCGGTATGATGAGAGCTTTCTTCTCGTGGCCCGATGTCCCCGGGGCCGACCGTGGTTACGCCCCCACCCACATTCCCCCGCCTTCCTTCGATGCCGGCGCTTTCTGGGCCCGGATTACGGGTCTTAACGCTGCCGTTGACCCTAGTAGGGCCAAGGCCTCGGCCATCGTCCATCCTTGCCTCCGTATAGCTCAGCGCCTCATGGCGACTACCTTTTTGGCGAGATATGAGCCGGGTACGATGTCCACGCCGGAGCTTTATATGCTCTACACGATGACACGGCCCAGAGCTCTATCTAGGGAGGGCGATGAGTTGGTCCCCGCCGTCGTGATTGATGTCGCGGCCTGATTTTTGGACCGCATCATCGTATCGGTGGGCGCTCGCTCACCGATATGCTGCGACGGCCTGATAACCCTGCTCGCCCTTATGACCGAAGAGGACTTTCCAGATGACCTGCGACGAGCACCGGGCCCCACTTCACTGTCCATAGATGTCATGGCCCGGATGAAGATGCTTCGTCCGCACGGTGAGCGACATTGGGTCTGGCTGCACGGCCCCTACGGTGCCGATTACATGATTCTTCCGAGCCCAGCTCGGACACAGATTGCACCGGCCCAGGTGGACTGGCTCCCGGCGATGGATCTTCTGATCCCAGCCGCATACGTGCTCGAGGCCGAGGAGGCCGAGCAGGCCCACGCTACCCACACTGCACCCGCAGACCCCGCTGCGCCTGCTGAGCCCGCTGCCCCTGTTGACCCCGTGGCCCCTTAGCCTATCCCTGATATTTCTGCTGCTCCCGACACCTCTGTCCACACTTCTGTCGGTGTCAGGAGTACCCTCGCTGAGCCCACCTCCACTACCTCCACGCCCACCACCACTGCTGGCCCTCTGTCTGTCGAGCCCGTTTCCTCTGCCCTACTCGAGCGCCCGCCGACTATAGTTGAGTGCGGAGAGCCTTCTTTTGCCACCGCCGTAGAGACCGTGGTCTCCACCTCTGTCTCCACCGCTGCTGTATTTTCTGAGAGTGTCGTGGCGTCTGTCCACACGTCTGTGTCACCGACCTCTCTGGCCGCCTCGTTGCCACTTTTGTACTCCTCTTTCGTTGCTGCTGCCTCCACTTCTCACCAGCCGGTGCCCTGGCCTCACACTGAGGCTAGGCCCACACTTGCGAGCGCAGCACCTTTCATCCACTTACCTGCTGAGCCCATCACCTACGCCACCCGAGTACGCCAGCCCCGCCCTTCACAGCACAGATCGGTGCGTCCCTCTGCACCACCTCCCCACGACACTGTACTTCAGAGCATTTGTGCTCTCAAGGGGGCGGTGAGTGGCCTCAGAGGCGACCTTAGGACCCTGTCCGCCACTGTCACTGATATGGCTCACCGCTTTGACCTGCTCCCGCATATTCACTACTGCCTCACCCAGGTCCTAGAGCGGCTCCCTCGCGTACCGACCGCACCCACTCCCACCCAGCATGTTCCTACCCCTACACGCATACCCACACCTACTCCTACACCCACCCAGCCTGCTACCACACCCACACCCGCTCAGCAGCCTGTTCCACACCCACCACCACCACCACCACCTCCGCCTCAGGATGGAGACGGCGCAGCCCCGACCTCTTAGGCACCCTTGATGCCATCGATTCTTTTTGCCGTTGTGCTGTCCGTCTCTGCTGGGTCCTGATCCATTTTGCCCACCCCCCTCCCCTCACTATTTTTGGGTACACATTTTCTTTATATATCTTTATATATCCTTTTTGGGAGAGAGGGAGAGTTTTTGGTGTCACACCTTTATATCTGTATCACTCCTATATCTGCATGCATCATGTCCGCATCATATTTTTCGTTTCATTATTTTCTTTTATTTTCCCTCATGCATGCATCCTCACTTACCCCTCACATTACTTGTCTCTCGGTGTGCCACACTTTGCACATTGAGGACACTGTGCACTTTAGCTTGGGGGAGTGAGTTCTCACGTTCTTTTCGATTTACCACCTTTATTTTTGTTTTTTTTTCACGCCATTTCCCGCATTTGCACTCATTTTCATCATTTTTTCTTCTTTTTACCATGCATCACGTTTTCCCTATTCTCTTTGTGTGTTGCATTGTGATTAGTTTCATTTTCCCTTTATCTTTATTTCTTTTTCATCTCATGCTAGAGATGACTTTTCTGTGATGATGATTACGTGGCGTTAGCTTTCTCTATATATGCATGTTATATTTGTCATGTCTTAGATTTTATTTCTGATATCGTATGCTGTGATTTGCCTTGCATTTAGAGATAGTAACCCACACTTTCCCGCATGAAAATGGATGAAATTTTATTATTAGCTGAGTCTGAATATTCATATGTATGCTATCGCAGAAAACACACCAAGATTCACGCATTGAATGCTTATATCTGGAGTACCGTTTTCTTTTCCTATATCACTTCTATATGCATGATTTGTACATTTCACTTCAGGATGATTGAATGATGTTAGCTATGATAAATCTGGATTAGTTTAGCTTTTTTGTGATCGAAATTGAGTAGATTAGATTACCCTGCTGAAGTTGTCATGCACGTCCTATAGAGTGAACTGAGAGACATATTTATTTCTTTCTCCACATATCTTGAACATCATTTCTCTATTTTAAAATCATTGGTGAATCTCCCCTTAGCGATTCTAATATATGGCATTTCCCCCGCTATTAATTCCTAGCCCCAAACTCCCCAAAAACAAGAAAAAGAGAAAAAAAATTCTTGTATATCCTTATTTCTCTTTGATTTGGGATCATTGTGTATTTTTATTGCTTAATAAAAAAAACAGGAAAAAAAAGAGAGAAAAGAAAAAGAAAAGGAAAAGAGGAAAGAACCTCAATAAATGATCCCATCTCATGTTCTCTCTTACTTTCCCTCTTTTGTTTTTATTTTTATCACTTTTGGAGCTTTATAGAAATGGGGATGTAAATATTGTTTTTGTGCCACCACGCTTATAGATAAGCTTGGGGGAGAGAATCCAATGATGTGTGAGAGAGTGACTACTTGACGTTGCACGACAACCTAGGCTAAGTAATATTCTATACTCGGTGAGATTATTTTTAGCTTTACGAAGTCCAGAAATCTATGCCTAGCACTCATTTCATGAAATCCATGCTTATCTATTCTTTCTATTCTATTGCGTGATATTCTTATACTCCTCATAGAAAGCGTTCAATTGAAAAGTGTGTGATCTGCGATATTGTATACCGCTTAAAATGATTTAGACGATGTTAATTCTAAAATCATTCCGTTTTCCATGTTATATCGTTATTCGCGGGTTTTCTATTTCTATCTGCACCATTATACTATGATATCGAAATAAAATTCTTTGACATGTGTTTTTCATTCGGTGCATGCTATATGATTGAGCAAAACCCACGTCTTGAGAGAATGATCTAGCAGCTTCCCTCTTCGCTTTCTTCTTTCTTCTTCGTTTTTAGTTTTCCATTTTTCCGCCGTTTTCGTTTTCGAAATCCATCGGGTTCGCCTTTTACTTATCTTCCTCGAGGACGAGTAAGAGGTAAGCTTGGGGATTTTGATCACTCCATATTTTACACTTTTTTCCCGCATGTTTGCATGCCATTTAGATCGCTCAAATCATGTTTTTCACGATATATCGACGATATTGCGATACTTTTCACGATTTGTTGTTTTTGTCGTATTTCAGGTGATTTAGAGCGATGTGGAGTGATCCCCTGATACACCTACTCCAGAGTGTCACCGATGACCTCCCCGAGGGGTATTTTGCTGTTGGAGAGGAGCGGAAGAAGAAAGAACGTCGTAGGAGCGACGAGGAGGCCAAAACAAGCTGTTTGGGCATTTTTGGTGTCTCACTCGGCCGAGTGACGGAGTCACTCGGTCGACCAGCGAGACACCGCTCGGCCGACCAGATCGGACACGTTTTATATGTGCACTCGGCCGAGCGTCGGAAGCCACATCGGCCGAGTGACGAGACCCCGTCCGCCCGAGTGGCACTCAGACGACGCCAATCAAAAATCGCCAACTTATTGTTTTTCGTCTGCCTGAGCTTCAGAAGACCCACTCGGCCGAGTGGAAAATGCCGACCGCCCGAGTACATTGAAGCCATCGGCCGAGTGATGACAACTCACTCGGTCGAGCCACCCCCGAAGTGAAGACCCCCGAAGACCCAGACTTACTGGAAATTCTCAGGGTTTGTCACTCGGCCGAGCGACTTTTTTCACTCGGACGAGTGCGACGCGCTGCCTGTAACGAAAATTGCGATTTTCAGGCTGCGCATGGGCATTTTGGTCACAGTTTTTTGGACGATTTTGGGGGGTATTTAACCCCTGTTTTTACCCTAGGTTGGAGAGCTTTTCTCTTGACTTTTTGCAGCTTTTTAGATTAAACTTTTAGCTTTAGATTTTTGTGATTGGAGAGGAGAGGAAAGTTGATTTTTGTTGGATTCTTGGAAGAACTCTATTGGTTTGCCTCTCTCTCCTTTAAAAATACTATTTTTATTGCTCATTTGGATATTGTGATGAATTCTCTTGTTAATTCCATTGATTATTTTTGTATTTGTGCTATGAATTGTGAGTAGTCTATACGTCTTGGGGCGTGTGGATGAACCCTACGAGCCCAATTTCAGATTTGTGATGAATTGGTAGAAATATTGCTAGAATTGCTATTAGGGTTAGTTTGGGATCGATTTATTACGGATGGTTAGGAGTTCATACCGATTGGGATTTGCAAGAGATTGGATCCCAATTCGATAGGAAACCCTAGAAATCCGAATTGGGTTGGAGTCGAATTTCCGTAGTATCGGTTTGCAAGAGATTGGACCGATACTAGGGTTCTCGGTTGCAATTCCATGCCGTTACCCGTTTGCAAGAGATTGGACGGGTAGGAACTATCCCAACCTAGGTCGTGGCCCGAGTTTGCACGAGAGTGGGCTCGGGACGCGATTGAACGATGATGTTGATCCTAATGCTAGCTTGCCTAGGCTAGGGTTTGCAAGAGATTGGACCCAACCCTAGGTTAGCTATAGACCGGCAACAGCGCGAGAGCGTGAGCTAGGTTTTACATTCAGTTGCAACTAGTTCATCCGAAATTCTACCCTAGCAATTTTGATACCAATGGATCACATTGACGAGATACGGTGAGTAGCGGGGATTCCCCATTCCCTAGGCGTCTTTATTTGATTTGATATCTTCGTACTTTGTCTGACGATTGTGACAGGATCGCCAAAGGCAAATTCTCTCTTTTCCATTCTTAATAGCCAGGTTGTTCGGAGCAAGCACTTTCATTTGTCCTCCCTGTGTTCGATAACCCGCTCGTCGCTACACCGTGCGCTTGCGGTAAAACTACACGGTCGCACTTTTGGGTTACATTCCGGAGCGATCAAGTTTTTGGCACCGTTTCCGGGGAGGCGATTGTGTTTGATCTTACCACCCTAGCTATTTCTTTCTTTTTGTTTTTTTTATTTCATTATTTTTATCTAACCCTTCCATTGTGCTAATCACTTCTTTGAAACTTTGTTTTCCCGTGCATGAACACGAGATCAACGGCGGACCCTGAAGCTATATTATTTGATCCCGAGATTGAGCGTACTGCGCGGAGAATCAGAGCGGAGAGAAGACAAGATCCGGAAGGGAGGTTTATGACCAACCCGGAAACTGCGGAACAATTAGCGACAAGAATGGCGAGGATTATTTCTATTCGAGATAGGCTTCGGCCTAAGACCTCTTCTACGACCTCATCCATTGCCATGCCGGAGTTGGCGGCTGACAAGAATTTTGAGCTGAAGACTGGACTAGTGGTTCTGATGCAGCAGGATCCATTTCATGGGAATGCCCACGAAAATCCCCACTACCACATCCAGTTATTTTTGTCGAAGTGCGCCACATTTCATATGACGGGGGTCTCCATCGATGCCATCAGACTGCGCCTCTTCCCCTTCACATTGAAGGATAAAGCACTTTATTGGTTGAGGACGCAAGCTGAGGGAGTCTTTACCACATGGGACGAGTTGGCGAGTGCATTCATTGACAAGTTCTATCCGCCCTCCAAGACGGTAAAGATTCGGAGCGCTCTTATGTCCTTCAAGCAAGGACCCCAAGAGACGCTCTATGAGGCTTGGGAGCGTTTCAAAGATCTGCAGCATCAATGCCCGCACCATAGCATTGAAGATTGGGAGCTAGTTCATAGCTTCTATAATGGTCTCCAACCGGGGACCAAGCAGATTATTGATGCGGCGGCAAATGGTGCCATCCTTTCCAAGACTCCCGATGAAGCTACGGCCCTAATTGAGGAGATGGCCTCAAACAATCAACAATGGGGCGACGAGCGAGGACACTCTTCGTCCTCCTTGAAGCCATCTAGCATCTATGAGGCGAAGGCCGTAGCGGAGCTGACAAACAAGTTCGATTCTCTCCACAAGGTGGTGGAGAGACTGGAGAAGTACATCACGGAGCCCCAAGGAACCCCTTCCACATTCGCACCTATGTATTTGGGAGGAGAGCAAGGAGAGGGATCCTTGGAGCAAGTTCAATATGTCACGGGGAACCAAGGATATTGGGCCAACCCGGCCGCAAGAAACCATCCCGGTTTCTCTTATGCCAACAATGAAGGAGCTTTGAACCCGCCGCAACAACCACCTCAACAAGCTCGACCACCACCACAACAACAACACTATCCACCGAGGGGGCCTCCGCAACAAAATTTCCCACCGAAGCAACAAATTCCACCCTATAGGCCGCCCGGATACAATCAAGGGTGGAGAAATCAAAACCCTCCACAAGCTCAACAACGATCCGACTTTGAAGCTAGAGTGGAGGAGTTTATGGTCGATCAAAAGAAGGTCAATGCTTCCTTGAAGGCGGGCCAAGACTCCCTTACAACCGTTGTAGCTCAAATCTCGGAGCAATTGGCGTTGCTCAATCGAAATACTCAACAATTACCGGCTCAACCCGAGCAAAACCCACGGGGCAACACCGGCCACACCAATGCCGTGGCTGCCGTTACAACTAGAGGCAGGAAGGATACCACCCCCGCCATGATTCCTACCGAGGAGCCCGTGGAGGAGAATGTAGAGCCAATTGAGCCGGTAGTTGAAGTTGAGAGGGAGAAAGAGCCGCATGAAAAGGAGAAATCTAGAGCGGAGCAATTGATTGAAGAGAGGCGCTTTATGCCACCGGTCCCATTCCCCCAGAGGCTTGCTAGAGCAAAAATGGAGAAAAGGCTAGCAAAGTTTCTCGAGTATCTGAGAGGGGTTAGCCTCAACATTCCTTTCCTCGACGCCATCGTGGAAATCCCGACATATGCCAAATATTTAAAGGATTTGATTTCGGAGAGAAAGAGGAAGGAGAAGATTATGCTCGCCGAGGAGGGCTCTTGGTTCACCAAGAGAGAGAAGGAGCCGGCTAAATTCAAAGACCCGGGGATTTTTCGAATTCCTTGCACCTTGGGCGGCGTCCCTCTACAAAAGGCGTTGGTGGACTTAGGGGCTAATGTTAGCCTCATGCCTCTCTCTATGTTCCTAAGGCTAAACACCGGGACGAAATTGAAGCCTACCGATATGAGGATACAATTAGCCGATGGACGGATCACGAGGCCGGTAGGGATCGCAGAGGACATCCCGCTACAAGTCCCGGGGGGCATATGCTTGCCATGCGACTTCGTGATTATGGATGTTAAGGAGGAGGGAGATACGTCGTTAATACTTGGACAACCGTTCCTCGCCACCGCCGGTGTCATTGTCGACGTACGAGAAGGTACCCTAACATTGAACGTCGGCAACATCGAGGTGGAGCTTCATATTCCTAAGGCAATGAAACACATGCCTTACCACGAGGAGCTGGACTATATGGACCTCCTTGACGAGGTAATTGAGGAAGCGATCCCCCATTCGATCGGCGCTCTATTCAAAGAAGATTTCGAGGAAGAGCCGGATTTAGGCCAAGATGAGAAGATGGAGCATTCCCCCGACTTCTCCACTGAAATTGATGAAGGCGACGCTGATGTCGCAAGGATTCGAGAGCTCTGCAAGCTCTCAAAATTGAAGTCTCCGAAGAAAGTTCCGCCGATACGGAAATCGGTGTCACCGGTAAAGCCGAGGCCCGGAGAAAGCTCTAGCTTGGGGGAGCCACCCCCCAACACTACCCGAGGCAAAGGAGCACCGAGGAAGGACGCCCCGCCACAACATCAAAATTTAAGCGTTCTCCCCGGAAAATTTGACGGGTGCATCTCATATGCACCAAATATCTCGCATTAATTGAAAATCAAAGGGGGTCGAGCTCACGACCTTAAACGAGCGCTTGTCAGGAGGCAACCCGACGGTTATCGCTTTATTTTTACTTTTTCTTTATTTTTGTTTTAGAAATTTTTAGTGTTTTGAGTCGTTCGCCCAAAATTTTTGTGATAACGGGTCTTATTTTTCTTGACAGGAGAGGAGATAGGGAAATCCATCATGAGGAGGATGAACGAGGCGACGAGGAGCGCTCCAGGAAGGCGCTCGATGCTTAGGAGGAAGATGAAATCGACTGGAGGAAGAAAAACAGAGTTTAGAGCCTAAACGAAGCCAAACAGCAGAAGACAGGGTTCACTCGGCCGAGTATACTAGTCACTCGGCCGAGCACACAAGTTCGTCCGCCCGAGCGGCCCACGAACGAGGGAAGTCTGCTGTACCCAACTCTCTGTTTCTTTTCTTGATTTCAGTATAATTGCTACTCGGCCGAGTATATATATTCACTCGGCCGAGTAAAACTGATACACTCCTAGGGCGAGTCTTGCCGAGTAGCTTGAGCCACTCGGCCGAATGGACTTACTCCACTCGGCCGAGGGTGGCAAGGCCACTCGGCCGAGTCATTAGCGGGGGGAAATTTCCCAATTTTTTCCGTTGAGTTCACTCGGCCGAGCGACTTAGTCACTCGGCCGAGTCGTAACTTTTTCTATAAAAGGGGGCACGGGGGGGCGCGTTTTTTGAAACGATCAAAAATCCCAAAAACGCGCCCGGTCGACTTCCCTCGCCCGCTGTACTCCCACCACTCGCCCGATCGCTCGTCCGTCACCGCCGCTCGGCCACCCACCGCCGGCCGAGCCTCCGCCGCGCCTCGCTCGAGTCGCCGCCGGCGGCCACTCCTCCGGCCACCTCTGGTAACGCCTAAATCGCCCTATTTTCTCCTCTCTCTCGTATTTTTCGACGATCCATGAGTTTATCGAGCCCCAAACCCAAATTAATTTCAATTTCTATCTATTATACCCCTAATGCCCCATACGTTTTGAATATTACTCGCTGATATCTCCGTTTCATGCGCAGGTTGTATTTGGGAGCTTAGGGGAGCCCAGGGGAGCTTCCAGGGACTGTTTTGGGCTACGTGGAGGCGTCGTCTTCGCATGCTTCCATAGCTTTGTTCTCGCGGCGTGTCGTGGTATATTCTTTCCTTTATTTTACGCACGCCGCATTTTTATTGGTTTTGGTGAGCGCTCGGGGCCCACATGCCGCCCCGGACACGGCCGCGGTCGAGGAGAGCTTCCGCCAAGCGGAAGCGGTCGGATGATGCCGGCCCCTCCCATGAGGTGGAGGACTCTCCTCCGCCTTCTCCACCACACCCCGTTCACCCAGCACAGCCTGCAGGCCCTGCACACCCTGCACACCCCGCACAGCCTGCACAGCCCATACACCCCCACAGCCACTCCTTGCCGCTCCACAGCCACCACCACCGGCTCCACTTATCGGGCCGCTGGGGATTACATTCCGGAACGACGCACACCGCGTCGCTTTTGAGCGCATTTCCCAGCGCTCGATCGTACCCTCCAGGTTCGCACACCCTGCAGACCTAGGACGCCTGGGGGTACTCGAGGGGATGCTCACGTTGTACGACAACGTGGGTTGGCGAGATTTCTTCCAGGTGTCAGCGGACACGTTTATCCGTCCGACACTTGAGGTGCTTAGTTCGATCGCCCGGACCGACGAGGGATGCTCGTTTCGGTTCATGGACCGAGAGTGCCAGGTCACTCTCGGTATGATGAGAGCTTTCTTCTCGTGGCCCGATGTCCCCGGGGCCGACCGTGGTTACGCCCCCACCCACATTCCCCCGTCTTCCTTCGATGCCGGCGCTTTCTGGGCCCGGATTACGGGTCTTCACGCTGCCTTTGACCCTAGTAGGGCCAAGGCCTCGGCCATCGTCCATCCTTGCCTCCGTATAGCTCAGCGCCTCATGGCGACTACCTTTTTGGCGAGATATGAGCCGGGTACGATGTCCACGCCGGAGCTTTATATGCTCTACGCGATGACACGGCCCAGAGCTCTATCTAGGGAGAGCGATGAGTTGGTCCCCGCCGTCGTGATTGATGTCGCGGCCTGGTTTTTGGACCGCATCATCGTATCGGTGGGCGCTCACTCACCGATATGCTGCGGCGGCCTGATCACCCTGCTCGCCCTTATGACCGGTGATGACTTTCGAGATGACCTGCGACGAGCACCGGGCCCCACTTCACTGTCCATAGATGTCATGGCCCGGATGAAGATGCTTCGTCCGCACGGTGAGCGACACTGGGTCTGGCTGCACGGCCTCTACGGTGCCGATTACATGATTCTTCCGAGCCCAGCTCGGACACAGATTGCACCGGCCCAGGTGGACTGGCTCCCGGCGATGGATCTTCTGATCCCAGCCGTATACGTGCTCGAGGCCGAGGAGGCCGAGCAGGCCCACGCTGCCCACGCTGCACCCGCAGACCCCGCTGCGCCTGCTGAGCCCGCTGCCCCTGTTGACCCCATGGTCCCTCAGCCTATCCCTGATATTTCTGCTGCTCCCGACACCTCTGTCCACACTTCTGTCGGTGTCAGGAGTACCCTCGCTGAGCCCACCTCCACTACCTCCACGCCCACCACCACTGCTGGCCCTCTGTCTGTCGAGCCCGTTTCCTCTGCCCTACCCGAGCGCCCGCCGACTATAGTTGAGTGCGGAGAGCCTTCTTTTGCCACCGCCGTAGAGACCGCGGTCTCCACCTCTACTGTATTTTCTGAGAGTGTCGTGGCGTCTGTCCACACGTCTGTGTCACCGACCTCTCTGGCCGCCTCGTTGCCACTTTTGTACTCCTCTTTCATTGCTGCTGCCTCCACTTCTCACCAGCCGGTGCCCCGGCCTCACACTGAGGCTAGGCCCACACTTGCGAGCGCAGCACCTTTCATCCACTTACATGCTGAGCCCATCACCTACGCCACCCGAGTACGCCAGCCCCGCCCTTCACAGCACAGACCGGTGCGTCCCTCTGCACCACCTCCCCCCGACACTGTACTTCAGAGCATTCGTGCTCTCGAGGGGGCGGTGAGTGGCCTCAGAGGTGACCTTAGGACCCTGTCCGCCACCGTCACTGATATGGCTCGCCGCTTCGACCTGCTCCCGCATATTCACTACTACCTCACCCAGGTCCTAGAGCGGCTCCCTCGCGTACCGACCGCACCCACTCCCACCCAGCAGGTTCCTACCCCTACACGCGTACCCACACCTACTCCTACACCCACCCAGCCTGCTACCACACCCACACCCGCTTAGCAGCCTGTTCCACACCCACCACCACCACCACCACCTCCGCCTCAGGACGGAGACGGCGCAGCCCCGACCTCTTAGGCACCCTTGATGCCATCGATTCTTTTTGCCGTTGTGCTGTCCGTCTCTGCTAGGTCCTGATCCATTTTGCCCACCCCCCTCCCCTCACTGTTTTTGGGTACACATTTTCTTTATATATCTTTATATATCCTTTTTGGGAGAGAGGGAGAGTTTTTGGTGTCACACCTTTATATCTGTATCACTCCTATATCTGCATGCATCATGTCCGCATCATATTTTTCGTTTCATTATTTTCTTTTATTTTCCCTCATGCATGCATCCTCACTTACCCCTCACATTACTTGTCTCTCGGTGTGCCACACTTTGCACATTGAGGACACTGTGCACTTTAGCTTGGGGGAGTGAGTTCTCACGTTCTTTTCGATTTACCACCTTTATTTTTGTTTTTTTTCACGCCATTTTCCGCATTTGCACTCATTTTCATCATTTTTTCTTCTTTTTACCATGCATCACGTTTTCCCTATTCTCTTTGTGTGTTGCATTGTGATTAGTTTCATTTTCCCTTTATCTTTATTTCTTTTTCATCTCATGCTAGAGATGACTTTTCTGTGATGATGATTACGTGGCGTTAGCTTTCTCTATATATGCATGCTATATTTGTCATGTCTTAGATTTTATTTCTGATATCGTATGCTGTGATTTGCCTTGCATTTAGAGTTAGTAACCCACACTTTCCCGCATGAAAATGGATGAAATTTTATTATTAGCTGAGTTTGAATATTCATATGTATGCTATCGCAGAAAACACACCAAGATTCACGCATTGAATGCTTATATCTGGAGTACCGTTTTCTTTTCCTATATCACTTCTATATGCATGATTTGTACATTTCACTTCAGGATGATTGAATGCTGTTAGCTATGATAAATCTGGATTAGTTTAGCTTTTTTGTGATCGAAATTGAGTAGATTAGATTACCCTGCTGAAGTTGTCGTGCACGTCCTATAGAGTGAACTGAGAGACATATTTATTTCTTTCTCCACATATCTTGAACATCATTTCTCTATTTTAAAATCATTGGTGAATCTCCCCTTAGCGATTCTAATATATGGCATTTTCCCCGCTATTAATTCCTAGCCCCAAACTCCCCAAAAACAAGAAAAAGAGAAAAAAAATTCTTGTATATCCTTATTTCTCTTTGATTTGGGATCATTGTGTATTTTTATTGCTTAATAAAAAAACAGGAAAAAAAAGAGAGAAAAGAAAAAGAAAAGGAAAAGAGGAAAGAACCTCAATAAAAGATCCCATCTCATGTTCTCTCTTACTTTCCCTCTTTTGTTTTTATTTTTATCACTTTTGGAGCTTTATAGAAATGGGGATGTAAATATTGTTTTTGTGCCACCACGCTTATAGATAAGCTTGGGGGAGAGAATCCAATGATGTGTGAGAGAGTGACTACTTGACGTTGCACGACAACCTAGGCTAAGTAATATTCTATACTCGGTGAGATTATTTTTAGCTTTACGAAGTCCAGAAATCTATGCCTAGCACTCATTTCATGAAATCCATGCTTATCTATTCTTTCTATTCTATTGCGTGATATTCTTATACTCCTCATAGAAAGCGTTCAATTGAAAAGTGTGTGATCTGCGATATTGTATACCGCTTAAAATGATTCAGACGATGTTAATTCTAAAATCATTCCGTTTTCCATGTTATATCGTTATTCGCGGGTTTTCTATTTCTATCTGCACCATTATACTATGATATCGAAATAAAATTCTTTGACATGTGTTTTTCATTCGGTGCATGCTATATGATTGAGCAAAACCCACGTCCTGAGAGAATGATCTAGCAGCTTCCCTCTTCACTTTCTTCTTTCTTCTTCGTTTTTAGTTTTCCATTTTTCCGCCGTTTTCGTTTTCGAAATCCATCGGGTTCGCCTTTTACTTATCTTCCTCGAGGACGAGTAAGAGGTAAGCTTGGGGGATTTTGATCACTCCATATTTTACACTTTTTTCCCGCATGTTTGCATGCCATTTAGATCGCTCAAATCATGTTTTTCACGATATATCGACGATATTGCGATACTTTTCACGATTTGTTGTTTTTGTCGTATTTCAGGTGATTTAGAGCGATGTGGAGTGATCCCCTGATACACCTACTCCAGAGTGTCACCGATGACCTCCCCGAGGGGTATTTTGCTGTTGGAGAGGAGCGGAAGAAGAAAGAACGTCGTAGGAGCGACGAGGAGGCCAAAACAAGCTGTTTGGGCATTTTCGGTGTCTCACTCGGCCGAGTGACGGAGTCACTCGGCCGACCAGCGAGACACCGCTCGGCCGACCAGATCGGACACGTTTTATATGTGCACTCGGCCGAGCGTCGGAAGCTACATCGGCCGAGTGACGAGACCCCGTCCGCCCGAGTGGCACTCAGACGACGCCCATCAAAAATCGCCAACTTACTGTTTTTCGTCTGCCTGAGCTTCAGAAGACCCACTCGGCCGAGTGGAAAATGCCGACCGCCCGAGTACATTGAAGCCATCAGTCGAGTGACGACAACTCACTCGGCCGAGCCACCCCCGAAGTGAAGACCCCCGAAGACCCAGACTTACTGGAAATTCTCAGGGGTTGTCACTCGGCCGAGCGACTTTTGTCACTCGGCCGAGTGCGACGCGCTGCCTGTAGCAAAAATTGCGATTTTCAGGCTGCGCAGGGGCATTTTGGTCACAGTTTTTTGGACGATTTTGGGGGGTATTTAACCCCTGTTTTTACCCTAGGTTGGAGAGCTTTTCTCTTGACTTTTTTGCAGCTTTTTAGATTAAAATTTTAGCTTTAGATTTTTGTGATTGGAGAGGAGAGGAAAGTTGATTTTTGTTGGATTCTTGGAAGAACTCTATTGGTTTGCCTCTCTCTTCTTTAAAAATACTATTTTTATTGCTCATTTGGATATTGTGATGAATTCTCTTGTTAATTCCATTGATTATTTTTGTATTTGTGCTATGAATTGTGAGTAGTCTATACGTCTTGGGGCGTGGGGATGAACCCTACGAGCCCAATTTCAGATTTGTGATGAATTGGTAGAAATATTGCTAGAATTGCTATTAGGGTTAGTTTGGGATCGATTTATTACGGATGGTTAGGAGTTCATACCGATTGGGATTTGCAAGAGATTGGATCCCAATTCGATAGGAAACCCTAGAAATCCGAATTGGGTTGGAGTCGAATTTCCGTAGTATCGGTTTGCAAGAGATTGGACCGATACTAGGGTTCTCGGTTGCAATTCCATGCCGTTACCCGTTTGCAAGAGATTGGACGGGTAGGAACTATCCCAACCTAGGTCGTGGCCCGAGTTTGCACGAGAATGGGCTCGGGACGCGATTGAACGATGATGTTGATCCTAATGCTAGCTTGCCTAGGCTAGGGTTTGCAAGAGATTGGACCCAACCCTAGGTTAGCTATAGACCGGCAACAGCGCGAGAGCATGAGCTAGGTTTTACATTCAGTTGCAACTAGTTCATCCGAAATTCTACCCTAGCAATTTTGATACCAATGGATCACATTGACGAGATACGGTGAGTAGTGGGGATTCCCCATTCCCTAGGCGTCTTTATTTGATTTGATATCTTCGTACTTTGTCTGACGATTGTGACAGGATCGCCAAAGGCAAATTCTCTCTTTTCCATTCTTAATAGCCAGGTTGTTCGGAGCAAGCACTTTCATTCGTCCTCCCTGTGTTCGATAACCCGCTCGCCGCTACACCGTGCGCTTGCGGTAAAACTACACGGTCGCACTTTTGGGTTACATTCCGGAGCGATCAATAGGCAGCAATAGCAAGTACAATCCGGATGGATTTGTGCATGGCTACGGGTGAGAAAGTTTCGTCATAATCTACACCTAGAATCTGACGATAACCTTTCACAACAAGTCTAGCCTTGTACGTTTCTATTTTTCCATCTGCACCGATCTTCCTTTTGAAGATCCATTTGCAGCCAATAGGAACACTTCCCTTGGGCACATTCTCTAAAGTCCAAACTTTATTAATGTGCATGGAATCCATCTCAGATTTCATTGCATCCAGCCATTTCTTAGAGTCTTTACTCTGAATGGCTTCTTGGAAGCTAATAGGATCATCTTCAACTAAGATGCTATCCTCAACTCCTCCATCTACGAGAAATCCGTAGTATCTTTCTGGAGCTCGAGGAATCCTATTTGACTTCCTAATAATTGCTTCAGAAGCATTAGGCTCTGCCTCTCCCACTGGTTCCGCGATCTGTTCATGTGTTGATTCAGTCTCTAGACTTTCGTCCAGTTCTATTACCTCGCCATTAGACTCCTTCACAAGGAATTCCTTTTCAAGAAATGTGGCGTGTTTGGACACAACAATCTTTTGTTGTTCCTGGTGATAGAAAATGTGTCCCGTCAAGTGACTAGGATACCCAATGAATCTACACATAACAGACCTATCCTCCAGTTTATCTGTATTAAGCTTCTTGACATACGCAGGACAACCCCATACCTTAATATGCTTAAGGTTTGGTTTCTTCCCGTTCCATATCTCATATGGTGTCATTGGCACGGATCTAGATGGAACTCTATTAAGGATATGTGTAGCAGTTTCTAGGGCATTGCCCCAAAGGGAGATATGTAACCCAGAGTCACTCATCATTGATCGAACCATGTCTAACAAGGTACGATTCCTTCTCTCTGACACACCATTATGTTGAGGTGTGTAAGGAGGAGTGATCTGAGAGAGAATCCCATTCTCTTTTAGATACGCAAGAAATTCATGGCTCAAGTATTCTCCTCCTCGATCAGATCGAAGAATTTTAATACTTTTGCCCGTCTGTTTTTCAACTTCGTTACGATACTCTTTGAATCACTCAAATGTATCAGACTTGTGCTTCATCAAGAACACATGTCCGAACCTAGAGTGATCATCAGTAAATGTAACAAAGTATGAATAACCTCCTTTCGCTAAAATAGACATTGGTCCACATACATCAGAATGTACTAGACCCAAGAGTTCACTAACTCTTTCCCCTTGACCCGCAAAGGGAGTTTTAGCCATTTTACCTTTGAGACAAGACTCGCAAGTGTCGAACGACTCATAATTCGAGAGGTCAAGAGACCCCTCTTTATGCAACTTGCTAAGTCTTTTTTCTCCGATATGGCCTAGTCTACAATGCCAAATGAAAGTTTCATTAAAACTAGATTCCTTACGTTTTCGTGTGTTAACACTTAACACAATGTCATTAGACAGAGTGTATACACCATTATTCATTGTTCCAAATCCCAGCAATTTATCATTAAAGAAAATGTTCATAACAGATTCATCATTGGTAAATTTATATCCGTCTTTGGCCAAAGCCGAAATGGAAATAACGTTGCATAGGAAATTTGGTATATAATAACATTGTTTCAAAAACAATGTGGCACCATTTGCCAATGTGTGCTTTAGGTCTCCTACGGCTTTAGCAGCTACATTAGCTCCATTACCGACTTGAAGAACTATTTCATCCTTTCTTAAGTTTCTAAATGTGCTCATACCTTGTAAAGAATTACAAATATGAGTACCCGCACCAGTATCCAATACCCATGCGTTAGAAGTTACAGAAAGGACTATACTCTGTATAACTAATACCTTAGAAGTCGAGACATCAATATGTCCTTTCTTCTCTCCGTTAAGCCCAAAGTTTTCTAAGCAATCAATATTTAAACCAGTCAATTTATTATTCAGGGTAAGATTCATATTCGTTTTCATGCTGCAAAAGACATAGAATTAATTTAGTGTAATTCATGATAAAATAATATAGTTAAAATGGTTTTTAATTAACTATGGTCTCCCACTATTTTACGATCATTCTCTGAAATGAACGAATTTTAATATCTTAAAATATAGTGAAAGAGGGATCCAATCATCATAAACCTCACAACCTTTAGGAGACTCAACAAGTTGATTGGTTCCATGATTGGTAGACTAACTCTTAGTCAATCACATCACATGTGACTCCCTATCGATTCTTACCCACAGTCACTTATGATCTTGAGGAGACTCAACTAATCATAATGACTGGTCTAGTCAGACCCTTGATTTCGAGTCCAGATTTGACTTAGATCGATGCTCGAGGAGACTCGACGTATCGATTTGGGTCAAGTCCAGACTACATCACATGTATGTTGGAGTTTGTTCCTTAAAGAAAAACATGTCATAGCTTGAGGAGACTCAACAACTATAAATGTCTTCTTTGAGTTACTAAGCTCCAAAATCAAGGAGGGCCACGAATTAATCTTTAATAAGATTTATAACGCATTGACTAGATATAACCAAGGCTAACACATTTTATTATTAGCAACTTTGCGGTACAAGCGGGCATGACCAGGGTTAGGGCCGGGCACGATCACTTGCGCCCAGCAAAGCTGAGTCGATCCACAACACCTTCCCTAACTACCTACCCATACCATTCTCCATTGAAAGTGCTAATGATAAAAAGGTGTTATATTGATTTAATCTGGTTGTTATGATTTATTTAACTAGTTAATCCTATCAACTAGTCATAACCTATAATTCAAAATTATTAGGATGTGTTTCATAACTTTTATTAGAAAACTATCAACTATAGGATTTTAATAAATCACATCAGAATTGTTTCAACAAACAAAGGACAATCCTAATCATTCATTAGGATGTGTTATTTAAAATACTGTGAACAACATTTTAAAACATAGCCAAAGCTAGTCATTTAAATTTAATCAAATTAGAGATTTAAATGAATTTTAATGGCTAACCATACAAGTCTTTCTCTTAGCAATTATCAAATAAAAGCAAAAGAAACATAAAGTCATTAATTATCACATAATTAAAAAAGATATAATCTTGGTTTTCAAAACAATTTTCGGAAAAATTTGAAAACCAACATATAGTTAGTGCAAGACTAACTACAAGTTTTAATTACATGCATTTCATAAAAGTAGTATTTAGATAGTCTATGTAGCCTGGCTCTGATACCACTGATGGGTTTTATCTGATCCAAGGGCTCTCTTTCGACTAGTGCATTGTCCGTCCTTCGCCCTACTTGAGAGCGAAGGTCGGACAACCTTGCACAAAATTAACGCAGCGGAAGCGGAAAAATAAAGAGAAAAACTTTATATAAACATTTTATATAAACTAGCCCTATCTGCATAAAACCCAAGCCAAGAAAATACTACTATCTCGGGGTTGGGTCCAGACCAACCCCTAAGGATACTACTATCTAATTAACTACTTTAGCTACTGTAATTAAAATAATGCACATTAATTAAAACTACGGTTGAGAAAACTCAACATACCCGTAACTCTTGCCTTGCAGCAAAAGTGTTACCGAAGGCAATCAATTGCCCTTCCCGCATTAGCCGCTACGATCCCAGCAACCGCTTGCGCCGATCCCAGCAACTTCTGGTCGCCGAGCCAACCACTTTCTCCAGAAAGTTTCACGCGAGTGAAACCTCCGCCAAGATTTCGGATCTGAATCCGTACTCCTTTGCCGCTTTGCTAGAGCCCTCAGGAGCAAGGCAGAAATTTATAGGGAGAGGAGAAATATTAATTTAAGCCTAGATCCGAGTGTGCTCTAACATTTACGAGAGCCGATCAGATCTAGAGCTTGGGACGAGTTTTGAGGAGGAGAGCAGACCCCTATTTATATAGGCGGCTCAACACTCCCCTCTACTCAATTTCCGATGTGGGACTAAATTAAGAGTTAATCAAATTCAATTTAGTTTGCCTTTCACAAAGGCTAAACTTCCGTGAATTTTAACTCACTAACCGTTGAGCTTCATGATTGACACAACCTATCAATACGAAGGGCGTTCAACGATGAATGCATAGGAAAAAACCGTTCGTCAATCCGAGTCCATTTGACCCTCCAATTGCGTGTCCAAAGATCAGCCCAAAACCCACCCAAAAAGCAAACAGCCGCCGCTGCCAGAATCACGCTGCCCTAGGCAGCAGTGGGCCCCGCCTGCACCAGGCGGTGTGCATCGCACGTGCCTCGAGGCGCGTGCACTGCATGCGCCTCCGTGCGTGTGCGCACGTGCCCGTGCAAAAGCACGGGCACATGGTTGCCCGGGCCCGGGCTTAGCCCGGGCCTGTGATGCTCCTGGCGCCCTCACGGGCGCCAGGTTCTGACCAGTCGGGGGACGCCACGTGGCGTCCCCCCTTTGCGATTCTCTTCAGGCGCCCAACATTTGGGCGCTTGATTTTTGGCCGGCCATTTGGGCCGGTCAAAAAACAAACGGCCCCCCCTTTTTTTGTGTTTGTTTAACAAAAACAAAAAATCTTGGGCTTGGTTTTTGGGCTTCTATTTAAACGCCTTTAAATAGACTTTTTGGGCTTGTTTGAACTCCGTTTTTGACGCGGTTCGAACCTGCGTTTAGAGCGGGACGAACCCGTCTTACCGGTAAACTTTTCCTTGCGTTTATATTGTTTTAAACTATTTAAAACACATTTAATCTTCTTTGCATCAAATGCAAAATAGTCCATATCTAGGCTTAAAATTATCATTTGCATCAAATACAAATGATCTGAGTGCATATTTCCCTACAAAGTGGTTGTAGGTGAAATTGATCATGTGATGATTGTCGAAAACTTTGATTCTGTTAATTCAACAATTCAATCTCACATGCAAATCTAACCTCAAAAATTCACATTTTAAAGTTTGATGAGAGTGAATGACTTATTTTTATAAACGAATATTTATTTTGAATTTTTTGAATTTTTTTTGAATTTTTCTGCAAAATACGTATGGTATGCTAAAAATACTAGAATATAGAAGAAAATTTATTTTGAAGAAAAAATTTACGAAAATTTATTTAATTTTTGAACCAAAAGGTTGAAACTTTATATTTCTAATTATTACATATTTTTCAAAATAATTTGGATTTTATTATTAATTTTTAATATTGAAACAACATTAAAATAAAAAGAAAAAATGTTACTGTAGCATAATGCTACAGTACACCATGAATTTCAATTCATTCATATTCTGCAAACAAAATAACAAAAAAAGAGAGAATTGCATGAGAGGAGAGAAAGAGGAAACAATTCACAATGGCAAATTTGTAAATAATAAAAGTTATGCAAATCAAATTCTTGCATTGTTTTGTTGTCAAAAGGTGGGAGGTGAACTAACTCATTCTTTCTCTTCATGACAAACCAAAAAAAGACAAAAAGGATGCTCGTTGAGGTGGTGCGCCAAGGCGAAAAAAGAGAATCTCATCCAAGCTTCGTCTCCGCTCGATCGGCGGCGAGATCGAGGGGTTTTGGAGGGAGAAGCTCCGTCCTATTTCAGATCCAACGGCTGATCATTGAAAAGAGCTTGTTCGAAGGTAACTTTATAATTTAGGATATTGTTTTCCCCCAATTTTAGGACGAGGGATGGCAGAGGAAGGTTGCTGTGAATAGACAGGAGAGGAAGAAGACAACCTTGTTGAGTATTGGACTTCTCCTTACTTGGTTTTGATAATGATCAAACACAAATACTTGTGACTAATCCCCTACTTACAGTTAATCCATTGCCTAAGCATATCAGGAAGATTAATTAGCAATAGATGTCACTCAAGGATAATTCAAAGCTCGTAAAGTCGATTGGATGATCAATGATGAAGATAGAAGCTTCAAGAAGAATTCAAGATCATTTAATAGTGTCACGCCCCGCTTCCCAAAATGGACGGAGGCGAAACGTGACGAGGCCCGCTTAGGCCAGAGCTGAGAAGCTCGGACCCAATAAGCGTCTGTAGAGGTACCATTTTAAAAGATTTTCAGGTTCTTGCATTATTATAGTTCGAAACAACAAAAGTACGGAAAATATATTGCATTCATTAAATTAGAGATAGGATATCCAACAAGTACAAAGTCTAGAAGAAGCCTAAGCATGGCAACAAACTATCTAAAAGAAAACTGAAAGTAATAACCTCTGAAAGTGGCGACTAAAAGACCTCAAGGTCTGGTCCTTGTCAGGTACGTACTCTGATGACGACGTCCTCGGCTCCATATACTCCAGCGAGTCTGCCTCGTCCACGATCTCTGGCTGAACACCTGACGTACAGCACCCAAGAAAAAGGAACTGTACGTCAGGTAAAGTCTACAAGAAGGGTTAGACTTTACTGCAAGTGCACCGAACTTTAAACAACGGTTTACTGGTTGATTAGCATGCTGAGGTTCTTTTACACAACAGTTTACTGGTTGATTAGCATGCTGTGGTTATAACAGAGTAACACGACAGGAAGTAACACAGCAGGAAAGTAAAACGGGACAAGTAGTAGTCGTAGCGTGTGCTACCAACTACGGGACTAGCCTACAGGTGTCAAGACAAGACGTGACGTGACGGAAGCAAGGCAGGACAAGACAAGTGAGACACGAAAGGGTTCACGCCTTACGGTTCGAGGGGGATCAGACTCTCTTGCCGTGCACACGCTCAACCCAACCCCAAACCCCAAGACAAGACAAGACAAGACAAGACATGACACCAGTACAAGGGATCACTCGCTCTAGCTTGGTGAGTGCTCTATTACCTGCAGGCTGAGAATCAGTACAAGGGATCACTCTCTCTAGCTTGGAGAGTGCCCTATTGCCCTCGGGCTGTGTATCAGTACAAGGGATCACCCTCTCAACTTGGAGAGTGCCCTATTGCCCGCAGGCTGTGAATCAGTACAAGGGATCACTCGGCGAGTGCCCTATTGCCCAGCGGGCTGTGCAAGACGGGACGCGACGTGACAAGACGGGAAGGGTTATTCTAGGGTGTCCACACACACGCACACACATGATAGCCCTACAGCATTAAAGTTGTTGTTTTCAGGCTCAGACTTCGTCGTCAAGTCTGAGCCGTCAGGAGCCGTCCCGGACGCTATCATTTCACGTCCAGTTCTATTTGTTCACAGTTATCAGTTCTAACCAACTACGGCCTAAGCACGGCCAAAAGTGCAAGTGAGATACACTTGCCTGCGATGGCGAGTGTGTCGTCCTCTCGAAGCGTCTCGTCCGCGGAAGTCCGTCTGAAATATCGCCACGGTGACGGAGTCAGGTCGTGTTTTTTAGTAAATCCTATTTTGGTTCATTTCTAGGTTGTCGGGACTACCCTAATTGTCAAAGTCACAATTTTGATGTTTAGTCCTATTCGACGATTCTATCCTATGTGCACAGTTCAAAAGTCCAGTCGTCGAATCTACTGTTTCACAACGTTTTAAAGGCGCAGAAAATAAATTTAGTTACAGTGGTCAGATTTTAGTTAGGGTTTGATTTGCTATGGTGTGGGTTCGCTACAAGTTAGGGTACCAACCTGGTCTGACGATCGCGCGAGGGTCCGACGTCGAGCCTGGCAGTGGTAGCGGATCGCGTCACGACTCCAACTTTCCGGAACGTCTCGCCACTGATCTTTAGTGTTCACGGGGTCAAACGGAAATGTGACTGTCTCTGCGTCAAAAGATTCCCCGAATCAGATTAAACGAATTTAACTGATTAAGACATTAAAATTATAGATAATTTTATCTACTGTTTTCATAAGATAAAAGGGTATTGAGTTTACTAAGTTAACTACCTTATTCTTTTACAGTATACATGTTTATTCCTAACTGTATGTAGGTCAATGTGAAAATACTCTATATGTTTATATGTAAATATACTAACATCATATTGCATTAACATGACCATGCATAACCCAGATTATTGTATTCTAACATATGGGTTACATCATAATTAACTTACATTTAAACAACTTACTGATATCAACAAAATAACACCATCATATTAACTAAGGTTATAATATGTACCAAGCTGTCATCGTACATGTTTAGTAAAAAGCCATAACTACTAGCTAACAGCATGCACACGTACTAACTTACGGATTTGTACTAACATTTGAATATAATGACACAAGTTATAAGATTCATTTAATAATCTAACTTACGTAATATCTAATTAATCTTCTGGTACTTTAATAACATGTTGACAATTAACAGTTTACCATTTATCCATCACTAATGTCTTTCATCAAAATAATACGTGCACTAACAAATTCTATAAATGAGTAACTTTCATGTTTAAAACACTAACGTGATTTATTGGCAGGTTGGAAGGCGGCGGGCGACGGTGACCTCACGTGCGGCGGCGTGGCATGCGGTGCTTGCGGCGGCTTGCTGGGCAAGAAGTCGGAGCTGAGGTGATCGCTTGGCAGTCGGGGGTGGAGATCGGAGGCTCTGGGCGTCGTGGGTGCCCTGTTTCAAACGGAGAGGATGAGAGGCAGGGCGGGGGCTTCGAGGAGATCGCGGTGGCTCGTGGTGGAGATCGGGTCGGCCTAGGCGACGGTGGGAAGGTTTGAACGCCGGAGGGAGGGGCGAGGTCACCGGGGAGATTGTTGGGCGGGTCGGAGCGGCGACTGGAGCTGCGAGGCGGGGCGCTGTACGCGTGACTTCGGGAGATGGCGGACTGGAGGCGGCGGGTTCGGAGAGGGCTGAAGGCGTCGTCGGTGGGCTGCCGGAGCGAGCAAGCGAGATGAGGTGGCCGGTTGCAGTCGGGCGTGGGCTGTGCAAGGCGGTGGCAGGTTGGATCGTTGGACGGAGGCGCCGGAGGTCCCGCAGGGCGACGGCGTCGTTGCGGGTGTCGGATAGGAGAGGGAGGCGTCTGGGGGTTTAAAGTGGAAGCCGGTGGCGGACGGAGAAGAGAGGGCGGAGGGGAGAAGGCTCACGATGGGATGAGGCTCGTGCAGCGTCGCGGGGAGGAGAGAAGGCCGTGCGATGCTGCTTCGCGTGGATCTGGGAAACTGGGCGGCTTGTTGTTTCTCCTTGTAGAGTTCGTGTACAGTAGGTTAGGGGATAGGTTCACGTGGGTAGAGATATATGGGGGGTCTGTTGGGTAGTTAGGATATGAAGATCAATAGGTTTAGATTTTACCAAAGTTGATTTATTCACTGATTTGATTCTCTCAAGGAATTGATTTGATTTGTAAAATAAAAATAATTATCAATAGGTTCATGGTGTCAACATGGCCCGGCCGGGCCGGCCCGGCCGGGCCGGCCCGGCCCGGGCCCGGCCGGGCCCAACGAAAATTCGGGCCGGGCCCAACGAAAATCCGGGCCGGGCCGGCCCGGCCCGGCCGGGGAGAACCCGGGCCCAGCCCGGCCCGGCGGCCCGGGCCCAGCCGGGCCGGGCCGGGCCGGCCCGGCTCCCCCACCCCCCTAAAACGCTGCTCAATGAGCATTTTTTTAAAAAAATCCGGGCCGGGCCGGGCCGGCCCGGCCCATGGACTGGGTACCCCAGCCCAGCCCGGCCCGGGGGCCGGGCCCGGGCCAGAGCCCGGCCCGGGTACGGGCCACCGGGCCCGGGCCGGGCCGGCCCGGAACCCGGGCCGGGCCGGCGGGCCGGCATGGCCCCGGGCCGTTTTAACACCTTGACAATAGGTTAAGATACGGGATGATTAATAATAATAAATTTTGTTTTGTTTTAAAACGTATAGGTTTAATTTTATATATAAAATATTTTAATAATTAAAAGTGAGTTATTGCTCATTGGTCACTTGACGTCCAAAAATTACAAGAAAAATACTGGGGCGATCGCGCCTCCGAGAGGATAGTGAATACGGGGTCCGGTCGAGCATCTAAACTACGGAAGGCGGTAATCAAATACACAAAACGCACACGATACATATCTACGCGCTAAAATACGTACAGTCGGAAAGTGGCCGTTACATTCTACCCACCTTAGAAATGTTTCCGTCCTCGGAATCACTTATACTAATAATAATATTATCTATCTAATCTTATACCCGTAACTCTCATATCTACACATAGAGATCGCTAATCCTATAACTTCAAATGACGTTCCTCAATAATCCATCACAACACGTCTCTTCACTGGATAATGCTACAACTAGAATCACGCCCTAGCATCTGACTATAGATCCATATTACCGTCCACAATTCAATAATCATCATGTCCCCAATATATCATCTGTCACCTTAACTCATAATTCTATTCCCCAAAATCAATGAACCAGAAACTACATGTATCCTTACTCTTAACATCTAACCTCCTAATAATACTAAAATCCATCTTCATAACATCTCATTCATCTCAACATGTCGTATTACTTCCAATGTCTTCTCACGTCAACTTAATAATCAAACTTGATGCTTACAAGGTTCTACTAATTCTTGTGATCATCTTGACCCATACTATACTCTGCAGTTACTCCTACCTACCACCCGTCTAAGCCTCAAGTCTGATAAGTTATCATCTCCTCGCATATAATTTCATCCGGCCAGAATTTCCCATTGAGTCCGTCTCACATCGGTATCATAAATAAGTTTTGGACAGATCATCTTCTCATCCGGAAGAAATCTATCCCAATATCCTATTGTTCCAAAATCGGTTAATCAATGCTATAACAAATCTCATCTCTCCCTGAGCCTACCCACAAACAAAATCCTACAACAATAATAGCTAGTCCCAAAACTATAACAACCATAACATAACATTTCTAAATGGAGAGAGAGGTAGAAGAGAAAGGGAAGCTTAAAACCAGTGACCCATTTTTAAAACATTTGGAAAAAACGTGTGTGGTCGTGGTAATGGATGAGGGAGGATATGTGATTTGTGATCTTGTGAGCTAGTTTCAAAAACTTTAAAGATTTGGTTTAAAAGAAAACAAAGTTTTGACACAATCACATGCATTCAAAGATAAACTATTCATTAATATAATGACTAAGTCTAAGGAACTGTCTGCTAGGACACTATTCACATCATATGAATACCATCATTCAGACAACTTAAAGCATAACAGGGTTAACACGGAGCACTCATTCAAGACACAATGGCAATCATCAGGATCCTAACGAATACACATTTATACAGGTCTACACACTCTATCTATACTCACGCACCACAACGACATCACCTACCGAAGGGCCTACTCCTAAACTGAAGACAGCATGAACAACTTCAAGAACTAATGTCTCGACAAAAGAAGGAAGGAAAACTAAATCAAAAGTGGAACGAAATAAGATAGGAAAGAATGAGTTCAAATAAGACGGGGCAAGGAGATAATTGGTTGGATGGAACGAAAAATATTCTTCAAAATAATTAGATTGATGACGGGAGAATTACGTGAAAAATATGGTATCATATACTTATATAAAAAAAGGTAGGAGGAAGTGAGCAGATGGTAGAATTTTAAAATTTTGGAAAAAGTAAGACGAAGGAAGGATGGGTAGGGTGGGAAACGATTGTTTTGCAAATGAAAATAAGTTTACACAAAGATTTTGAAATGTGGTCACGAGGAACATAGAACAGATATAATAATAATAATAAAATAATTGAAGTTCCCCCTAGTTTAGAAAGTATTTTAAAAAGTATGCACGGTAAGTGGTTAGAAATAATTTTTTTAAGAAAAGTAATGTATATATATTGAATTATAGAATTTGATAATAAGGTTTAAAACTGAATTACGAAAGATACCGATTTGGAAATAGGCACGAGATAGTAAAATAATTTTACGACCAAGGAGGTTTTAAAATTAGGGAAAGAATTTTTTTTAACTTAACCGAAAAAGAAATTTTGAAATATATAATATATGGGTTTTCAAAGAAATTTAGCTGAGCGAAAAACTTAATAATAAATTTCGAAAATACTTTTAGTGGAAGCAGAATCGGTCAAGGAAGGGATTTGAAGGATCGACGACAATCGTCAGTAAACGATCACGTGAATCGGGAGACAGGAAACGATCGCATGTTGGTTACACGTAGGATAAGATACAAGGGCTATGATGGAACCCTACGATCGATAACACAGAGTGTAATGATCAGAGGGACGCTAGAAGTCAGGGGTCCTAATTATCGGGTCGTCTAAAGATCAGGATAACTCAGCTCTAAGACTTCCTAATGAACTAGACTATATCAGATTCTAAGGAAAAGGTTCCTAAGAGAATCAAGGTTACGTTCTGCTGGGCCCGAAGTCGATGAGCCCGAACGAACGACTAAAAGAAGGGCCCAGGAAAACTAACACGGTCAGAGTCAAGTGGCTACTAAGGTATTCTAGGTCGAGGATGACTAATTCCAAACTAAGGCGTCAGACTATCAAATTGGGACGTCTACCCAAGTCTCCCTATTATCTAAGACTGGGAAACTAATTCAGACTTGTACGTGGATATTAAATGAATGCGGTACTTTTCTTGTTCCGAACTTTTACAAGACCTGCATGGGCCACCACTAAAACCTGTCACGCCCCGCTTCCCAAAATGGACGGAGGCGAAACGTGACGAGGCCCGCTTAGGCCAGAGCTGAGAAGCTCGGACCCAATAAGCGTCTGTAGAGGTACCATTTTAAAAGATTTTCAGGTTCTTGCATTATTATAGTTCGAAACAACAAAAGTACGGAAAATATATTGCATTCATTAAATTAGAGATAGGATATCCAACAAGTACAAAGTCTAGAAGAAGCCTAAGCATGGCAACAAACTATCTAAAAGAAAACTGAAAGTAATAACCTCTGAAAGTGGCGACTAAAAGACCTCAAGGTCTGGTCCTTGTCAGGTACGTACTCTGATGACGACGTCCTCGGCTCCATATACTCCAGCGAGTCTGCCTCGTCCACGATCTCTGGCTGAACACCTGACGTACAGCACCCAAGAAAAAGGAACTGTACGTCAGGTAAAGTCTACAAGAAGGGTTAGACTTTACTGCAAGTGCACCGAACTTTAAACAACGGTTTACTGGTTGATTAGCATGCTGAGGTTCTTTTACACAACAGTTTACTGGTTGATTAGCATGCTGTGGTTATAACAGAGTAACACGACAGGAAGTAACGCAGCAGGAAAGTAAAACAGGACAAGTAGTAGTCGTAGCGTGTGCTACCAACTACGGGACTAGCCTACAGGTGTCAAGACAAGACGTGACGTGACGGAAGCAAGGCAGGACAAGACAAGTGAGACACGAAAGGGTTCACGCCTTACGGTTCGAGGGGGATCAGACCCTCTTGCCGTGCGCACGCTCAACCCAACCCCAAACCCCAAGACAAGACAAGACAAGACAAGACATGACACCAGTACAAGGGATCACTCGCTCTAGCTTGGTGAGTGCCCTATTACCCGCAGGCTGAGAATCAGTACAAGGGATCACTCTCTCTAGCTTGGAGAGTGCCCTATTGCCCTCGGGCTGTGTATCAGTACAAGGAATCACCCTCTCAACTTGGAGAGTGCCCTATTGCCCGCAGGCTGTGAATCAGTACAAGGGATCACTCGGCGAGTGCCCTATTGCCCAGCGGGCTGTGCAAGACGGGACGCGACGTGACAAGACGGGAAGGGTTATTCTAGGGTGTCCACACACACGCACACACATGATAGCCCTACAGCATTAAAGTTGTTGTTTTCAGGCTCAGACTTCGTCGTCAAGTCTGAGCCGTCAGGAGCCGTCCCGGACGCTATCATTTCACGTCCAGTTCTATTTGTTCACAGTTATCAGTTCTAACCAACTACGGCCTAAGCATGGCCAAAAGTGCAAGTGAGATACACTTTCCTGCGATGGCGAGTGTGTCGTCCTCTCGAAGCGTCTCGTCCAAGCGTCTTGTCACGCCCCACTTCCCAAAAATATGGAGGCGGAGCGTGAGAAGGTCCGCTCAGACTTGAAGCTACAAAGCTGCAAGTCCGATAAGCGTCGATCAAATTTAAAACTGCAGGTCCTTGCAACGCGAACGAAACAAAGATAATAATAATGAAATGAGACAAAAGAATAATCTTAGAATATCCATAAAATAAGTTTCCAACATCACAGAAAAGCCACCAGGCTAAAAGAAAAGAGACTAAAGGCCCAAACATGGCCAGCAAAAGTACAACGTACAAAACAACGGTGCTACACACCAACAACTAACAAAAGGCCTAAACAAAATAAAGCTCAACAAAGACTCAAAGGAAGGTCACCGGTGTCCACCAAAATCCTCCTGGGCAATCAAGGACTCAGACTCAGCGTCAGCATCACGTCACGTACTCAGCAACAATCTCTGGCTCAGGGTCTAACATGTGACACCCAAAAGAGCAAGGGGCACATGTCAGCAAGTCTGGAAGACTTGTGCAAGTGAAACTGAAAGTAAAGCAACCTAGCAGTTCTAGCATGATGCAAATGACATGGCAGTTAAAGTAAGAGTGCAACAAGTAAAGTAAAGTAAGGTACGAGCATGGCATTTAAACATGGCATGGATGACAAGTATTGCATGAATCATTCACAAGACAAGTACAAGACAAGGAAAGTAAGCACCTCGTGCACAGGGATTCCGCCTTTTGGCTAGAGTGGCTGCACGGCCAGCTCCTAGCTCAAGTGATCGTTTATCCCTACCCCTCCACGTGTATCGGGCATTGGTTTTCAGCCAACACATGAGGCCCGCTTCTGGTCCACGAGCCAGGAAGTGTTTAAACAAGTATGGCGTAGGGGTGCACCTAGCCGGTCCAGGGAACCCGGGCATTGGCTTTTGACCAACACATGAGGCCCGTTTCCCCCGGAAGTAGTATTCAAGGAGTACAAGTTTTGTAGCGTGTGCTACGATGCAACAATCAATGCATGGATGACATGGCATGGCAAGTAGTAAAGCGTACGAGTAAGAAAAGTAAACGTGACAGTTTAGCATGCATGAATGACAAGTTTAAGGGTTGGATCTAGCTTCGTTGTCAAGCTAGATCATTTAGGTGACGGATCTAGTTTCGTTGTCAAACTAGATCAAGTAGGCGTCTAGCCAGCTATCATTTCACTGACTAGTCTCTTTTATGCTAGGAACAAGAAAGTGGCCTAAAAACAGGGCCCTACACAAGAGTTGGCAAGTTTCACTTGCCTGCAAGTACGACGTCTGAGCGCACCGTCCAATGGGTCCAAAAATCTCAATTATCCTACGTGCACAAGTCCACCGGCCTAAAGTCCATATTATTAATCTTCATTAGTGAATTTAAAACTTTTAAAATACTTTAAAAACATCAATTTTAGTCTTGATTAGCATGCAATTGGGTTTGGGGTCCTAGGGGTGCAAAACGTTACCTCAACACGACGCGAAAGCTACACCGGCGTCGGGTAGCGACGCCGGGGGTTGGAATAATAGATCGCGCTCCAAGTCCAGATTCCAATATATATTCCTCGCTGGAAAATTCAGAGCATCGACCGGGGCAACGGTTCCAGATTCCAAGCTAGCACGTGCGACGACGGGCTACGACGTGCGACGACGTCGTACGCGACGAATCCTCGAAGAGCAAGCACCTTGGTGGGGCCCACAGTAGTCCTAGGGACCTTTGGGGGACCCACAATACCTCTGGAGAACTTGGGGGGGCCCACGGAGGCAAGTGGTGCGACGGTTGCGGGGTTGCGACGTATGGCCGTCGGTCGTACACAGCCGATGCGGGGAGAACCGTCGGTCGTGCGCTGGGAATGCGGGGGCTGCGACGTTGGGGTGTGCAGCGGCTGCGGGCGATGCTTGGGTGCGGGGTTTCTCTTCGGTCTGGTCAATGGGGAGCTTCGGTCGTGCGCTTGGATGCGGGCGGGACAACGTTGCAACGTTGCAACGCTTGCAACGTCGGTCAATGCGGAGCGGCGGGTCGGTCGTGCGGGCTGCGGAGCGGGGCGACAAGCGGCAACGGATGCGGAGCGCTTGTGCGGAGCGGGGCCTCGGTCAGACCGAGGGCTCCTCTCGGTCAAGCGGGGGAACAGGGCGGGGGTTGCTGCAGCGGTGCGGACGGGGCGGATGCGGAGCTTGACCTCGGTCGGAGCGGGAGATTGCGGGGGGTTTCTTCGGTCGTGCGGGGGCTGTACGTCGCAACGTTGCGACGATTCGTCGCAACGGCCAAAATGAGTTTGGAAGAGGCTAGGGCTAATTTCCTTTGAAAATAGGACTTGCTAGGGGTTGCTTATATAGTATAGGTGGGTTGACTTGGTCTAGGGCTAAATCTAATAGGATTAGAAGTTCAAAAAAGATTTAAAATTTGAATTTAAACTTCTCCAACTCATCCTAGGATTTGACCTGGTCCAAATGAGCTGGAAATTGGCTTAAAAATTCTTTAAAACGTTTAAAACTCAAATAAATTTTATTTGGCCGAAATTAATTTAAAAATAAATTATTAAAAATATTATAAAACTTGTAAAAATTATAAAAGTGGTCAAATAAACTCCAAAAATTATAAAATAAATATCGGGGTGATCGTGATGACGAATGTGGGCTAACTAAGAAGACGGATCTCAGTTTCGATGTCGGACGACGAAACTAAAAATAGAAACGTCTCCCGTCAAAAGTGAAAATCGCCACGTCTCATCGAATAAGTTTAAATTGTGGTAAAACGACTCGGGGAACGTCGTTCCAAATTAGTGCCACTATTTAATACTCTCCGAGACGTTCACAACGGCATATCACACGAAAGTGTTCACAAACAAATAAGGTCTAAAACAAACACGTGCACGGCCAAAAGCACGTGCACGAACAACGTACGACGAAAAGTGGTCGTTACTTCCTCCCCACCTTAGAATAAAGTCCGTCCTCGGACTTTCTAATATAGCTAGTCGCTCTAGTAACTACCCCAAATCAAGTCACATTATATTTCAAACCAAGTATAATCATTACAAGTGCTCATATATGCACTAGGTAGTCAAACATTATTACTACCAATACGTATATATATATATATATACACATTCACGTACGTATACACTTATACCTATTATAGTCAGTCAGACTCATACACGTATTTCAATCATATACATAAGCATGCATCCCTTATATAGCTACTACCTACCTAATCACAAAACAATATTTCAAATACTTATATAATGATAGTTTCACGCTTTAGCCAATACAATCATCGCTCTACCTATATGTAGCTACCTATGCACAAACATCAAGGGTACACTACCCTCTAATATTCATCCAATACCAAGCATCTCAACACATATAGTCACACCATACCATTATTAAATCAAGTTCACTATATCTAATATACGTTCACCACTACTATAATTTCACAATATATAGTCATTCAATACATGCAAATAGTTCACCATATATTCACACCCTAGCCTACTACCTATAATTAGTACACCAACACCTATGTACATACATAATTAAGATGTACAATAGTCGTGTATACCTCACGGTATGCACGCATGCAACATCCCGCAAAAGCAAGCAATACCAATCAAAATTATAATCCTACCACTATATGTGTAACACATATATACTCAGGTAACAAAACATAACTATTTACGTCTAAACACTATATATACATCTACCTACGAGCACATACTCATACGTAATAATATATGGGTCACTCAATAGGCCTACTTACTTATCTATATGTACACCTATTTTCGTCACACCTATCATATATATAGCTTACCAATCATTTTATTTCAACCATCACAAGTACCTCTTGCTACATACACAACTTAGATATTTCAATGCTAACTTTTATATACACAGGCATCCATAGTATAGTATAGTTAACCACACCCAAATCTATAAATACTAACACATAAACAACTTCCTACTATCACGAATAACCCCGAATTTATATATATGTATACCACCCAATAAACAAGCATCAATATATTATGGGAATTCTCATTTAAGCCCACATACACAACTTAGGTACGTGCACCACGACAACCTCTCAGGGTCCAAGGGTCTACTAACAACTAAGAATTGACACAGATATTGACGGACCCTAAGGCTTAAGCAATAAAGAGGGATCGAGGGCGTGACGAGGGAGGGATCGTTAAGCACGAGTTCAGATAGGGCGAATACAAGAAGACAGCTTGGTTGGACGGACATTGGCTTAATGGTGATGTTTAGGTTGAAGGAAAAGGATATAGTGATGCTTATATAGGATATAGAAAAGAAGATAGGGTAAGTAGCACAAGCTAGAATACGTGAAATCTGAAAACTGTTTTTCTTCAAAATTAGAATCCTCGTCTGAAAAGAAATATTTCGGAATCGATAAAACAAGTTGTTCAAAGTAAATTTGAGTCGAACATTCTTAATAAGAGAAAATGGTCTATTGTTTCTAAAAATCATTTTGAAAGGAAGTAAAATCATTTACGCGAATATTAAGGACATGGTTTAGCAAATTCTATCAGTCAGTAATTTAATAAAATGTTGCTAAAAGTTTTTGAAAGTCAAAGAATGGAATCAAGCAACAGAAGAATTTAAAATCAGGTTAAATGCTTTCAAAACTTTGGGCTATGGAAAATTGAAGATAATCAATTTGAAACTACTTTTTAGAAAACCAAGGTTTGCCAAAAATGTAAAACTGATTTACACAAGGTTCTTAATACACGAGCACAACAAGTCTGGCACGGTTATAAAAATAGTTGAAATTCAATTTGGTTTAGAGATTTTTTTCTAAAACGTGTATGGTGAGCGGAAAGGAAATAGTAGTAACTTAGCATAAGAATTTTCAAGATCGAATAGCAAATCTTTAAAATCAAATCAGGGAGGGTCTAAAGCAGGAAGAGGTTATGAAAATAGTAATTCTGCAAAAATCTGAAATAGTGAGAACGACGAGCAAAAACCAACTTGCGGAAATCCGAAATTCCATGTGACTTGAAAAGTATATTAAAAGTAAACACGAAGTATTATTCAAATGGCATAAATAAGAGAGAAAATTATAAATCGAGCTGAGCAAAATAAAAGTACGGTTCAGAATAAAATTAATATATGAAAAGACGACATGAGTACGAAAACATAGGCTGGGAAAAATATTATAAGCTAGAGTTCAAAATTCCGACAAACGTTTTAAAAAATTTAAATCAATGAAGAAGTATGAAGTATAAGTATATTAAGATTTTGAACAAATTTAAACCTAGGGAAAGAGGAAATCGAAAGATACTTTTGGAAGATTCAAGATTGTAACGAAAAGGTTTGAAAATTGACGACGATCGTCATGGGGCGATCTCGTGAATCGAGGCAAGGAAATTGGTCAGGTGATCAAAACATTCATATGCCTAGGTTATGAATCAGGAAGGTCTACGGAAAGTCCTACGGTCGACCAACTAAAGATTAGGAACTAGGCGCTAAGACTTCTAAAGGTTAGACGGTAAAGAAATGCGTTCAACTTGGTCCGAAATCGATGAGCCCAAAAGCGAACGTCTAAAGGAGGTTCTAGAAGTCTAATATGGTTAGGGGTAAACAAGGACCGCTAGGGTGACTCCTACGACGATTGAATCAATTGCTAGAAGGGGGGGTTTAACTACAGTCAGGGCCTCTAACTAGCAAGCACAGACGTTTAACTAAGCCTTCTTATCACCTAGTGTCCTAAGAAAACAACTAAACTCAGGGCTTATGACTCGGATGTTGCAATTTATTTAATGGACATTCCGTTATTATCGTTGTTCCGTTAATTCGCAATTGCAAGATTGGACCTGCATGGGCCACCAACAAAACCTGTCACGCCCCGCTTCCCAAAAATATGGAGGCGGAGCGTGAGAAGGTCCGCTCAGACTTGAAGCTACAAAGCTGCAAGTCCGATAAGCGTCGATCAAATTTAAAACTGCAGGTCCTTGCAACGCGAACGAAACAAAGATAATAATAATGAAATGAGACAAAAGAATAATCTCAGAATATCCATAAAATAAGTTTCCAACATCACAGAAAAGCCACCAGGCTAAAAGAAAAGAGACTAAAGGCCCAAACATGGCCAGCAAAAGTACAACGTATAAAACAACGGTGCTACGCACCAACAACTAACAAAAGGCCTAAACAAAATAAAGCTCAACAAAGACTCAAAGGAAGGTCACCGGTGTCCACCAAAATCCTCCTGGGCAATCAAGGACTCAGACTCAGCGTCAGCATCACGTCACGTACTCAGCAACAATCTCTGGCTCAGGGTCTAACATGTGACACCCAAAAGAGCAAGGGGCACATGTCAGCAAGTCTGGAAGACTTGTTCAAGTGAAACTGAAAGTAAAGCAACCTAGCAGTTCTAGCATGATGCAAATGACATGGCAGTTAAAGTAAGAGTGCAACAAGTAAAGTAAAGTAAGGTACGAGCATGGCATTTAAACATGGCATGGATGACAAGTATTGCATGAATCATTCACAGGACAAGTACAAGACAAGGAAAGTAAGCACCTCGTGCACAGGGATTCCGCCTTTTGGCTAGAGTGGCTGCACGGCCAGCTCCTAGCTCAAGTGATCGTTTATCCCTACCCCTCCACGTGTATCGGGCATTGGTTTTCAGCCAACACATGAGGCCCGCTTCTGGTCCACGAGCCAGGAAGTGTTTAAACAAGTATGGCGTAGGGGTGCACCTAGCCGGTCCAGGGAACCCGGGCATTGGCTTTTGACCAACACATGAGGCCCGTTTCCCCCGGAAGTAGTATTCAAGGAGTACAAGTTTTGTAGCGTGTGCTACGATGCAACAATCAATGCATGGATGACATGGCATGGCAAGTAGTAAAGCGTACGAGTAAGAAAAGTAAACGTGACAGTTTAGCATGCATGAATGACAAGTTTAAGGGTTGGATCTAGCTTCATTGTCAAGCTAGATCATTTAGGTGACGGATCTAGTTTCGTTGTCAAACTAGATCAAGTAGGCGTCTAGCCAGCTATCATTTCACTGACTAGTCTCTTTTACGCTAGGAACAAGAAAGTGGCCTAAAAACAGGGCCCTACACAAGAGTTGGCAAGTTTCACTTGCCTGCAAGTACGACGTCTGAGCGCACCGTCCAATGGGTCCAAAAATCTCAATTATCCTACGTGCACAAGTCCACCGGCCTAAAGTCCATATTATTAATCTTCATTAGTGAATTTAAAACTTTTAAAATACTTTAAAAACATCAATTTTAGTCTTGATTATCATGCAATTGGGTTTGGGGTCCTAGGGGTGCAAAACGTTACCTCAACACGACGCGAAAGCTACACCGGCGTCGGGTAGCGACGCCGGGGGTTGGAATAATAGATCGCGCTCCAAGTCCAGATTCCAATATATATTCCTCGCTGGAAAATTCAGAGCATCGACCGGGGCAACGGTTCCAGATTCCAAGCTAGCACGTGCGACGACGGGCTACGACGTGCGACGACGTCGTACGCGACGAATCCTCGAAGAGCAAGCACCTTGGTGGGGCCCACAGTAGTCCTAGGGACCTTTGGGGGACCCACAATACCTCTGGAGAACTTGGGGGGGGCCCACGGAGGCAAGTGGTGCGACGGTTGCGGGGTTGCGACGTATGGCCGTCGGTCGTACACAACCGATGCGGGGAGAACCGTCGGTCGTGCGCTGGGAATGCGGGGGCTGCGACGTTGGGGTGTGCAGCGGCTGCGGGCGATGCTTGGGTGCGGGGTTTCTCTTCGGTCTGGTCGATGGGGAGCTTCGGTCGTACGCTTGGATGCGGGCGGGACAGCGTTGCAACGTTGCAACACTTGCAACGTCGGTCAATGCGGAGCGGCGGGTCGGTCGTGCGGGCTGCGGAGCGGGGCGACAAGCGGCAACGGATGCGGAGCGCTTGTGCGGAGCGGGGCCTCGGTCAGACCGAGGGCTCCTCTCGGTCAAGCGGGGGAACGGGTCGGGGGTTGCTGCAGCGGTGCGGACGGGGCGGATGCGGAGCTTGACCTCGGTCGGAGCGGGAGATTGCGGGGGGTTTCTTCGGTCGTGCGGGGGCTGTACGTCGCAACGTTGCGACGATTCGTCGCAACGGCCAAAATGAGTTTGGAAGAGGCTAGGGCTAATTTCCTTTGAAAATAGGACTTGCTAGGGGTTGCTTATATAGTATAGGTGGGTTGACTTGGTCTAGGGCTAAATCTAATAGGATTAGAAGTTCAAAAAAGATTTAAAATTTGAATTTAAACTTCTCCAACTCATCCTAGGATTTGACCTGGTACAAATGAGCTGGAAATTGGCTTAAAAATTCTTTAAAACGTTTAAAACTCAAATAAATTTTATTTGGCCGAAATTAATTTAAAAATAAATTATTAAAAATATTATAAAACTTGTAAAAATTATAAAAGTGGTCAAATAAACTCCAAAAATTATAAAATAAATATCGGGGTGATCGTGATGACGAATGTGGGCTAACTAAGAAGACGGATCTCAGTTTCGACGTCGGACGACGAAACTAAAAATAGAAACGTCTCCCGTCAAAAGTGAAAATCGCCACGTCTCATCGAATAAGTTTAAATTGTGGTAAAACGACTCGGGGAACGTCGTTCCAAATTAGTGCCACTATTTAATACTCTCCGAGACGTTCACAACGGCATATCACACGAAAGTGTTCACAAACAAATAAGGTCTAAAACAAACACGTGCACGGCCAAAAGCACGTGCACGAACAACGTACGACGAAAAGTGGTCGTTACACGTCTCGTCCGCGGAAGTCCGTCTGAAATATCGCCACGGTGACGGAGTCAGGTCGTGTTTTTTAGTAAATCCTATTTAGGATCATTTCTAGGTTGTCGGGACTACCCTAATTGTCAAAGTCACAATTTTGATGTTTAGTCCTATTCGACGATTCTATCCTATGTGCACAGTTCAAAAGTCCAGTCGTCGAATCTACTGTTTCACAACGTTTTAAAGGCGCAGAAAATAAATTTAGTTACAATGGTCCGATTTTAGTTAGGGTTTGATTTGCTATGGTGTGGGTTCGCTACAAGTTAGGGTACCAACCTGGTCTGACGATCGCGCGAGGGTCCGACGTCGAGCCTGGCAGTGGTAGCGGATCGTGTCACGACTCCAACTTTCCGGAACGTCTCGCCACTGATCTTTAGTGTTCACGGGGTCAAACGGAAATGTGACTGTCTCTGCGTCAAAAGATTCCCCGGATCAGCTTAAACGAATTTAACTGATTAAGACGTTAAAATTATAGATAATTTTATCTACTGTTTTCATAAGATAAAAGGGTATTGAGTTTACTAAGTTAACTACCTTATTCTTTTACAGTATACATGTTTATTCCTAACTGTATGTAGGTCAATGTTAATATACTCTATATGTTTATATGTAAATATACTAACATCATATTGCATTAACATGACCATGCATAACCCAGGTTATTGTATTCTAACATATGGGTTACATCATAATTAACTTACATTTAAACAACTTACTGATATCAACAAAATAACACCATCATATTAACTAAGGTTATAATATGTACCAAGCTGTCATCGTACATGTTTAGTAAAAAGCCATAACTACTAGCTAACAGCATGCACACGTACTAACTTACTGATTTGTACTAACATTTGAATATAATGACACAAGTTATAAGATTCATTTAATAATCTAACTTACGTAATATCTAATTAATCTTCTGGTAATTTAATAACATGTTGACAATTAACAGTTTACCATTTATCCATCACTAATGTCTTTCATCAAAATAATACGTGCACTAACAGATTCTATAAATGAGTAACTTTCATGTTTAAAACACTAACGTGATTTATTGGCAGGTTGGAAGGCGGCGGGCGACGGTGACCTCACGTGCGGCGGCGCGGCATGCGGTGCTTGCGGCGGCTTGCTGGGCAAGAAGTCGGAGCTGAGGTGATCGCTTGGCAGTCGGGGGTGGAGATCGGAGGCTCTGGGCGTCGTGGGTGCCCTGTTTCAAACGGAGAGGATGAGAGGCAGGGCGGGGGCTTTGAGGAGATGGCGGTGGCTCGTGGTGGAGATCGGGGCGGCCTAGGCGACGGTGGGAAGGTTTGAACGCCGGAGGGAGGGGCGAGGTCACCGGGGAGATTGTTGGGCGGGTCGGAGCGACGACTGGAGCTGCGAGGCGGGGCGCTGTACACGTGACTTCGGGAGATGGCGGACTGGAGGCGACGGGTTCGGAGAGGGCTGAAGGCGTCGTCGGTGGGCTGCCGGAGCGAGCAAGCGAGATGAGGTGGCCGGTTGCAGTCGGGCGTGGGCTGTGCAAGGCGGTGGCAGGTTGGATCGTTGGACGGAGGCGCCGGAGGTCCCGCAGGGCGGCGGCGTCGTTGTGGGTGTCGGATAGGAGAGGGAGGCGTCTGGGGGTTTAAAGTGGAAGCCGGTGGCGGACGGAGAAGAGAGGGCGGAGGGGAGAAGGCTCACGATGGGATGAGGCTCGTGCAGCGTCGCGGGGAGGAGAGAAGGCCGTGCGATGCTGCTTCGCGTGGATCTGGGAAACTGGGCGGCTTGTTGTTTCTCCTTGTAGAGTTCGTGTACAGTAGGTTAGGGGATAGGTTCACGTGGGTAGAGATATATGGGGGGTCTGTTGGGTAGTTAGGATATGAAGATCAATAGGTTTAGATTTTACCAAAGTTGATTTATTCACTGATTTGATTCTCTCAAGGAATTGATTTGATTTGTAAAAGAAAAATAATTATCAATAGGTTAAGATACGGGATGATTAATAATAATAAATTTTGTTTTGTTTTAAAACGTACAGGTTTAATTTTATATATAAAATATTTTAATAATTAAAAGTGAGTTATTGCTCATTGGTCACTTGACGTCCAAAAATTACAAGAAAAATACTGGGGCGATCGCGCCTCCGAGAGGATAGTGAATACGGGGTCCGGTCGAGCATCTAAACTACGGAAGGCGGTAATCAAATACACAAAACGCACACGATACATATCTACGCGCTAAAATACGTACAGTCGGAAAGTGGCCGTTACAAATAGAAAGAAGAGAGGCAAAAACAAATTTAATCTTTTTATTCTCTTCTTCTTTCTTACTAGAATGTAGCTTAGATGTAGAATTATGTTGGAGCACACATACATCTTCCATTCTATCATATGAAAGCATTAGAACTCATTTCCTAGGCCTCCAATTCTTAATTCTCAAGCATGTGCATTGTGAAGTTTTAACAGGCGACTGCTGAACGATTTACAGGTGCATGTCTCCATACATGCGTCTGAGATTTGTTCTCCAGTCATCTGTTATGCACATACTTTTTCACTTGTTCTTTTGAGCTTTCTGCTATAACTTTCCTCAAGCGATTGTTGTACACTGTACATGCGCCTGTCTAGCTACAGGCGCATGTGACTTATTAGTCAGTCGCATGTCTCCTTTAGCCCAAAAGTCCCCAGTCTTGCAACTTTTGCACTTGCGTCTGCAGGTGATGTAAGAAGGATTTACCGGTGCCTGTCCATGGCACAATCGCCTGTATATGCTTCTACAGTCGACTGTCCCAGCTTGTCAAACTTCCCTAGTTTTGACAAGTTTTGCACTTGCACCTATAGACGATGTAAGAAGGATTTACATGCACCTGTCCATGGCACAGTTGCATGTATACTCTTATACAGTTTCCTGTCCTATCTTCCCAAATTTATTGAGTTTTCACCACTTACGCACTTAGGAAGTCAGCCGCCTGCCCTATCTTCCCAAATTTCCTGAGTTTTCACCACTTACGCACTTAGGAAGTCAGTCGCCTGTCATATCTTCCCAAATTTCCTGAGTTTTCACCACTTACGCACTTAGGAAGTCAGTCGCCTGTAGAAGGTTTCTCAGTCGCCTATTGGTTTACAGGCGCCTGTCCGACCTTTATCAGTCGACTGTCCTACGTGGTAAGTTATCATTTGAATTCTCACATACTCTCTAACACAGTGCAGCAGACGACTATGAGTTCTTCATCAGTCGACTGTCTGGCACGTTTTCTATCCGTTGGATTTTTCCAGATGGATTTCAAAGGGAGTTTTGGGTATTTTGCTTGAGAGGTTTAGAGAACTTATAAAAGGATCTCCTACTATTCCTTTGGAGATGTCTTGAACCCTTGAAACCCTTTAGAACTCTTTGATCTCATCTCTAAGCTCTCAAGCCCTCATTTTCTCAAGCCCTAGAATCTCATTCTCTCTTACTTTCCAACCTAGAATCAAAGTTGAAATCCTTTAGGCATTTGATGGTGACAAGAGAAAGGGCTTCACTCTCTTCCTGGAAAAGATCAACACTCACTTCACTTTGCTCCTTCAAGTTCTACTTCAAGGCATATGTATTTATAAGTGTTTACATTTCGAATTTCATCATCTCGTATTTCAATTTGACTCTCGGTTTGTAAGAGTGGGTTTGCTTGATCCGAAGTTGTGGGAGTCAAGGACATCAATTATTGTTCGATTAAACTTGTAGAGTTGCTACAATTGGTTTTAAAGGAAACCCCAAGTTAGGGTTATAACTTGAGTTTTCGGAGGTATCCGGGTGGAAGAACGTAGTATTATCGGGAACAAGTCGGGATTGGACTTGGGTAATCCGAACCCTTGAAACATCTCTTTGTTAGCTTGTTTCATTTTGGGTTAATTTATAATTCCTCATTTATTGTTGGTTAGGAATTTAAATTGGTACAACTATCATTTAAATTTTATAAACACTATTCAACCCTCCTTCTAGTGTTTTCCTCATAGCCAGGGTCCTTACAACTCAAGCAGAGTACGAGGAAGATTAAGTCGTCATCAGATGCAGGGGATGGGGTGGCGATGATGGACTCGGAGGTAGGGCTTATTATAGTTGAGGAAGGGCCTTCATCAATGAGCCATAATGGCGATTAATGTGACTTTGCATCAAGGAGATCATTCAAGGATGCTTGTATGAGATCAATCCATGCCGATGGGTCAGAGAGGATGACAGAAGTAGGGTCGGGTGATCTGGAGGAAGAGATCATAGTCACTCGCATGTGGATTATGATAGTATTACTTTGTTCATAACCTTCAAGCAACGACATAACCTGAAGTGCCAACGAGCGGTGATTGTCAAACTTTTGGGCCGTAGTGTGCTGCATGTGTTGGAATCAAAGTTGACGTGTGTGTGGAAACATAAAGGGGAAATGGAGTTTGTTGAAGTGGGAGAGGGGTTCGTGATGGTGAAGTTCACTTGTGAGGAGGATTTGATCTTCGCTTTGGAGGAAGGACCGTGGATGATCACTGGGCATTTTCTGACGGTAAACCGATGGGTCCCTGATTTCTGTCCCAGCATGGCTTCTATCGATTCGACTGTTGTTTGGGTTTGCTTCCCCTTTCTCCCCAATGAATACAACGATGACCATGTTCTCTTTGTTAAGAGATGTATCCCCTCAGTTCATTTGTATTTGATGCAAATGGGTTTTAACATTAGATATGGGAAATTTGCATATGATGCAAAGGGAATTAAAAGTGTCGTAAAAATGTTTATATGCATATTTAATATAATAAACACGTGGAAATGGTTAACTGGATGACGGGATCATCCCAGTCTAAACGCATGTTCAACCGCATCAAAAACGGACTCCAAACGCACAAAATAAAGCAAAACAGCCAATTTAGCCCATTAGAGGCATTGGGGGTCAGGGCCCGCACCCGCGGGCACCCAGACCTACCCACATACTGAGCTGAGTAATCCTAAGGGGTTTTATAAGTGGCGGCTGGGTCGGTGCATAAAGCAAGTTTTGGGCTGATTTTGGAGCATCGTTTGAGGGGTCAAACGAACTCGAAATGGAGTGCCGTTTTTTCCTACGCGTTCACCATTCAACCCTCTTCGCAATGATGTGTGACATCGCTCTTGGAGATCAATGGTGGGAGAGATTTAATTGCCCAGACATTGCATTTGCGAAATGCATGTTTTGCAAAAAGTAAAATCTTAAATATGTTTAGTCCCACATCGAAAATGGAGTGAAGGGGAGGGGTCAGCCGCCTATATAAATATGGGTATACCCCCTTCCTTGAAACTCGTCCCAAGCTCCAGATCTGAGTATCTCCATCAAACGTGAGCTAGCCCGGATCTGAGCTTAAAGTAAATATTCTCTCTTTCTCCCTAAATTTCTTCCTTGCTCCTGATCGGGCTCTAGTAAAGCTACGATGGAGCTCGGATCGGATCCAAAGTCTTGATGAAGGATCCACTCATGGTGAAATCTTCTTCGGTGCGTGGTTGTCTCGGCGACAAGGGTGTTGCTCACCTCGGGACGTCGTGCGGTTCGAAAAGCAGTTTGGCTCGGGACGCGGTTCAGTTTGGGAGAAGCGGCGCTGGGCCAAAGAAATGTTGTTGAAAACAACGCTTTGTGTTCTGCGGAAACAAAGTGAAAGGTATGTAGTTTAAATATTCATGCGTTTATAATTGCAAAATTTAGATAGATCTATCCTTAGGGTTTGGTCGGACCCAACCCCGGGATAGTAGAGATCTTGGTTAGGTTTAATATCTTTCGGGCTTAGACTTAAAACTGTTTTAAGTGATATTTTTCGCTGCTGATTTGTTTTCGTTATCCGACCGACTTAGACCGACATCGATTTTATAGCCCTAAGGACCCAGAAAACCCAACAGTGGTATCAGAGCCATGGCTACCTGAACTATATTTTGCAATTATAAAATGTATGTGATACAGCATGTTTTCTCCTTGAGATGGAGATTGTGATTTAAACTATTATAATTGTTGTTTTCCAGTGCAATGGTTTTATTTTCGAAAATTGTTTTTGAAAATTAGATTTAATTTTAAAATTATGTGATAATTTTAAAAATTAGATCTTTATAATTATTTGTGTTAGAAGAGGATTGGAGAGAATTAACCATGGCGAATAGCCATGATACTTTATTTATAGAAATCTCATGATGAGTTAGGAGTCCAAGGGACTCTCCACTAACTTAGTGGGGAGTAATGGTGAGATGTTGAGGGGGGAGGCCAAAGGCCTCCCTCAACTCACAACACTCCCCCTCATCTCTCCATTACCTTGGGTTAAGCATATGAATACTTCAGGATTCGTTATGCTAATGGGGTGGATACTTCTAGATCCAGAGCCACTATGGTTGCCTCGTTAAAACCTTAGCTGTGGAAAACCCAGTGGGAAAAACCAGCAGCTTAAGGGAAAAGAGTACAACTATCGAGGAACTCCCCCTGATCTGTAGAAGCTTCAGGCTTACAGATCTCCTATGTATCTATACAATCATCTCCTATTCGTCTATACATCCATCATGTTCTGAAAGAAAATACAATCATCACTCATCTTATACAAGTTTCACTCATCTAGCGGCTATAGTAAAGCAGTAGCGTTCTGGAGTGGAATGCTCTTCGAAGTTGGTAGATGACGCCACTAAAGTATTCATTGAATCAGTCTTCAGTGTGTCTGCAAGGTACTGCTGGACCTGGCTGAGCGTTTCTAATACTTGCTTCTTGGATGATGAGCTTCTCAGAAGATGTAAACATTGGAGGATGATGCGTAGATATTTAGGAGGTGGCCGGCCAATTGTGTTGTAGTCATCGCGTTGATCTTTAAACCTGCATATACGATATATATTCCTTGACCCTTGGAAGTTGCGTAGAATCAGCTTATCCTTGGTCGTGCTCAGAACGTGTTAGAAGAGGATTGGAGAGAATTAACCATGGCGAATAGCCATGGTACTTTATTTATAGAAATCTCATGATGAGTTAGGAGTCCAAGGGACTCCCCACTAACTTAGTGGGGAGTAATGGTGAGATGTTGAGGGGGGAGGCCAAAGGCCTCCCTCAACTCACAACAATTTGATAATTATTGATGTAACTTAAACTTATGCGATAAATTTTAAGTTGCATGTTTAGAAAAATAATATTTATGAGATATTTTTAATTGCTATGATTATCATGCTAAAATGTTTAGTTGATAATTTTAATGGTTATATTAGTTTTTATTGATTATGTGATAATTCAAGAAAGACTATTAGGATAGCCATTAAAAACTTTCAGAAAATTATAAGATAATTTTTTATAGACAAGCTATGATTTAAAAATTGTTGCAACAAATTAAATTCCTGTTTAGGGTAGCACTATCCTAATTATTATTTTAATTGCTCTAATAATAATTTTGAAAAAGGGTATGATTTAAAATTGTTGCAAGTTGAATTTTAAATACCTAATACATGATTAGGGTAGCACCATAAAAATCCTTATCATTGATAAGGACATTAATAAAAGTTATTAACCAATCCTAATAATTTCAAATTTTAGGATTCAACTAGTTGATAAGATAACTAGTTTTAATGAAGTCAATTCTAATCGATGTCACACATATGAATAATTAGTTTCCTTCAATAGACCATGATCTGGTCTAGTGTTTTTTGACTAGTGTTGTGGATCACCCTAACTCAACTTGGGATAATGATCCTGGCCTAGCCAAATCCCTGGCCGTGTTCCACTGGATCGGAAGGATGCGAGGTATGATTATGTGACATCGTTGATTATAACTAGTCAATTACGTTAAAAATCTTCTTCAAGGTTAGCCATAGCTATCCTTGTTTTTGGAGTAGGGGACTAAAAGACACCTGTCATGATTATTGAGTTCCTCAAACTATGACATGGTCTCTTTTAGAAACCGACTCCATCATAGATAAGATGTAGTCTGGTATTAACCTAAACCGCTGCGTCGGGTCTCATCGAGTATCAGTGTAAGTTAATATTAGACATGAAAACAAGGATAGTACTAGACTAGTCATTATGATTTGTTGAGTCTCCTCAAGATCATAAGTGAGCAGGGGTAAAAACCCAGTAGGGAGTCACATGCGATGTGATTGATAATGAGTTTAACTACCAACTACAGAGTCGATCAACTTGTTAAGTCTCCTCAATGTTGTGAAGCTCATGGTGGTTGGGTCCCTATCCCATTAAATAACTATATTCGTTCATCTATATAGCTAAAGATGATCGCAGAAATAGTAGGAGGATATATTTGAATAAAAACCAATTTAACTATATTTAAAAATCATGAACATATGCTATACTAGGGTAATTCTATGTTTTACCAAAGTGGAATCCAAAATCAGAATATCCTTAAAAGTAATAAGTCAACTGGACAAAATGATTAGTTAAGGAATATTTGTTAAACCAAACTATATTTCACTAATATTAAAGTTTCCTTCCTAGTACCGAGTTAAGGACACTGATTTCCTTATGCTCTAAAGTCTAACATAAAAAAGGCACGCTACTTAACACTCGCCTCCATGAGCAGGGGCAGCTTGAACATAATGATGTTTAAAGCACGTTTCTCCGTACAACTTGTTGAGTCTTCTCAAGTTTGTATGGAAAACAGTTTCAATCTGCAAGGTTGGAAACTTCGATCAAACTGTTTGACTTGAAGATGAGTGTAAGAGCGGTGCAAGACAATGTATCCAAATTAGATCTTGAGACGATCAACTTGTTGAGTCTCCTCAAAGTTGTAAAGTTCAAGTGTTTGGATGCATGTGATGCTTGCACAGCTAATATTTGTGTTAGGACATGAAATCTCTAAATTTGATTTAGAAAGGAGAAGGCACTAAGGAAAACTCATTGATAAAAAATGTTTGGTCTAGCATGGAAAAAGGCATAGCATGAGGGACTGAAAATAGGACATTTTGATGTCTAATATTTCAGAATAATTGTTACACAAAGGAAGATAGTCTCACATATTAGCTAATGAACAAAAGTTGTCTTTAGGCCATATGGAACTTATATCACACTTGGCAAATGTCGTCACATTCCTTTAGAAGAAATGTTTTGATGTGATTATAATGTATAACAATGTTGTATTAAGAGTTGATACATGATATGCAAGTTAGTAGCAAATCTTATACGGAAAAATAAGACTAGGCCGTACCAAAGAGACTAAGCTTCACAAGTCACATAAAGATGGGTCTGACCTCTCGTATTATGAGTCAAAAGGCACTTGTGAATCTTGTCTCAAATGTATGATGGCCGAAATTCCAACTGTAAGACAGTGGGAGAATGAGTTGGTGAACTCGTAGTCTCGTACATACGGATGTACCCGGACCCACGTCTAAACAAGCCAGGATAATGTATTCTTATTTTATTACGACGCGTGTTCTTGATGAAACACAAGTCTGATAAAATAAATCACACAATGACATAAGATTTGAACTGATTCGATCGGATCGAAGAGTCGAATACTCAGCTATATGATTCCTGTGTAACTAAAAGAAAATAAGATTTTCTCTCAGGTCAAGTCTTTTAATACATTGATGTGTTGGAGAGCATGAATCGCACTCTATTAGACATGGTGCGATGCATGGTAAGTGACTCTGAGTTACGATCCTCGTTCTGGGTTAAAACCCAGATAATAATGCCTAGGTATTTGATAAGGTTATTAGAACCTTATAAATATAATATTCCTCAAATAAATCGTTAGGAAGTCATAGGGTCACTCGAGCCTCGTGAGACGAAGGACTCGAGCAAAACATCATCGTTGACGATGGCCTAGTCAACTACCAAGAATCCATTCGGAGTAGGGACTCTGATAAATGGCTTGATGTAATTCGAAAAAGGTCCGTGCATGTAAATAAATTATGGACTTTAGTTTACGTCCCAAGGAAAGAGTTTCCTTTGGCTGCAAGTGAATCTTCGAGACAGAAGATTAGTGCAGATGGAAAATAGTGAAGTACAAGTTATGCTGGTTGGAAACAGTTATCATACTAACTCCTATAAACGGATAATGATGAAACTTTCTCGCCAGTAGATGTGTACATATCTGTTCAGATCAGACTCGATGTCAATGATCATGAAGACCATGAATACTGGAATGTGTTTGTTTTCTAAATATGATTTAGAAGAATAAACTTATAGAGTTTTTAAGGTCAGTGGGAGCCAATAAAAGGCATGCAATGCATCAAGAAGCCAACACATATGTTTTGACAAAGTGGTCAAAGAGTTTGACACTTTATCAGAAACAATTATGAACCATCCTGATAACCAGTGACTATTTTGGATTATGTTCATAGAGGACGAGAATCTGGATGAGATCCAGGCAAGACAAATTTTATGGATTCCAAGAGTACTAAGGAACGATTTGGATGAGATTCAAATTTATGATCAAGTAGAAACATAGAACCCCTTAAGTCTATACGGTAGACGGTTTAGCAGATCCACTCATGAAGGCTCTACCACATGAAGTCTAGAGAGACTTATGTGTAAATGTGGTATATGATACCAGGATAAATGGGTCTGAGTGCAAGTGAGAGATGTTGAGAGATGGGTATGCCCTCGAGGAAATTCATCCATGTGTATGTATACAAACATCTTGTTCGAAATAACAGTAAGCTGTTTGGTAAGTATTTACCTAAGTTAGTAATAATGTAGTTTTCATTAGAACTTAGGTAAAGTCCTGAGACTTGATGCGAGGTCAAACATGTATCAAGATGGAGATCTCGATCATGGAGAAGTGTTTGACTATTTGTAGCATAAGTCTAAAAACGTTTGATCACTCCATATTTTATACCTTTTTTCTGCATGTTTTCATGACGTTTTAATCGCCCATTTTGCGTTTTTCACGATTATTCGACGATATTGCGATGCTTTTCACTATTTCTTGTTTTTATCGTATTTCAGAAAATATGGAGCGATTTGGAGCGAAAATGAGATCAAAGGAGTTTCACGCACTTGGAGTGTCGCCCACGGCTTATTTGAGGACTTATTAGCGATGGAGGATGAGCAGAAGAAGAAGGAATTTGATAGGATCGACGAGGAAGCGAAACGGAGGAGAAATGAGCTCAGGAGCACCTCACTCGGTCGAGCAAGACTACTCATTCGGCCGAGTGAAAGATCACCCTCGCCCGAGTAGAACAGATACACACCGAAGATTTCAGACGTTCACTCGGCCGAGCAAGGATTTCCGTTCGGTCGAGTAAGAAAGTTCACTCGCCCGAGTCAATCAGGGAATTCAGACAGAAAAGAGCCAAAGCTACTGGAAAATCTAAGGAAGCTCACTCGGCCGAGCAAGATAGCTACTCAGCCGAATGAAGAAGCCTGCTCGGCCGAGCCACCCCAAGAGACAGACCCCTGAAACCCCGAAGTTACTGTTATTTTACAGGGTTTGTCACTCGGGCGAGTGACAAGGGTCACTCGGCCGAGTGACCCTCTCCGTCTGCTGCTAGGAATGCGATTTCTGGGCTGCGCAGGGGCAGTTTTGTCACGATTTTTTGGACGATTTTGGCTTGTATTTAAGCCCTGTTTTTACCCTAGTTTTAGGAGAGACTTGAATTATTTTTTAGAGACTTCTATTAGGTTTTTGACGGCTATTCTTTGGAGAAATCTCAGCTGGAGATCATTGGCTACATCATCGGTTTGTTCTTTCATGGTAAAAACTCAATTTTTATGAATTGTTTCTCTATTGCAATGAATTGTGCCGAGATTATTATTGTTATTTCTGAGATTTTCATGATGATTAGTGAGTAGTTCCGTCATTCTAGGGCCTAGGGATGAACCCTATGGACCCGATCTTTTGAATTGTGATGAATTTATGGATTTGTTGCTAGAATTGATAATGGTTAGGTTGTGATTGATATATTACGAGTAGCTAGGAATTCATATCGATTGGGATTTACAAGAGATTGGATCCCAATTGATAGGAAGGACTAGATATTCGATTTAGATTGATAATTGGATTTCTCTAGACTTGGTTTGCAAGAGATTGGACCAAAGCTAGGATTTTTAATTATAAGTCTATACTAATATTCGTTTGCAAGAGATTGGACGAATACGAATTATCATAACCTAGATCGTAGCTCGAGTTTGCACGAGAGTGGGCTCGAGATGCGATTGGACAATGAGGTTGTTCTTCACGCTAGCAGCTTAGGCTAGGGTTTGCATGAAAGTGGGCCTTAACCTAGGTTTGCTATAGACCGGCAATAGCGCGAGAGCGTAAGCTTGGTTCTACATTAAGTTGCGACTAGTTCACCTATATTCAAGCTTAGCAACAATGAAATTTATGATTCACAAGGATGAGAGACGGTCCGTAGTGGGGATTTCCTATCCCTAGACGTTTTATTATATTGATATTTCTTGCTATTGAACGATTGTGACGATACACCAAATTACTCTTATTCTCTTGATAGCTAGGTAATTAAAGTGAGATACTGTCAATTGTCCTCCCTGTGTTCGATACCCACTCGCCACTACACCGTTCGCTTGCGGTAAAACTACAAGTCGTTTTTCGGGTGTATATCCGGACGCGATCAAGTTTTTGGCGCCGTTGCCGGGGAGGAGACGGTATTTTATTTTCTTACTTAGTTATTTTCTTTTTCTTTTTTTATTTTTATCCTTTTACTCCTATATCAAGCTAATAATTCCCTCGAAGCTCTATTTTTCTATGCATGTACACGAGATCGACGGAGCATCAAGAAGATCTATTATTTGATCTGGAGATCGAGCGTATCGAAAGGAGAATTAGAGCCGAGATAAGACTTAATATAGAGGACGATTGCATGAACCGACAGGAAACACCGGAAGAATTAGCGGCACACATGGCGAGGATAATTTCTATCAGAGATAGGCTACGGCCTAAGACTACTTCCACTACTTCGTCCATTGCTATGCCGGAGTTGGCGGCGGATAAGAATTTCGAGCTCAAGACGGGACTTGTGGTTCTAAAGCAATAAGACCCATTCCATGGGAACTCCCATGAGAATCCGCATTACCATCTTCAGCTATTCTTGTCCAAGTGCGCCACCTTTCAGATGCCCGGTGTATCGGTTGATGCAATCCGATTGCGCCTCTTCCCATTCACTCTCAGAGACAAAGCTCTATATTGGTTAATGACACAAGCAGAGGGGAGATTTACTACATGGGATGAGTTGGCGAGTGCCTTTGTTGCTAAATTCTACACACCATCCAAGACAGTGAACATAAGGAGCGCACTCATATCCTTCAAGCAAGGACCACAGGAGACTCTATATGAGGCATGTGAGCGCTTCAAAGATCTCCAACATCAATGCCCCCATCACAGCATTGAAGCATGGGAGCTAGTACACAGCTTTTATAATAGACTCCAACCGGGCACCAAGCAAATCATAGATGCAACCGCCAATGGAGCCATTCTATCCAAGACACCGGATGAAGCTACGGCCATATTAGAGGAGATGGCCTCTAATAACCAACAATAAGGCGACGAGCGAGGACATTCTACATCCTCCTTGAAGCCGATAAGCATATACGAGGCCAAGGCCGTAGCGGAGCTTTCTACGAAGTTCGACTCCCTCCACAAGGTCATGGAGAGATTGGAGAAGTTGATCACCGAGCCGCATGGAACTCCCGTCGCATCTACACCGGGAGGTAATATGAGCGATTGTCGAGACCAATCTCAAGCTATGTTCGTTGGAGGAGAGCACGAAGAGGGTGCTATAGAGCAAATCCAATATGTTGCGGGGAACACCGGTTATTGGGCCAACCCTGCCGCGAGGAATCATCCGTGCTTCTCGTATACTAATAATGACGGAGCTTTAAACCCACCACAGCCGCAACAACCTCAAGCTCGGCCTCCGCCTCCACAACCTCAATATCAACCGAGAGGGCCGCCGCAACAAAGCCACCTGCCTAGGCAACAAGCGGGACCATATAGGCCGCCCGGTTATAATCAAGGGTGGAGAGCTCCAAACCCACTGATCACTCCATATTTTACACTTTTTTCCCGCATGTGTGCATGCCATTTAGATCGCCCAAATCATGTTTTTCACGATATATCGACGAAATTGCGATGCTTTTCACGATTTGTTGTTTTTGTCGTATTTCAGGTGATTTGGAGCGATTTGGAGTGATCTCGAGATACGCCTACTCCAGAGTGTCACCGACGACCTCCCCGAGGGGTATTTCGCCATTGGAGAGGAGAGGAAGAAGAAAGAACGTCGCAGGAGCGACGAGGAGGCCAAAACAAGCTGTTTGGGCATTTTTGGTGTCTCACTCGGCCGAGTGAAGGAGTCACTCGGCCGACCAGCGAGACACCGCTCGGCCGACCGGATCGGACACGATTTATATGTGCACTCGGCCGAGCATCGGAAGCCACATCGGCCGAGTAACGAGACCCCGTCCGCCCGAGTGGTGCTCAGACGAAGCCCATCAAAAATCGCCAACTTACTGTTTTTCGTCTGCCTGAGCTTCAGAAGACCCACTCGGCCGAGTGGCAAATGCCGACCGCCCGAGTACTAAGAAGCCATCGGCTGAGTGACGACAACTCACTCGGCTGAGCGACTCCCGAAGTGAAGACCCCCGAAGACCCAGACTTACTGGAAATTTACAGGGTTTGTCACTCGGCCGAGCGACTTTTGTCACTCGGCTGAGTGCGACGCGCTGCCTGTAGCGAAAATTGCGGATTTCAGGCTGCGCATGGGCATTTTGGTCACAGTTTTTTGGACGATTTTGGGGGGTATTTAACCCCTGTTTTTACCCTAGGTTAGGGAGCCTTTCTCTTTACTTTTTGCAGCTTTTTAGATTAACTTTTAGCTTTAGATTTTTGTGATTGGAGAGGAGAGAAAAGTTGATTTTTGTTGGATTCATTGAAGAACTCTATTGGTTTTCATCTCTCCCCTCTAAAAATACTATTTTTATTTCATATTTGAATATTGTGATGAATTCTTTTATTATTTCTATTGATTATTCTTGTATTTGTGCTATGAATTGTGAGTAGTCCACACGTCTTGGGGCGTGGGGATGAACCCTACGAGCCCAATTTCAGATTTGTGATGAATTGGTAGGAATTTTGCTAGAATTGCCTATTAGGGTTAGTTTGGGATCGATTTACTACGGATAGCTAGGTATTCATATCAATTGGGATTTGCAAGAGATTGGATCCCAATTCGATAGGAAACCCTAGAAATCCGAATTGGGTTGGAATCGAATTTCTGTAGTATCGGTTTGCAAGAGATTGGACCGATACTAGGGTTCTCGGTTGCAATTCCGTGCCGATACCTGTTTGTAAGAGATTGGACGGGTAGGAACTATCCCAACCTAGGTCGTGGCCCGAGTTTGCACGAGAGTGGGCTCGGGGTGCGATTGAACGATGATGTTGATCCTAATGCTAGCTTGCCTAGGCTAGGGTTTGCACGAGATTGGACCGAACCTAGGATAGCTATAGACCAGCAACAGCGCGAGAGCGTGAGCTAGGTTTTACATTCAGTTGCAACTAGTCCATCCGTAATTTTATTCTAGCAATTTTGATACCAATGAACAACATTGACGAAATACGGTGAGTGGCGGGGATTCCCCATTCCCTAGGCGTCTTTATTTGATTTGATATCTTCGTACTTTGTCTTACGATTGTGACAGGATTACCAAAGGCAAATTCTCTCTTTTCCGTTCTTAATAGCCAGGTTGATTGGAGCAAGCATTTTCATTCGTCCTCCCTGTGTTCGATAACCCGCTCGCCGCTACACCGTGCGCTTGCGGTAAAACTACACGGTCGCACTTTTGGGTTACATTCCGGAGCGATCAAGTTTTTGGCGCCGTTGCCGGGGAGGCGATTGCGTTTGATCTTATCACCCTAGCTATTTCTTCTTTTTTTTATTTCTTTTTTATTTTTATCTAACCCTTCCACTGAGCTAATCATTTCTTTGAAACTCTGTTTTCTCACTGCATGTACACGAGATCGACGGCGGACCCTGAAGCTATATTATTTGATCCCGAGATCGAATGTACCGCGCGGAGAATTAGAGCGGAGAGGAGACAACATCCGGAAGGGAGGTTTATGACCAACCCAGAAACTGCGGAACAATTAGCGGCAAGAATGGCGAGGATTATTTCTATTCGGGATAGGCTTCGGCCTAAGACCTCTTCTACTACCTCCTCCATTGCCATGTCGGAGTTGGCGGCTGACAAGAATTTCAAGCTGAAGACTGGACTAGTGGTTCTGATGCAGCAGGATCCATTTCATGGGAATGCCCATGAAAATCCCCACTACCACATCCAGCTATTCTTGTCGAAGTGCGCCACATTTCAGATGACGGGGGTCTCCATCGATGCCATCAGACTGCGCCTCTTCCCCTTCACATTAAAGGACAAAGCACTTTATTGGTTGAGGACGCAAGCTGAGGGAGTCTTTACCACATGGGACGAGTTGGCGAGTGCATTCATTGACAAGTTCTATCCGCCCTCCAAGACGTTAAAGATTCGGAGCGCTCTTATGTCCTTCAAGCAAGGACCCCAAGAGACGCTCTATGAGGCTTGGGAGTGTTTCAAAGATCTGCAGCACCAGTGCTCGCACCATAGTATTGAAGATTGGGAGCTAGTTCATAGCTTCTACAATGGTCTCTAACCGGGGACCAAGCAAATTATTGATGCCGCGGCGAATGGAGCCATCTTATCAAAGACTCCCGAAGAAGCTACGGCCCTAATTGAGGAGATGGCCTCAAATAATCAACAATGGGGCGACGAGTGAGGACACTCTACGTCCTCCTTGAAGCCAACTAGCATCTATGAGGCGAAGGCTGTAGCGGAACTCACAAGCAAGTTTGATTCTCTCCACAAGGTAGTGGAGAGACTGGAGAAGTTTATCACGGAGCCCCAAGGAACCCCTTCCACATCCGCACCAACGAATCAAATGAGTGATTGGCAAGACCAATCTCAAGCTACATATTTGGGGGGAGAACAAGGAGAGGGATCCTTGGAGCAAGTTCAATATGTCGCGGCGAATCAAGGATATTAGGCCAATCTGGCCACTAGAAACCATCCTGGTTTCTCATATGCAAACAATGAAGGAGCTTTGAACCTGCCGCAACAACCACCTCAACAAGCTCGACCACCACCACCACCACAATACTATCCACCGAGGGGGCCTCCACAACAAAATTTCCAACCGAAGCAACAAGTTCCACCCTATAGGCCGCCCGGATACAATCAAGGGTGGAGAAATTAAAACCCCCCATAAGCTCAACAACGATCCGACTTTGAAGCTAGAGTGGAGGATTTTATGGTCGAGCAAAAGAAGGTCAATGCTTCCTTGAAGGCGGGCCAAGACTCACTTACAACCGTTGTGGCACAAATCTCGGAGCAATTGGCGTTGCTCAATCGGAATACTCAACAATTGCCGGCTCAACCCGAGCAAAACCCACTGGGCGCCACCGGCCACATCAATGCCGTGGTTGCCGTTACTACTAGAGGCGGGAAGGATACCACCCCCGCCATGATTACTACCGAGGAGCCCGTGAAGGAAAGTGTAGAGCCAATTGGGCAGGTAGTTGAAGTTGAGAGGGATAAAGAGCCGCAAGAAAAGGAGAAATCTAGAGCGGAGCAATTGCTTGAAGAGAGGCGCTTCATGCCACCGGTACCATTCCCTCAGAGGCTTGCTAGAGCGAAGATGGAGAAGCGACTACCGAAGTTTCTCGAATATTTGAGAGGGGTAAGCCTCAATATTCCCTTCCTTGATGCTATTGTTGAGATCCCGACATACGCAAAATTTTTAAAGGATTTGATTTCGGGGAGAAAGAGGAAGGAGAAAATTATGCTCGCCGAGGAGGGATCTTGGTTCACCAAGAGAGAGAAGGAGCCGGCTAAATTCAAAGACCCGGGGAGTTTTTGGATTCCTTGCACCTTGGGCGGTGTCCCTCTTCAAAAGGCATTGGTGGACCTAGGGGCTAGTGTTAGCCTCATGCCTCTCTCTATGTTCCAAAGGCTAAACACCGGGACAAAATTGAAGCCCACCGACATGCGGATACAACTAGCCGATGGGCGAATCACAAGGCCGGTAGGGATTGCAGAGGATATCCCGCTACAAGTCCCGGGGGGCATTTGCTTACCATGCGACTTCGTGATTATGGATGTTAAGGAGGAGGGAGACACGTCGTTGATACTTAGACGACCGTTCCTCGCCACCGCCGGTGTCATCGTCGACGTACGAGAAGGAACCCTAACATTGAATGTCGGCAACATCGAGGTGGAGCTTCATATTCCTAAGGCAATGAAACACATGCCTTACCACGAGGAGCTGGACTATATGGACCTCCTAGACGAAGTCATTGAGGAAGCGATCCCCCACTCAATCGGCGCTCTATTCAAAGAAGATTTCAAAGAAGGCCCGGATTTGGACCAAGAAGAGAAGAAAAATGAATTCCCCGACTTCTCTGCTGAAATTGATGAAGGCGATGCTGATGTCGCAAGGATCCGAGAGCTCTGCAAGCTCTCAAAATTAAAGTCTTCGAAGCAAGCTCCGCCGATACGGAAATCGGTGTCACCGGTGAAGCCGAGGACCGGAGCAAACGCTAGCTTGGGGGAGCCACCCCCCAACACTATTCGAGACGAGAGACCACCGAGGGAGAACACGCCGCCGCAACTTCCGAATCCAAGCGTTCTCCCCGGAAAGTTTGACGGGTGCATCTCATATGCACCAAACATCCCGCGTTAATTGAAAATCATAGAGGGTCGAGCTCACAACCTTAAACGAGCGCTTGTCGGGAGGCAACCCGACGGTTATAGCTTTATTTTTACTTTTCCTTTATTTTTGTATTAGAAATTTTTAGTGTTTTGAGTCGTTTGCCCAAAAATTTTGTGATAACGGGTCCTATTTTTCTTGACAGGAGAGGAGATAGGTAAATCAATCATGAGGAGGATGAATGAGGCGACGAAGAGCGCTCCAGGAATGTGCTCGATGCTTAGGAGGAAGATGAAATCGACTGGAGGAAGAAAAACAGAGTTTATAGCTCAAACGAAGACAAACAGCAGAAAATAAGGCTCACTCGGCTGAGCATACTAGTCACTCGGCCGAGCACACAAGTTCGTCCGGCCGAGCCGCTCACGAACGAGGGAAGTCTGCTATACCCAACTCTCTGTTTATTTTTCCGATTTCAGTATAATTTCCACTCGGCCGAGTATATATATTCACTCGGCCGAGTAAAACTGATACACTCCTAGGGCGAGTCTTGCCGAGTAGTTTGAGTCACTCGGCCGAATGGACTTACTCCACTCGGCCGCGGTTGGCAAGGCCACTCGGCCGAGTCATTAGCGGGGGAAAATTTCCCAACATTTTCCATTGAGTACACTCGGCCGAGCGACCTAGTCACTCGGCCGAGTCGTAACTTTTGCTATAAAAAGGGCCGGGGGCGCGTTTTTCGAAACGAAATAATCCGATCGCGCCCCGACTTCTCGCATTCCCCAGCGCCTGAATCCTCCCCCGTTGCTCACCCGATCGCCCGTCCGCCGTCGCCGCTCGGCCGCTCTTCGCCGGCCGACCGCCGCCGCCCCTCGCCCGAGTCGCCGCCGACGGCCACTGCTCCGGCCGACTCCGGTAACCCCATTTTAGCCTGTTTTCTCCTCTTTTGTGTATTTTTCGAGGATCCATGTGCTTAACGAACCCCAAACCCGAATTAGTTTCAATTTATATCTATTATACCCCTAATGCCCCATACGTATTGAATATTACTCGCTGATATCTCCATTTCATGCGCATGTTATATTTGGGAGCTTAGGGGAGCCCAGGGGAGCTTCCAGGGACTGATTTGGGCTACGTGGGGGCGTCGTCTTCGCACGCTTCCATAGCTTTGCACTCGTGGTGTGTCGTGGTATATTCTTTCCTTTATTTTACGCACGCCGCATTTTTATTGGTTTTGGTGAGCGCTCGGGGCCCATATGCCGCCCCGGACACGGCCGAGGTCGAGGAGAGCTTCCGCCAAGCGGAAGCGGTCGGATGATGCCGGCCCCTCCCACGAGGTGGAGGACTCTCCTCCGCCTACTCCACCACACCCCATTCACCCAGCACAGCCTGCAGGCCCCGTACACCCCGCACAGCCTGCAGGGCCCGCACAGCCCGCACAGCCACTCCCTGCCATGCCACAGCCCGTACCACCGCCTCCGGCTCCACTTGTCGGGCCGCTCGGGATCACGTTCCTAGACGATGCACACAGCGCCGTCTTCGAGCGTATCTCCCAGTGCTCGATCGTACCCTCCAGGTTCGCACACCTTGTAGACCTAGGACGCCTGGGGGTACTCGAGGGGATGCTCACGTTGTACGACAATGTGGGCTGGCGAGATTTCTTCCAGGTGTCGGCGGACACTTTTGTCCGTCCGACACTTGAGGTTCTTAGTTCGATCGCCCGGACCGACGAGGGATGCTCGTTTCGGTTCATGGACCGAGAGTGCCAGGCCACTCTCGGTATGATGAGAGCTTTCTTCTCGTGGCCCGACGTCCCCGAGGCCGACCGTGGTTACGCCCCCACACATATCCCCCCACCTTCCTTCAACGCCGGCGCCTTCTGGGCCCGGATTACGGGTCTTCACGCTGCCTTTGACCCTAGTAGGGCCAAGGCCTCGGCCATCGTCCACCCTTGCCTCCGTATAGCTCAGCGCCTCATGACGACTACCTTTTTGGCCAGATATGAGCCGGGCACGATGTCCACGCCGGAGCTCTATATGCTCTACGCGATGACACGGCCCAGAGCTCTATCTAGGGAGGGCGATGAGTTGGTCCCCGCCGTCGTGATTGATGTTGCGGCTTGGTTTTTAGACCGCATCATCGTATCGGTGGGCGCTCGCTCACCGATATGCTGCGGCGGCCTGATCACCTTGCTCGCCCTTATGACCGGCGAGGACTTTCCTGACGACCTGTGACGAGCACCGGGCCCCACTTCACTGTCCATAGATGTTATGGCCCGGATGAAGATGCTTCGTCCGCACGGTGAGTGACACTGGGTCTGGCTGCACGGCCCCTTCGGTGCCGATTACATGATTCTTCTGAGCCCAGCTCGGACTCAGATTGCACCGGCCCAGGTGGACTGGCTCCCTGCGATGGATGTTCTGATCCCAGCCGCATACGTGCTTGAGGTCGAGGAGGCCGAGCAGGCCTACGCTGCCCACGCTGCCCCCGCAGACCCTGTTGCACCTGCTGAGCCTGCCGCCCCTGTTGACCCCGTGGCCCCTCAGCCTGTCCCTGATACTTCTGCTGCTCCCGACACCTCTGTCCACACTTCTGTCGGTGTCGGGAGTACCCTAGCTGAGCCCACCTCCACTGCTTCCACGCCTACGCTCACCACCACTACCACCACTAGCCCTCTGTCTGCCGAGCCCGTTTCCTCTGCCCCACCCGAGCGCCCGCCGACTATAGTTGATTGCGGCGAGCCCTCTTTTGCCACCTCCGTTGAGACCTTGGTCTCCACCTCTGTCTCCACCGCTGCTGTATTTTCTGAGAGTGTCGTGGCGTCTGTCCACACTTCTGTGTCACCGACCTCTCTGGCCGCCTCGTTGCCACTTTTGTATTCTTCTTTCGTTGCTGCTGCCTCCACTTCTCACCAGCCGGTGCCCCGGCCTCACACTGAGGCCAGGCCCACATTTGCGAGCGCAGCACCTTTCGTTCCCTTCCCTGCTGAGCCCATCACCTACGCCACCAGAGTACGCCAGCCCCGACCTGCACAGCACAGACCGGTGCGTCCCTCTGCACCACCTCCCCCCGACACTGTACTTCAGAGCATTCGTGCTCTCGAGGGGGCGGTGAGTGGCCTCAGAGGTGACCTTAGGACCCTGTCCTCCACCGTTTCCGCGATGGCTGGTCGTTTCGACCTGCTTTCGCACATTCACTACTGCCTTACCCAGGTCCTAGATCGGCTCCCCCGTGTACCCACCCCCACCCCCACCCCCACCCAGCAGGTACCCATACCCACCCCCACCCACACCCAGCCTGCTGCCACTTCCACACCCACACCCTCTCAGCAGCCTGTTCCACCACCACCACCTCCTCCGCCTCAGGACGGGGACGGTGCAGCACCACCTTCTTAGGCACTCTTGATGCCATCGACTCCTTTTGCCGTTGTGCTGCCCGTCTCTGCTGGGTCATGTTGATTTTTGCCCACCCCACCCTCTCCTCACTGTTTTTTGATGCACATTTTGATCATATATTTATATATCATTTTTGGGAGAGCGGGAGAGTTTTTGGTGTCACACCTTTATATTCGTATCGCTCCTATATCTGCATGCATCATGTACGCATCATATTTTTATTTCTTATTTTTCTTTTGTTATTTTATTTTCTTTTTCCCCATGTATGCATCCTCACCTGCCCCTCACATTACTCGTCTCTCGGTGTGCCACACTTCGCACATTGAGGACACTGTGCCATTTAGCTTGGGGGAGTGAGTTCTCACGTTCTTTTTGATTTACCACCTTTATTTTTAGTTTTTTCACGCCATTTTCCGCACTTGCACTCATTTTTATCACTTTTTTATTTTATTTTACCATGCATCACGTTTTCCTTATTTTCTTTGTGTGTTGCATTGTAATTAGTTTCATTTTCCCTTTGTCTTTATTTCTTTTTCATCTCATGCTAGAGATGACTTTTCTGTGATGATGATTACGTGGCGTTCACTTTCTCTATATATGCATGCTATATTCGTCATGTCTTAGGTTTTATTTCTGATATCATATGCTGTGACTTGCTTTGCATTTAGAGATAGTAACCCACACTTTTTCCGCATGAAAATGGATGAAATTTTATTATTAGCTGAGTCTGAATATTCATATGTATGCTATCGCAGAAAACACACCAAGATTCACGCATTGAATGCTTATATTTGGAGTACCGTTTTTCTTTTCCCTATATCACTTCTATATGCATGCTTTGTACATTTCACTTCAGGATGATTGAATGATGTTAGCTATGATAAACCTAGATTAGTTAGCTTTTTTGTGATCGAAATTGAGTAGATTAGATTACCCTGCTGAAGTTGTCGTGCACATCCTATAGAGTGAACTGAGAGATATATTTATTTCTTTCTCCACAAATCTTGAACATCATTTCTCTATTTTAAAATCATTGGTGAATCTCCCCTTAGCGATTCTATTATATGGCATTTCCCCCGCTATTAATTCCTAGCTCCAAATTTCCCAAAATCAAAGAAAAAAAAAGAAAAATTCTTGTATATCCTTATTTCTCTTTGAGTTGGGATCATTGTGTTTATATGCCATTTAAAAAAAAGAGAAGAGAAAAAAGAGAAAAAGAAAAAGAAAAAAAAAGAGAAAATAGAAAAATCTCAATAAACGATCCCATCTCATGATCTCTCTTTCTTCCCTCTTTTTGTTTTTATTTTTGTTGCTTTTGGAGCTTTATCGAAATGGGGATGTAAATATTTTTTATGCCACCACGCTTATAGATAAGCTTGGGGGAGGGAATCCATTGATGTGTGAGAGAGTGACTACTTGACGTTGCACGACAACCTAGGTTAAGTGATATTCTATACTCGGTGAGATTATTTTTAGCTTTATGAAGTCCAGTAATCTATGCCTAGCACTCATTTCATGAAATCCACACCTATCTATTCTTTCTATTCTATTGCGTGATACTCTCATACTCCTCATAGAAAGCATTCAATTGAAAAGTGTGTGATCTGCGATTTGTATACCGCTTTAAATGATTCAGACGATGTTAATTCTGAAATTATTCCGTTTTTCATGATTATATCGCTGTTCGTGGGTTTCTATTTCTATTTGCATCATTATACTATGATATCAAAATAAACTTCTTTGACATGTGTTTTTCATTCGGTGCATGCTATATGAGTAAGCAAAACCCACGTCCTGAGAAAACGATCTAGCAGCTTCCCTCCTTCTTTCTTCTTTCTTCTTTCTTCTTCGTTTTTATTTCGTTTTCGTTTTTCTTGGTTTTCCATTTTTTCTCCGTTTTTGTTTTCGAAATCTACCGGGTTCGCCTTTTACTTATCTTCCTCGAGGACGAGTAAGAGGTAAGCTTGGGGGATTTTGATCACTCCATATTTTACACTTTTTTCCCGCATGTTTGCATGCCATTTAGATCGCCCAAATCATGTTTTTCACGATATATCGACGAAATTGCGATGCTTTTCACGATTTGTTGTTTTTGTCGTATTTCAGGTGATTTGGAGCGATTTGGAGTGATCTCGAGATACGCCTACTCCAGAGTGTCACCGACGACCTCCCCGAGGGGTATTTTGCCATTGGAGAGGAGAGGAAGAAGAAAGAACGTCGCAGGAGCGACGAGGAGGCCAAAACAAGCTGTTTGGGCATTTTTGGTGTCTCACTCGGCCGAGTGAAGGAGTCACTCGGCCGACCAGCGAGACACCGCTCGGCCGACCGGATCGGACACGATTTATATGTGCACTCGGTCGAGCATCGGAAGCCACATCGGCCGAGTGACGAGACCCCGTCCGCCCGAGTGGCGCTCAGATGAAGCCCATCAAAAATCGCCAACTTACTGTTTTTCGTCTGCCTGAGCTTCAGAAGACCCACTCGGCCGAGTGGCAAATGCCGACCGCCCGAGTACTAAGAAGCCATCGGCCGAGTGACGACAACTCACTCGGCTGAGCGACTCCCGAAGTGAAGACCCCCGAAGACCCAGACTTACTGGAAATTTACAGGGTTTGTCACTCGGCCGAGCGAATTTTGTCACTCGGCCGAGTGCGACGCGCTGCCTGTAGCAAAAATTGCGGATTTCAGGCTGCGGAGGGGCATTTTGGTCACAGTTTTTTGGATGATTTTGGGGGGTATTTAACCCCTGTTTTTACCCTAGGTTAGGGAGCCTTTCTCTTTACTTTTTGCAGCTTTTTAGATTAACTTTTAGCTTTAGATTTTTGTGATTGGAGAGGAGAGAAAAGTTGATTTTTGTTGGATTCATTGAAGAACTCTATTGGTTTGCATCTCTCCCCTCTAAAAATACTATTTTTATTTCATATTTGAATATTGTGATGAATTCTTTTATTGTTTCTATTGATTATTCTTGTATTTGTGCTATGAATTGTGAGTAGTCCGCACGTCTTGGGGCGTGGGGATGAACCCTACGAGCCCAATTTCAGATTTGTGATGAATTGGTAGGAATTTTGCTAGAATTGCCTATTAGGGTTAGTTTGGGATCGATTTACTACGGATAGCTAGGTATTCATATCAATTGGGATTTGCAAGAGATTGGATCCCAATTCGATAGGAAACCCTAGAAATCCGAATTGGGTTGGAATCGAATTTCCGTAGTATCGGTTTGCAAGAGATTGGACCGATACTAGGGTTCTCGGTTGCAATTCCGTGCCGATACTCGTTTGCAAGAGATTGGACGGGTAGGAACTATCCCAACCTAGGTCGTGGCCCGAGTTTACACGAGAGTGGGCTCGGGGCGCGATTGAACGATGATGTTGATCCTAATGCTAGCTTGCCTAGGCTAGGGTTTGCAAGAGATTGGACCCGAACCTAGGATAGCTATAGACCGGCAACAGCGCGAGAGCGTGAGCTAGGTTTTACATTCAGTTGCAACTAGTCCATCCGTAATTTTATTCTAGCAATTTTGATACCAATGAATAACATTGACGAAATACGGTGAGTGGTGGGGATTCCCCATTCCCTAGGCGTCTTTATTTGATTTGATATCTTCGTACTTTGTCTGACGATTGTGACAGGATCACCAAAGGCAAATTCTCTCTTTTCCGTTCTTAATAGCCAGGTTGATTGGAGCAAGCACTTTCATTCGTCCTCCCTGTGTTCGATAACCCGCTCGCCGCTACACCGTGCGCTTGCGGTAAAACTACACGGTCGCACTTTTGGGTTACATTCCGGAGCGATCACCCACCATAAGCACAACTGAGATCGGATCATGAGGCTAGGTTGGAAGAATTTATGGTGGAGCAAAAGAAGATAAACGCTCGATTGATTGCACAACAAGATTCTCTCAATACCGTAGTGGCTCAACTAGGGGAGCAACTTACGTTGCTAAATAAAAATAATCAACAATTGCCGGCTCAACCGGAGCCAAATCCACGAGGGAATACCGGCCACATCAATACGGTGGTGGCGGTTACTACTAGAGGTGGGAAGGACACTACTCCCGCCATGGTTCAAACCAAGGAGCTCGTGGAGGAAATTTTTGATGACAAAGAGCCGGCTATTGAGGAGGAGAGCCAGAAAGAGCCACAAGGAGGTGGAAATTCTGAAATTAAGATGCCAAATGAGGAGCGCACCTACATGCCACCGGTGCCCTTTCTGCAACGGTTGGCAAGAGCTAAGATTAAGAAGCAGCTTGCCAAATTCCTTGAGTACTTGCGAGGGGTAAGCCTCAATATACCTTTCTTGGATGCCATCGTGGAGATCCCATCATATGCCAAGTTCTTGAAGGACTTAATTTCGGGGAAGAAAAGAAAGGAGAAGATAATGCTTACCGAGCAAGGAACTTGGTTCACCTGGAAGGAGAAGGAGCCGACAAAATTCAAAGATCCCGGAAGCTTCCGCATCCCATGCACACTTGGAGGAGTCCCGCTACAAAAGGCTTTGGTAGACTTGGGAGCAAGTGTGAGCCTAATGCCCCTAAGCATGTTTAAGAGATTGAATACGGGGACCGACTTGAAGCCAACGGATATGAGAATACAACTAGCGGACGGTCGGGTTACTAGGCCGGTGGGCATTGCGGAGAACATACCGCTCCAAGTTCCGGGAGGAATATGCTTGTCGTGCGACTTCGTCATTATGGACATCAAGGAGGAGGGTGATACATCACTTATACTCGGACGCCCCTTTTTAGCCACCGCCGGCGTGATAGTGGACGTGAGAGAGGGTACTTTATCTTTGAATGTCGGAAACGTCGAAGTCAAGCTCCATATCCCTAAAGCAATGAAGCACATGCCCTACCAAGAGGATGTCGACTATGTGGACCTCCTCGATGAGGTGATCGATGAAGCTATTCCACATTCTATTGGCGCCCTACACGATGATGGCCTTGAAGAAGGCCAATCTTCTAGCAATGGAGAAAAGTTGGAAGACCCTCCGGATGACTCTATGGATGATGACAAAGAAGACGACGCTGATGTCGCGAGAATAAGGGAGCTATGCAAGCTCTCCACGACCAACAATTTGAAGAAAGCTCAGCCATATAAGAAAGCATCATCACCGGTGAAGAAAAAGATTGGTACAAGCTCAAGCTTGGGGGACTCATCCCCCAACACTACCCATGATGAGGGAAAGCCGAAAAATGCCCATGAGCATCAACAACCAAACCCAAGTGGCCTTCCCGGCACATTTGATGGTCGCATCTCGTATGCGCCAAATATCACGCACTAAACGAAAATCATAAGGGGTCGAGCTCAAGACCTTAAACGAGCGCTTGTCGGGAGGCAACCCGACGGTTTAATATTGATTTTAGTTGAATTCTTTTTTTGTTTTAGATTTTTCTTAGTGTTAGAGTCTAGAGTCAATAAAATCGTGACAACGGGCTCTATTTTTCATGACAGGAGATGGAGAACGAGAAATCATTCATATGGAAGATGACCATGGCAAGGGAGAGCACTCCACGAATGTGCTCAGGCCTTAGGAAGAGGAAGAAACTGACGGGGACGAGAAAAATAGAGAATGGCGCAAAAACAGAGAGCCGAGGGTGAAAACAGCTAGCCACTCGGCCGAATGAACTTATCATTTGGCCGAGTGAAGACTCACTCAGTCGAGTAGAGTACCGATCAGGAAAGATCCTACAGACCCTCTCTGTTATTTTCTGTAGTTTAGAGTACTATTGCCACTCGGCCGAACGACTATGTGACTCGGCCGAGTAAATCTGATACCCTACACGCTTCAAAAATCGCTGAGTGGCCTTACCACTCGGCCGAGTGGAACTTGTCCATTCAGCCGAATGGGAAAAGTTACTCGACCAAGTCGTAAGTTTTGGGAGAATTTGAAAAAACAATTTTATCGCTGAGCCCTTCGACCGAGTGAACGCGTCACTCGACCGAGTCGCTACATCCCTATATACGCTTCGGGCGCAGCGCAATTTTCGAAAACCCAAATTCCCAAATTTCTTTCGCCCAGCGCCTGAGCCCCTTCGAATTCTCTCGCCCAAACCGCCTCCTCATCGCCTGAACCACCCGACGCCGACCGACCGCCGCCTCACCTTCGGTCGCCGTCGAGTCGTCACCGCCTGTAGCCTCCGGTCGCCGCCCCTCCCGCCGCCGTACATTCCCATTACGCCTCGAAACCTCATTTCTTCTCCATTTTCACCAATCCGTATGCCCATTGCGCCCCAAATTCAAATTAAATCCTATTTATTTTTATTACCCCCTATCTTCCCCATGTATATTGATTATCATTCGCTGATTTGGTTGTTTGTGTTTCAGGTTAGCCTGGGGGAGCTTGGGGGAGCTTCTGGACGCTCCAGAGCTTTGCGGAGGAGGCGTTTCTTCGCACTCTTCATATTTTTCTCTCGTGTCGTGCTCAGGTATACTCGTTCCATTATATAGCACTTCACATTTTCATTTGGGTGGGCACGTCTCGTGGGACACATGCCGCCACGCCTTAGGCCACGCACTCGGGAGCCCGCTTCCAAGCGGAAGAGGTCAGGTGACCCTGGTCCCTCTTTTGCTAGGGCGGACTCCCCTCCACCTAGCCCACCACCACCGACACAGCCGCCTCATACCGCATCCATTCCACCACCTGCACAGCCTGCCCCTGCGTTCGATGCGATGGGGATCACGTTCAGAAATGACGCTCAACGCGCCAGATTTGAGCGTATCTCCCATCGATCGATCGTACCCACTAGGTTTGTGCACCTAGCTGACCTTGAGCACCTAGGAGTTCTAGAGGGGCTACTCCAGTTGTATGACAACATGGGGTGGCGTGATTTCTTATCAGTGTCGGCGGACACTTACATTCGCCCGACACTAGAGGTCATTAGCTCTATTGACCGGACCCCTGGAGGATGCTCCTTTCGCCTGATGGATCAGGAGTGCGAGGTCACTCTTGACATGCTCCGAGCTTTCTTCCAGTGGCCCGCCGTCCCGGACCCAGACCGAGCCTACAGCCCCATGCACATCCCACCGCCGTCATTTGACACCCACACTTTCTGGACTTGGATCACAGGATCACCCCTTGCCTTTGACCCTAGTCAGGCCAAGGCCTCTGTCGACCTCCACCCGTGCCTTCGCATTGCACAGCGCCTTATGGCGACCACTTTTCTTGTGAGGTACGAGCCCGGGACGTTGTCGACGCCAAAGCTCTATATGCTCTACGCGATGACGCGTTCTAGGGTCTTTGATGGAGGAGATGTTCTGGTCCCCGCCATAGAGATTGATATCGCCAGTTGGTACATCGACCGCATCATTATTTCTGTCGGCGCTTGGACGCCTATCTGTTGCGGCGGTCTGATTACCCTCTTGGCCCTTTTGTGCGGAGTTGACCTCCCAGCTGGCTTGCTGAGACCACCGGACCCCACCTCACTCTCCATAGATGTCATGGCCCGGATGAGGATGCTGCGTCCTCATGGTCAGCACCACTGGGTGTGGCTGCACAGTCCCCACGGTGCCGATTATATGATTCTCCCGAGCCCTGCTCGGACACATATTGGACCTGCGGGCGGAGAGTGGATTCCAGCGATGGATCTCCTCCCGCCGCATACGTACTTGAGCCTGCGGGTGCTCAGCAGGAGCCCCTCCTTCCACCACTTGACCCCGTGATCCCTCAGCCTGCACCTGCTTCGTCTGCACCTCCCGACGCCTCTGTCCACACGTCTGTTAGCGTCGGGAGCGCTTTAGCTGAGTCCACCCACACCACCACCACCACTGTGCCCATGTCGATAAATCCCATTTCTGCGGCTAGCCCTGAGCATCCCCCCACCGTAGTTGAGTGCGGCGAGCCTTCTTTTACCTCCGCGGTTGAGACCCTATCCTCACTTTTGTTCTCGACTCCTGGGGAGTCATTTTCTGCACCCTTCACGACCTCCCTAGTCGTCGACCTCACTGTCTTCACCACCGCTGTATTCTCCGAGAGTGTCGTGACGTTTGTCCCCACATCTGTGTCACTGACCTCTCTGCCCGCCTCGTCGCTTGCCACCACTGCCGTTTCTGCTGCTGCTCCTTTCTCTTCTACCATTCCCGCGTCTCAGCCTCCCACAAAGGCTGAGCGACACTTAGTGAGCACAGCACCACCTCACCACCCCACTGTCGCACCCATCCTTTACAGTAGCCGACCGAGACAGCCCCACTCTTTACCTGTTCGTCCGGCTAGACCCTCTGCTCCACCTCCCCCCGACACCCTAGTTCAGCACCTCCGCTCTTGAGGGGACGGTGAGTGGACTTAGAGCAGATTTTCGGGCTCTCTCCACTAATGTTAGTGCTGTCCAGACCCGCGTCACATTGCTTCCTGGTATTCAGGCTTGCCTGAACCAGATTCTTGAGCGTCTGCCTCAGCCACGCACCCCCACCCAGCAGCCTCCACGACCACCACCTCCGCCACAAGATGGTGCTGGTGCACCCCCACCCACCTAGGCATGCACTGGATGCCTTCGATTTTTGTTGTTGTTACGCTGGATATTTTTTTGAGCCTGCTGATTTTGCACCACTCCTCCACGCACGTTTTGGTCACTTTTTGTTCATATCTGTCTATATCTTTTTGGGAGTGAGGGAGTACTTTTGGGAACACCTATCTGGCACCATTTTGATCTCTGATTACATCACTTGCATTCCCATCGCATTTCATTTTTTTCTTTTTACTTTCTTTCTTTCTTTTATTTTCTTGCATGCATCCTCACCGTCCCCACCCACATTTTTTGCCTCTCGGTGTGCCACACTTTGCACATTGAGGACACTGTGCACTTTATCTTGGGGGAGTGAGTTCCCACGCACCTTTTTATTTTTGTTGCCTTTTATTTTCTTTTTCCCACATTTCTTCGTTTTTACACTTATTTGCACCCACTTTTTCATTTTTTTCCATGCATCACGTTTTCTTACTTTTTGAGTGTGCTGCATTGTACAGTAGTTTTTATTCTCTTTTATCCTTATTTCTTTCATCCTTTTTGCAAGAAATTAATTTTCTGTGATGATGATGACATGGTGTTAGCTTATCTCTATATGCATATTATCTTGTCATGCCATAGTTTTTATTTCAGATATCATATGCTATGTCTTGCTATGCATTTGAGATAGTAACCCGCACTTTCATGTATGCATATGTATGAAATTATTTTATTAGCTGAGTCTGATGATTTTTACCGTATACTCTCCATAGAAAACACACCAAGCTTCACGCATTAATTGCTTATATCTGGAGTACTGCTTTCTTTTCCTATATCACTTCTTATTGCATGAAAATTGTACGCGTCACTTTCAGGTTGATTGAATGTATGCTAGGTTGATATAACTGGATTAGTTTACTTTCTGAGATTAAACTGAGTAGATTACATTACTCTGCTGAAAGTTGTCGTGCACATCCTATAGAGTGAACCGAGTGTTACATATATTTCTTTCTCCACATATCTTGAGCATTATTTCTATACTTAAAATCATTGGTGAATCTCCCTTTAGCGATTCTTATATTGGCATTTTTCCCCCGCTACAAAAATCTATGCTCCATACCCCCAAAATCAAAAAGAAAAAAATTATACATGTATATCTTTCTATCTTTTGATTTGGGATCACAGTTGTATATATGATTGAAAAAAAACAAAAACAAAAACAGAAAAAAAGAAAAGAAAAGAAAAGAGAAAAGAAGTTCATATATGATCCCCTCTCATACTCTTTCTCTCTTTGTCCCCTCTTTTATTTTTATTTTTTGGAGCTTCAAAAATGGGGAATAAGCTTATTGATTTATCTTATGCCACCACGCTTATAGATAAGCTTGGGGGAGAGGATCCAATGATGTGTGAGAGAGTGACTACTTGATTGTGCATGACAACCTAAGCTAGGTAATTTTCTATACTCGGTGAGATTACTAAAAGTTTTTACGAAATCCAGGAATTGAAACTTAGCATGCATTTCATGAAAGCCATACATTTCTATTCTTATTGATCCAGACTCTGTGATATCTCTTATACTCCAAATATAAAGCATTCAATTGAAAAGTGTGTGGTCTATGATTATGTATGCCGCTTTAGATGCTTCAGACGATGTTAATTCTAGAATGACTCTGTATTTCATACTATTTTGATATTCTTGGGTTTCTATTTTGAATGCATCCATATGATTATGATATCGAGATAAAAATCTTTGGCATGTGCTTTATATTCGCCGTGTGCTATATGAGTAAGCAAAACCCACGTCCTGAGAAAATGATCTAGCACCTCCCTCTTTGTTTTCCTTCCTATCTTCTATCTCTTTCGTTATTTCCTTTTTTTATTTTTTCCGCCGGGTTCACCATTTGCTTGTCTTCCTCGAGGACGAGTAAGAGGTAAGCTTGGGGGATTTTGATCACTCCATATTTTATACATTTTTTTGCATGTTTTCATGACGTTTTGATCGCCCATATTGCGTTTTTTCACGATTATTCGACGATATTGCGATGCTTTTCACTATTTCTTGTTTTTGTCGTATTTCAGGAAATATGGAGCGATTTGAAGCGAAAATGAGATCAAAGGAGTTTCACGCACTTTGGAGTGTCACCCACAGCTTATTTGAGGACTTATCAGTGATGGAGGATGAGCGGAAGAAGAATGAATTTGATAGGAGCGACGAGGAAGTGAAACAGAGGAGAAATGAGCTCAGGAGCACCTCACTCGGCCGAGCAAGACTGCTCATTCGGCCGAGTGAAAGATCACCCTCGCCCGAGTAGAACGAATATGCACCGAAGATTTCAGACGTTCACTCGGCCGAGCAAGGATTTCCGTTCGACCGAGTAAGAAAGTTCACTCGCCCGAGTCAATCAGGGAATTCAGACAGAAAAGAGCTGAAGCTACTGGAAAATCTAAGGAAGCTCACTCGGCCGAGCAAGATAGCTACTCAGCCGAATGAAGAAGTCTGCTCGGCCGAGCCACCGCGAGAGACGGACCCCTGAAAACCCCGAAGTTACTGTTATTTTACAGGGTTTGTCACTCGGGCGAGTGACAAGGGTCACTCGGCCGAGTGACCCTCTCCGCCTGCTGCTAGGAATGTGATTTCTGGGCTGCGCAGGGGCAGTTTTGTCAGGATTTTTTGGACGATTTTGGCTTGTATTTAAGCCCTGTTTTTACCCTAGTTTTAGGAGAGACTTGAATTATTTTTTAGAGACTTCTATTAGGTTTTTGACGGCTATTCTTTGGAGAAATCTCAGCTGGAGATCATTGGCTACATCATTGGTTTGTTCTTTCTTATTAAAAATTCAATTTTTATGAATTGTTTCTCTATTGCAATGAATTGTGCCGTGATTATTATTGTTGTTTCTGAGATTTTCATGATGATTAGTGAGTAGTTCCGTCGTTCTAGGGCCTAGGGATGAACCCAATGGACCCGATCTTTTGAATTGTGATGAATTTATGGATTTGTTGCTTGAATTAATAATGGTTAGGTTGTGATTGATATATTACGAGTATCTAGGAATTCGTATTGATTGGGATTTGCAAGAGATTGGATCCCAATTGATAGGAAGGACTAGATATTCGATTTAGATTGATAATTGGATTTCTCTAGACTTGGTTTGCAAGAGATTGGACCAAAGCTAGGATTTTTAATTATAAGTCTATACTAATATTCGTTTGCAAGAGATTGGATGAATACAAATTATCATAACCTAGATCGTAGCTCGAGTTTGCACGAGAGTGGGCTCGATATGCGATTGGACAATGATGTCATTCTTCACGCTAGTGGCTTAGGCTAGGGTTTGCACGAGAGTGGGCCTTAACCTAGGTTTGCTATAGACCGGTAATAGCGCGAGAGCGTGAGCTTGGTTTTACATTAAGTTGCGACTAGTTCACCTATATTCAAGCTTAGCAACAATGAAATTTATGATTCACAAGGACGAGAGACGGTCCGTAGTGGGGATTTCCTATCTCGAGACGTTTTATTATATTGATATTTCTTGCTATTGAACGATTGTGACGATACACCAAATTACTCTTATTCTCTTGATAGCTAGGTAATTAAAGTGAGATACTGTCAATTGTCCTCCCTGTGTTCGATACCCGCTCGCCACAACACCGTGCGCTTGCGGTAAAACTACAAGTCGTTTTTCGGGTGTATATCCAGACGCGATTGACCGACGCCCCGTTTACGGTATGGGCGCGGTGTCGTTTACCGCAAGTTTCACGGTTAGTGTAGGGTGCGGGAATATCGAACTCAGGGAGGCGAGGTTGTGCTTGGGTCAGGTAGGACCTAAATCACCCCGAGGGGCGAGCTAGCCCGAATCGGTGGATGGTTGTCACGAAAGGAAATAAAAGCGTAAGAACGAAAAGAAAGTAAACCCGGGACTTTGGTTTCCAACCCGACGAGAGACTCTCGCCGACGCGGCCTACGGGTATGGATAGCGATCGGGATTAGGGTCTAATGGTGGGACGTTGCCTCTAAAAGTGGTACCGACGTCCCATGGGCCCGATATTCCGGTCGGTGCCCAGGATGATACACCGGACTTCCCGGATTCGATCAGTGGGCACTCCCGTGTCCATAAACACTGATCGATCCCAGGAGCACTAAGCCCGCAACGATAACTCCCAACATCTCATCCTGCCGCTCCCGCGTGCTAGGATTCGACGTCAACGCTAAGGGTGTGAGCTATGGCTAGGGAGTCAACCGCCAAGTTTATCCCCCCTTGGCCCGACGGTCAAAGGCGGTCTTTTTCCCGCCGATGACAATGAAACACCCCGCGTAACCGTTAGATTCCTACTCCCTATCGATTTCCTAACCCTACGGACGCATCGGGAAGAGCCCCCGAAGGGGTTTCCACCAAAATCCCAGATTTGGGAACTGCTCACAAAAATTCATGAAAAAGCAATCTAAATGAAATTTAACCGTTGGAATCATAATCGGACAATTGCAATGCGGAAGTAATACAGTAATAAAGACAATACTAAAATTTTAGAAAGATCTGAAAACTTACAAAAGAGTAACAATTACAGCCGTCACAAGGAAATAAAACAGTAGAAAAACAGCAACTCCCCGTTTCTGGAACCCTAGGGGTTCTATATATAGGCCGTCGTATCAACCGATCGGTTGACAAGTCAACCGATCGGTTGACCCGTTACAAATAAATATCAGAAAACGGCGAGTTTTCACCCGAACACATGAACCGATCGGGTGAGTTCTTGAGCGACCGGTTGGATCTTGAAGCGGTCGGGTGAATCGGCCGGTTGAACGCCCGTGTCTTCAGCTCATCTTCTTCAGCTAGAGATGAACCGATCGGGTGAGAGTCACCCGATCGGTTGGAATTCTGCTTGAGAAAACAGAGAACAGCTGCCCGCAGAACCGGTCTGTGAACCGGTCGGGTGACTTCTTTGTGAGCTGCGGTAGCGGCCGGTTGGTGCACACGTGCATCACCCGATCGGTTGGAGATGACCAACCGACCGGGTGAGGGGCTGAAAGATGAATACTTCGCCGTTTGACCCCCTGGATCACGCGTGACTTCTCCCGTTGCTCCGGGGACTTGGGATATCATCATTAAACGTCCCCTACGTGGTCAATCCCCTGCAATCATGGACAAACAAAGAAAAGTGAAAGAAAACGGGAAAACATACGAAAACGAATAAGAGACGGCGGAAAAACACGGAGAAACACAAAAGAAAACGTGCGTGAATATATGAAATATAGACGCACGTCAAAATCCCCCAAGCTGAACTCTTCCTCGTCCTCGAGGAAGACGAGTGAGAGTTGGAGCTCGGAAGGGAAAAATAGAGAGGAAGAAATAAAAAGAAAACTCTAAGCCCTAGATCGTCCATCAAAGCCATCAAAATCAAAAACGACACACCAAGCAAGCAAATGCCAAATCACACCACTAAACCTAGGAAAGCGAGTCCAAATAAGTGTCATGGGTCCACGCAGTGAAGCGCGAGTGAGCGTGGCCGTGTGCTAGCAAATGGTGAAGCTTTCTACGATGTGCAATGAGGCTCGATATACACAAATCCAAGAAATGACCCAAAATATCGATCCGAATTGAATTAAGCGGCGAATATAAGTTCAAGCATGCATGAGAAGAGTGGGAAAAGAAGCGTATCATGCATCGGGGACTTCACAACTAGGGTCAAGGAAATCACGCCACTATAGCTTAGATACAAGCTAAATAGCTCCTAAGCCAAGCGTTTTCGATAACGACGGAGGTTGAGATGATGTGGAGAAGAACACTCGGTGCAAATTCTCGCCTTCCCTTTATTCTCGGCAAGTAGGAAAATATTCACACGGGAATTTTTTGGGTTTTGGGTATTTGCATATTTTTTTGGCTTTTTGGCTATACAATCTTTTTCTTTTCTTTTCTTTTTGGGTTTTTCATTTCTTTTCTCCCATTTTTTGGATTTTTGGGGTTTTAGCTATACACTTGTGTACTCTCCCAAGTGGGAGAACGGTACACGACGAGGGGATTTGCACCAAGTAAAACAAAAAAGAAGTCGAAATCTAAACACTCGGGCAAAGGCGACTATTCTTGCTAAATAGAGCTCAGGCTAAATGGGTTATCCTAGTCCTTAGTTGTGGAATCCCGACGCATGCGAAATGAAGTATACGATATATATATAGCATGCATATAGAAGCAGACATTAGAAGCAAATACCGCATATTCAATATCGAAGCATGATAATCTAGGGGTCATTCCTGGACAGGTATATAAAGTAAAACCACAAAGCAGAAGCGCACCAAATGCTAGTCACGACACACGACTCACAAAAAGCTAAGTGGACCCACGATGCGTGAAATGCAAGAGGACTCGAAATCCTAGGGTTAGTGAGTGTGATTATCGATGCAATGCTAGGTGTGTGTGACTTTGTGGCGATTCATCATAGGATTCATTTCTAGGAGAAAGAGCTAAAGAAAGAAGGAAAAAGAAAAAAGAAAAACACGATGGAAAACGACTCAAATAACGTAGAAAAACAACACAAATGACGCACGAAGTGCGACTCCCCCAAGCTGAAGTTTGCATTGCCCTCAATGCAATATGAGTGAGTACGGGAGGGCAATGAAAATGGGGGGGAAATACGCACAGACACGAAAAGAAATGAAAACGAGGAAAACACACAGATGAAACTAAAAAAAAGAAAGAAAGATCAAAATCAAAATCAAACAATACGAAAATAAAAATAAAATAAAATCACGTGACACGACACTCAAAAAGTGAAAAGCAAGCACACACACAAAAATGAGAAAAACAGACAAAACACGACAGCACATCAAAACAGACGTCCTCCAAGCTAGACCAGAAAGTGCTAGCGAAATGATATGATCAATGAACTCCAGATATATGCAAGGGGTAATCAGTCTGATTCGCTGGTACTGGAATGGTAGGGGGAGGGGGAGGAGGGAGGGGAATAGTGAATGAAAGAATCCTCAGAGGAAGAGGAGGGTGTGCCTATGGGTGAAGGAGGGGCGACAGGCTGGAGCACGGGAGGATCGATGTGCACCGGAGGGCTGTGGTGGAAGAAAACCGTACTAGGTGGGCCGACAATTGGGTGCCAATCGGGAGGATCCAAGGGTGGTAGATGCACTAGTGGAGAATACCAAGGATCGGGGTAAAACTCCCAAGGAAGGTGAGACGGGGTATAGGGTACCCGCAAAGGGGCCAAAGGTGGCAGGATTGCGAAAGGCTCGCAGGCGGGGCTGTAGAGGTAGACAGCACGGTCTTCACCGAAGGGAGTGAGCAAATTGATGTCGATCAAGTAATCGCGATCAATACGGCTACGACCAGGTAGAATAGGGAGGCCGGGGGGTACCCTCAAAACACAGCTGACAATAAGAGTGACCATTCCACCACAACAGATGGAACCAGAAGTGGCGCGGCTAACAGCGAAAATTTCGTGGATGATCCAATGAGCGGTGTTTATGGGCATAGGGACGTGCCCGAGGATTCTGTCATCGGACATGGCATAGAGAAAGAAGAGCTCGTCCCTAGATACAGTGGACACATCCACGCGAGCGAAAACAGTGTTGGCGAGGATGCAATGGGCGAGGCGGTAACACGGGTGGATAATGTAAGAGGCAGGAGCCTCAGGTGGAAAGGTAGTGTGCCGTGTAAATCGCTGCCAAACACCATCAGCCCGAAATCGAGAGTAAATGTCAGTTCGATCGTGGGTGGAATGTTCAGTGTTAAGATCGGGGTGACGTAGATTAAGGATATTGTTCAGCTCGATGAAACCCAGAGAAAAGTCACAATTGAAAGCTCGGAAGGAGAAACCTCCATCACACAACTCGAGGGAACTGAGGAATTCAAGCGTTAGATTTCTGTGTGTGTGAGCATGGATGTGAGAGAGGGTATGGCATCCGATACAGTTGAAAATTCTGCCGACGCCGTTCGAAAGCCCTAGAGCTTCGAGCGTGGGGCGATCGGCGAAGAGTGTAGGTCTCATCGGACGATGAAGCATTGCTCGCAACCGGTCAGACTGCTCTTCCGTAGAAGGGTTAATGCCAAGGAAAGAGGGGGAAAAGGGGCCGTGGATCGGATCACGGCGCGAAGATGATGCAATGTCCTTCCCTTTCTTAGACATGGCTGCTATGTGGGTGGCGAACTTGAGATGAATAAAGGGCAAGTGAAACAGTTATCACACCAATTTACGATATTACAGGTAAAGTTGAAGATGTGCAGAGTGGAAGAATGTTACCCATCGATGTAGCAAGATCAAGCGCCTGGGGGTCTCGCGTAGCAGGAGGGAACAACTCGGGAAGCCGCAGCCCGCTGATCCGACAAGAACAGAATTTTGAGAATTTTGGGGCTAGGGTTAGGGTTTGGGGGTTTTGATGATGGAATGTCCTCGATGGCGAGGTGGCAGAGGTGGGGAAGTATGGGAGTGAGTGGGGATGAGGGTTTAGGCACAGTATGTAGGGTCGAGAAGATCGATTCTATAGCTGGAGGGTGTGAAATCACGTGAAGGGGGTTTTCTGAGGTCGGGTGGCGGCCGCCGTGTGCCAAGGCCTATTTATAGGGTCGAAAATGAACCGATCGGGTGGAAACCCACCCGATCGGGTAGCCAAAATTCGAAAGTTCTAGTCGGTCAACAGCTACAGGCGAACCGGTCGGGTGGTAAGTCAACCGATCGGTTGGCCGCTTACCAAGTTTTTCCCGAGAATTGAGAGCTGCCCGCCCGGTCGCTTCAACCGATCGTGCTCGAACTCAACCGATCGGTTGATATTTCCCCAAAAATTTCCGAGAGTTCTCCCCAGCTCACCCGGTATTCCACCCGGTCTCTTCATTACTCAACCGATCGGTTCAATCGGGGACAGATCGCGGCATGTATCCGATACATCCCAACCGATCGGGTGAGTTATCACCCGATCGGTTGGGGCTTGTTTCCTGCAAAAACCAAGAAATTTGCTTAAATCCCCGAACGGATGATCTCGCGGCTGATTTTATTTATAAAAATAGATAAAATAAAGTAAAAAAATAACGCTAAAAAGTGGGAAAAAAGTTCAGAACATGGGTTGCCTCCCATGAAGCGCACTTGTTTAACGTCGTTGGCTCGACGCCCGCAGCGGTGGTCAAGTTGGATCCGGAGGGTTGGAGGAAGAGTTGTCGCTCGTGGGGGGTCCGACCGGAGAGAATTCTGGTTCTCCTACTGCGTAGTGTTTCAGACGCTGCCCGTTTACTTTAAACGGCTCATCCCTTCCCATTATCTCGATAGCCCCGTGCGAGAAAACCTTGGTGACGCGGAACGGTCCCGACCATCTTGACTTGAGTTTCCCAGGAAAGAGCTTCAGCCGTGAGTTGAACAGGAGAACTAAGTCCCCTTCTTTGAATTCCCTCCTTAAGATTCGCTTATCGTGCCACCGCTTCAGTTTCTCCTTGTAGATCTTGGCGTTCTCATAGGCATTGAGCCGGATTTCGTCGAGTTCGTTGAGTTGTAGCTGCCGGTGCACTCCTACCTTCTTGGTGTCGAAATTCAGATTCTTAACCGCCCAATATGCCTTATGTTCCAATTCCATAGGGAGATGGCAAGCTTTTCCATAGACGAGCCGGTAGGGAGTTGTGCCGATGGGATTTTTAAATGCCGTCCTGTAGGCCCAAAGCGCGTCAGGGAGCTTTGATGACCAGTCCTTCCTGGAGTTGGCCACAGTCTTTTCTAGTATGCTTTTAATCTCCCGGTTAGAGACTTCCGCCTGACCGCTGGTCTGCGGGTGGTAGGCACGCCCCACCCGGTGTTGTACCCCGTATTTTCTTAAGAGGGCCTCAAATTTCTTTTCTATAAAGTGGCTTCCTCCGTCACTGATCAGGACACGAGGCACACCGAACCGCGGGAAGATGTTGCTTTTAAAGAACTTGGCCACCACTTTAGAGTCATTGGTTGGACTGGCCACCGCTTCAACCCATTTCGACACGTAGTCTACGGCCACCAAGATGTACTGGTTCCCCGAGGAAGAAGGGAACGGCCCCATGAAGTCCACTCCCCACACATCGAAGATTTCTATCTCTAGGATGTAGTGTTGAGGCATCTCATTTCTTTTGGAGATATTCCTGGCTCTTTGGCATCTATCGCAGGCTTGTACATAAACATGTGTGTCCTTGAAGAGCGTAGGCCAGTAAAATCCGCTTTGGAGGATTTTTGCGGTGGTCTTGTAGGTGCTCGCGTGCCCTCCACATTGCTGTCCGTGGCAGTGGGAAATGATGGAAGTCGCTTCAGTTTCAGGGATGCATCTTCGTATCACCCCATCATTGCAGGTTTTGTATAGGTGGGGGTCATCCCAATAGAATTTGCGGACCTCATGGAAAAATTTCTTCTTCTGCTGAAAGCTCACATTGTGGGGAACGATGGCACACGCCAGATAATTTGCGATGTCGGCGTACCAGGGGGTCCAGGAGGAAGATACAGAGAAGAGGTGCTCGTCAGGGAGTGAATCATCGATTGGTGTAGCATTCAAATCGAGAGTGGGTAGCCGGGACAGGTGATCGGCAACGACATTCTCCGCCCCCTTTTTGTCTCTGATTTCCAGGTCAAACTCCTGGAGGAGGAGGATCCATCTGATGAGTCGTGGCTTGGCTTCCTTCTTGTTCAATAGATATTCAAGGGCCGCGTGATCCGTGTGTACGATCACCTTGGCGCCAACAAGATATTGTCAGAACTTATCTATGGCGTAGATTACCGCGAGCAATTCCTTTTCCGTTGTAGTATAATTTCTTTGCGCGACATCAAGGGTTTTGCTCGTATAATATATGACATGAAGGTTTTTATCTTTCCTCTGCCCTAGTACGGCACCAACCGCATAATCACTAGCGTCACACATCAGCTCAAAGGGGAGTTCCCAGTCTGGTGGTTGTATTATGGGTGCGGAAATCAAGGCTAGCTTCAAAGTGCGGAAGGCCTCCACACACTCCTCGCCGAAGACGAAAGGTGCGTCCTTCACGAGGAGTTGGGTCAGAGGCCTGGAAATCTTCGAGAAGTCTTTTATAAAGCGGCGATAAAATCCCGCATGTCCTAAGAAACCACGGACTCCTCGAAGATTGTGCGGTGGTGGAAGCTTTTCGATCACTTCGATTTTAGCCTTATCAACTTCGATTCCCCTCGAAGAGATGATGTGTCCCAGCACAACTCCCTCTTGGACCATAAAGTGACACTTCTCCCAGTTTAGGACTAGTCCCTTTTCCTGACATCTCTCCAGGACCTTAGTGAGATTACTGAGGCACGAGTCAAATTCAGTTCCGTAGACTGAGAAGTCGTCCATGAAAACTTCCATGATGTCTTGGGAGTAGTCGGAGAAGACAGCGGACATGAGTCTCTGGAATGTAGCAGGGGCGTTACAAAGCCCGAACGGCATTCTTCTATAGGCGTACGTCCCGAACGGGCAGGTGAAAGTCGTTTTCTCCTGGTCATCATTATGAATAGGGATTTGAAGAAATCCAGAATACCCGTCCATAAAACAGAAATAATTATGCTTCGCCAGCCTCTCGAGCATCTGGTCAATAAAGGGGAGGGGGTAATGATCCTTCCTTGTAGCCTTGTTCAGCTTCCTATAGTCAATGCACATCCTGTACCCTGTAACGGTCCTCGTTGGTATAAGCTCGTTCTTTTCATTGCGAACCACCGTCATTCCTCCCTTCTTGGGTACAACGTGTACCGGGCTAACCCAGTGACTATCGGAGATAGGGTATATAATACCGTCATGTAGAAGCCTTACAATCTCTTTCTTCACAACTTCCATCATTATGGGATTCAACCTCCGCTGCGGCTCAATCGAGGAGGCTTGCTCATCTTCAAGTAGAATTCTATATGAGCAGAGGCCTAAGCTAACCCCTTTTAAATCCTCAATTGCATATCCGAAAACTCCTTTAAACCTTTTTAGAACTCCAAGAAGTTTGGTCATTTGGTCCTCAGGTAGTGAAGAGTTAATTATAACCGGAAGGGTCGACCCTGCTCCCAAATATTCATATTTAAGTCCCGGCGGTAATTCTTTCATCTCAACTTCTTGGGGCCCTGACGCATACTTTTCAAGCTGAGCATCCTCAAGGGAACAGAGTTCTTCGTGGATTTCACTGAAGCCAGAATCCGGAATCTCCCCCTCGGCCGTGGCTCCTAGCGGTGAAATTTCGTAGGGTACAGTGGGGACGATCGAGAGATGCACCGGGTCTCTTCCGAGCTCACCATAATTATCCGGGAAGAAAGCTTGTAGGTGAAAACAGGTTTCAGTCATCGATGATTCTCCACAACCGTTTCCATCTTCTCCATCGTTCAAGGACCGGGGACACTCAATAGAAGTCTGCAAGGGGTAGATTGATTCCTGTTCAGCGTCGCCTCCAAACCTGGTCGGGTGGTTCTCCTGACACAACTCTGCGGCTGACCCTTCTTCACTACATTCGAGACCATGGTTGTCGATACACGCCATTTCTCTGTGGGGAAAGGGAGCTGCCATGGCAAGGTACTCCTGCGCATCTCGATATCTTTGGCATTCCACAGCGGCAGACATGAGGAATAGTATATTTGAAGTATTCAGTGATTCTGCTAAGCTCTGCGCCAAGCAGCGGATATGGTGAGAGTGATCCCAGATGTCTCCTGAAACTGCGTGCAGCATCTTCTTCACTTCGCTTCTCGGCGGCCAAATGCCTAAGGGTGGCGTTAATCTCTGGATCGAGGGGAATCAAGTCGTCAAGACTCCTTGAACTCCTGCGCATGAAAAACAACAAACACCCGTGAAGCGACAAGTGGGAAAGAAACAGATAAAATAAGAAATAAAAATAAGAAAAACAAATAAGAAAAAGAAAAAGGAGAATGCGAAAATTATCACGAGGTAGGGATGTGAGCTAGACACGAGGGTTCAAGAGATCCTAAAATATCAAGCACGTTGCCTCCCCGGCAACGGCGCCATAAACTTGACCGACGCCCCGTTTATGGTATGGGCGCGGTGTCGTTTACCGCAAGTTTCACGGTTAGTGTAGGGTGCGGGAATATCGAACTCAGGGAGGCGAGGTTGTGCTTGGGTCAGGTAGGACCTAAATCACCCCGAGGGGCGAGCTAGCCCGAATCGGTGGATGGTTGTCACGAAAGGAAATAAAAGCGTAAGAACGAAAAGAAAGTAAACCTGGGACTTTGGTTTCCAACCCGACGAGAGACTCTCGCCGACGCGGCCTACGGGTATGGATAGCGATCGGGATTAGGGTCTAATGGTGGGACGTTGCCTCTAAAAGTGGTACCGGCGTCCCATGGGCCCGATATTCCGGTCGGTGCCCAGGATGATACACCGGACTTCCCGGATTCGATTAGTGGGCACTCCCGTGTCCATAAACACTGATCGATCCCGGGAGCACTAAGCCCGCAACGATAACTCCCAACATCTCATCCTGCCGCTCCCGCATGCTAGGATTCGACGTCAACGCTAAGGGTGTGAGCTATGGCTAGGGAGTCAACCGCCAAGTTTATTCCCCCTTGGCCCGACGGTCAAAGGCGGTCTTTTTCCCGCCGATGACAATGAAACACCCCGCGTAACCGTTAGATTCCTACTCCATATCGATTTCCTAACCCTACGGATGCATCGGGAAGAGCCCCCGAAGGGGTTTCCACCAAAATCCCAGATTTGGGAACTGCTCACAAAAATTCATGAAAAAAGCAATCTAAATGAAATTTAACCGTTGGAATCATAATCAGACAATTGCAATGCGGAAGTAATAGAGTAATAAAGACAATACTAAAATTTTAGAAAGATCTGAAAACTTACAAAAGAGTAACAATTACAGCCGTCACAAGGAAATAAAACAGTAGAAAAACAGCAACTCCCCGTTTCTGGAACCCTAGGGGTTCTATATATAGGCCGTCGTATCAACCGATCGGTTGACAAGTCAACCGATCGGTTGACCCGTTACAAATAAATATCAGAAAACGGCGAGTTTTCACCCGAACACATGAACCGATCGGGTGAGTTCTTGAGCGACCGGTTGGATCTTGGAGCGGTCGGGTGAATCGGCCGGTTGAACGCCCGTGTCTTCAGCTCATCTTCTTCAGCTACAGATGAACCGATCGGGTGAGAGTCACCCGATCGGTTGGAATTCTGCTAGAGAAAACAGAGAACAGCCGCACGCAGAACCGGTCTGTGAACCGGTCGGGTGACTTCTTTGTGAGCTGCGGTAGCGGCCGGTTGGTGCACGCGTGCATCACCCGATCGGTTGGAGATGACCAACCGACCGGGTGAGGGGCTGAAAGATGAATACTTCGCCGTTTGACCCCCTGGATCACGCGTGACTTCTCCCGTTGCTCCGGGGACTTGGGATATCATCATTAAACGTCCCCTACGTGGTCAATCCCCTGCAATCATGGACAAACAAAGAAAAGTGAAAGAAAACGGGAAAACATACGAAAACGAATAAGAGACGACGGAAAAACACGGAGAAACACAAAAGAAAACGTGCGTGAATATATGAAATATAGACGCACGTCAGCGATCAACTTTCGTGGTCGTAGATGTTTCGAGAATTGGATAGCGACACATCGGATAGAACATTGTGTCTTAGTCTTCACCATGGAGTGGTGACGATGATCTCATGATCGTTCGACTTGGCGAAGTCAGTGACGAGACACATGTGCTCATTGGAGAATGAGTTCACTGAACGAACCAACGAGAGTTATCAAATGGTTTATATTGACCAATCTGTCAATGATAACTCTTAGTGATGATAGGCAAGTTGGTCTTTTGACTTGATGTCATTGTACGAACCTGTGCGTGAACGGTGTTACTTAGATCACTAATCTAGCCTTGGAAAAGCCCTGTTGAAAGGCCTTTGGTTGGATGACATTTGAAACGTGCGATGGAAGTAATGACCAAGAAAGTATTGTCTCTCTCGTCAATGGGGAGTTAGTGTCGCAGTGTTAGTTCGATCGTTAGTGAAAAATCTGGCCAGAGTATGTTGGAAGAAGTCCAACATTATTTGACCAAAGATCGATGGAGACTAACCAAGTTCAAGCTAGCAGGAATGACAATTGACCATGCCCTAGGCTTGACTAAGTGACATAGTTTTAACGAAGAGACTAAAATTGCGGTATTCATCACGGACACAGTCAGGGTGGTCCCGACAATACTCATGTCGATGAGTTAACCACATAAGTATGATACTGAAACATGAACGACACCTACTACTCGTGGTCACTGCTGTCTGGGGTTTCGAGCCCCACCTGTAGTAGGGTCAGGCTGTAGGGTCTTACACAAAGTGAGACCTTCGTCAAGTAATAGGTAGAATAAGGAAGAAAATGCAATTGATGCAAGAGACAGAAAACTGCAAAGAGTTTGCAGTTAGCTTCTGGACTCGGGATAAATGATCCTGAGTGCAAGTGGGAGATGTTGATGGATGTATGTCCTTAGTTCATTTGTATTTGATGCAAATAGTTTTTAACATTAGATGTGGGAATTTTGTATATGATGCAAAGGGAATTAAAAGTGTCGTAAAATGTTTACGTGCATATTTAATATAATAAACACATGGAAATGGTTACCTGGATGACGGGATCGTCTCGGTCTAAACACAGGTTCAAACCGTGTCAAAAACGGAATCCAAACGCACAAAATAGAGCCAAAACAGCCAATTTAGCCCATTAGAGGCATCGCGGGTTGGGGCCCACACCCGCGGGCGCCCAGACCCACCCACATGTTGCGATGAGTAAACCCTAATGGGTTTTATAAGCGGCGCCTTGGTCGGTGCATAAAGCAAGTTTTGGGCTGATTTTGGAGCCTCGTTTGAGGGGTCAAACGAACTCGAAATGGAGTGCTGTTTTTTCCTACGCGTTCACCATTCAACCCTCTTCGCAACAATGTGTGACATCGCTCTTAGAGATCAATGGTGGGAGAGATTTAATTGCCCAAACATTGCATTTGCGAAATGCATGTTTTTCGCAAAGTAAAATCTCTAAATATGTTTTGTCCCACATCGGAAATGGATTGAAGGGGATGGGTCAGCCACCTATATAAATAGGGGTCTACCCTCTTCCTTGAAACTCGTCATAAGCTCCAGATCTGAGTAGCTCCATTAATCGTGAGCAAGTCTGAATCCGAGATTAAAGCAAATATTCTCTCGTTCTCTCTAAATTTCTTCCTTGCTCCTTATCGGGCTCTAGAAAAGCTACGAAGGAGCTCGAATCGGATCCAAAGTCTTGACGAAGGATCCACTCAAGGTGAAATCTTCTTCGGCACGTGGTTGGCTCGACAACAAGGGTGTTGCTTTCCTTGGGACGTGTGCAGTTTGGGAAGCAGTTTGGCTCAGGACGAGGTGCGGCTCGGGACGCGTTTCGGCTTGGGAGAAGCGGTGTGGGGCCAAAGAAATGTTGCTGAAAACGACGCGTCGTATTCTGTAGAAACGAAGTGAAAGGTATGTAGTTTAAATATTCATACGTTTATAATTGCAAATTTTAGATAGATATATACTTCGGGGTTGGTCGGACCCAACCCTGGGATAGTAGAGATCTTTGCTAGGGTTAATATCTTTAGGGCTTAGACTTAAAACTGTTTTAAGTGCTATTTTTCCGTTGCTGATTTGTTTTCGTCGTCTGACCGACTTAGGCCAAACGTCGATTTTATAGCCCTAAGGACATAGAAAACCCAACACTCCTCGCCTTGGACAACTACGTGGGGAAAGCAATCAAGTTGTTTCTCACACTCGCCTGGTGTTGAAAGCTCGATTCACTCGAGTTTGCGTTGAATTCGACCGGAGTGGCCCGCTGAAATCACAAGTTTTCTTTGAGGGCTGGTGGCAGTCCGTGCAGTATGAGGGTTTGAGCTTGATATTCTTCAAATGTGGGTGGATGGACACAATGATCCATGCCCCCAATCAATCAGCCGATTCTACTATGCAGGATGGGGAGATCGAGCAACGGAGTTTTGATCATCAGACTGTCGAGGTACCAGAGGCTAGGGCTGAGGCGTCTTAGCCTCAAAATTCGCCGATGAAGGGACTCAAACCGTGGCTGGTGCTTTGGGACTGCCAGAACTGTCGTGTGCGTAGACACAGTTGGGATTAGCTGCCAGAAAGGTTGGGGCAGTTGAGACTACATTATCAAGATTGTCACGTCCCGCTTCCCATTGTACTTAGGAGCAGGTCTGCATGTGCTTGAAGCAAAGCAGAAGTACTTGTTTGCTTCTTTAAGCATAATAAGCGTTGTGTTTAGCAATATGATGTGGCTGAGAGTTTTGAGTTTGAACTTTTTTGTGAAGCATGGAAACATAATATTTGCGAAAGAAATAAGGAAGAAAGGAGTGGATCTGTTGCGAGATTTCGTGGTGATAAAATCACGAAAACCAACCTCTACATGACTGGTTACATGAGTTTAGAACATGGAAAGATAGAAGGAGAGAATGTGAGAGATATGTTACACAAATCGTGTACAAAATCGTGGAAAAAATCGTGGGAAAATCGTGGAGAGAGATCGTGGGGGTTAAGGGATCTCAACATATCAGATATGGAAAACGGTTGTTAAAATTATTTGGTTAAAATTTGATTTAGAAAAAAATGAATCTAGTTAAGATTTGATTAGGAAAAACGATTTAGTTAAAATATTTAAATATTACGATTTTGCCCATACACCTTATCCAAAAATCATAAAGAAAATATCAGCGCGATAATGAAGCCGTAAGGATCACGAATATGGGGTCCGATCTCGCATTCGAGCTATGAAAATTAACAAATAAAATCAAATAGTAATTACTCAAATAAATCAATTTATTAATAATGTACGTACGAAATACGTACTATAGAAACTGGCCGTTACATCCTACCAAGCTTATTAAAATTCCGCCCTCGTATTTTCTATCAACTAAGGTACATGGAATAAATAAGGATAGCACTGATGCATCTCCTCTTCCCGTTCCCAGGTGGATTCTCCCGGTGATCCGTGACGCCACATCACTCTAACAAGATTGACGACTTTATTCCCGAGGGTCTTCTGTCGTCTGTCTAAGATCTGAACTGGCTGCTGCTCGTAGGTCAGATTCGGTCGAATAGTAATCTCGGAGTAGTCAACTGCATGAGTAGGATCACTGACGTAACGACGCAATTGGGTTACATGAAAAACATTATGTACTCCCTCTAATGAAGGCGGTAGATCTAGACGATAAGCAACTTCTCCAACTCATTCTAGCACATCAAATGGTCCAATGAATCATGGACTAAGCTTCCCTCGATTCCTAAAACATATCACTCCTCGGTTTGGAGATATCTTCAGGAAGACATGATCTCCTGGTTGAAACTCTAAATGATGGCGCTTGGCATCAGCCCAGTGCTTGTATCGGTCTTGTACAATGTGTAACTTGTCCCTGATATTACGCACCACATCTACTGTTTCAACAATCATCTCCATGTCCAACAATTCTCGATCGCCAATGACATCCCAACTCAACAGAGATCGATATTTCCTTCCATAGAGTGATGCGAACGGGGCCATGCCAATGCTGGCTTAGTAGCTATTATTGTAGGCAAACTCTACCAAGTGTAGGTGATCTTCTAACGAGCCTTTAAAATCCAACATACAAGCTCGTAACATGTCTTCCAATATCTGAATGGTACGCTCTGATTGACCATTAGTTTACAGGTGATACGCAGTGCTGAAACTAAGACTGGTACTCAGATTGGACTGCAGACTCTTCCAGAATTGAGATGTGAATCTAATGTCTCAACCCGAGACTATGCTCACTGGAACTCCATGCAATTGAACAATCTCCTGCATGGTTATCGATTACATCACAATGCATACTAGAAAGAATTTTTAAAGGTATATGATATATCATTACATCCATATACCTCTTTGCAAGTAGTTCTGTAGATTATCCAACACGGAATGGTATGAAATGTGCTGATTCCATGGTGATGTGCTGACACTACCATTCAGGAATAGGTAGAGGTTGAAGCAATCCAGCAGTGCGATGGTGTTCAGCCCTCACCTGCTGACATACGATGCACTTAGTGACACTTCGAGCCATGCTTCTCTTCATTCCATGCCACCAAAAGTTCAGACGAAGATCCTTGTACATCTTGGTAGGACCAGGATGAATAGAGTAAGTGGATTTGTATGCTTCATTTAGTTGCTCTTCTCTGATGTTGCCTGAAGGCACACAAATTCTACTGCCATATCTCAAATAACCATCTTCATGAATAAGAAAGTCTGTCCGAAGTCCAGCTTTGAGTTGTTTCATGATCTTCTGTAACTTTGCATCTCCAGACTGAGCAGCTTTAATATGATCTACGATGGTAGACTAAATCTGCAGATTCATCAATGATGCTGGAGTCCCGGGTAAGACAACTTCAATCTCCATCGCTCGCAGTGCTTGCTGTAGTCTCCATTGAGCTGAGAGAGTCATGATCGCTAGTAATCAGCTCAATGCATCTGGTACTACATTAACTTTCCCCGGATGATATTGGAGATCGATGTCATAATCATCCATGAGCTCTAACCATCTGTGTTGCCTCATATTAAGCTCTTTCTGGGTGAAGATGTACTTTAAACTCTTGTGGTCGGTGTAGATCTTCACTTGCTCACTTAATAGATGGTGCCTCCAAATCTTTAGAGCAAATATAGCAGCAGCTAATTCCAAGTTATGGGTTGGATAGTTCTTCTCATGAGTCTTCAGTTACCGGGATGCATATGCCACCACATGACCATACTGATGTAGGACACATCCAAGACCCTTACCAGATGCATCACAGAAAACTTCAAACCCCTCGGTTCTATCTGGCATAGCTAGAATTGTACAGTTGTCAGCTTCACCTTCAATTCTTCAAATGCTTTCTCACAAGCCTCAGACCAGATGAACTTGATATCCTTCCTCATCAGGCGAGTCATAGGTTCAGTAATCTTTGAGAAGTCCTTGATGAATCGGTGTCAACAGCCGGCCAATCTGAGAAAACTTCGGATGTCTGAAGCTGACCGAGGAGTTGGCTAATTCCTAACTGAGGTAACCTTCTTCGGATCGACAGAGATACCATCTCCTGATACCACATGCCCAAGAAAAGCAACTCGGTCTAGCCAGAATTCACACTTGCTGTACTTGGCGTATAACCGATGACATCGCAGGGTCTCCAATACAATCTGTAGATGCTTGGCATGTTCTTATTCATTCCTCGAGTAGACCAGAATGTCATCTATGAAGATCACTACAAATTTATTTAAGAACTCATAGAAGATCAAGTTCATAAGATTCATGAATACCGCAGGAGCATTAGTCACACCGAATGGCATCACTACGAATTCGTAGTGCCCATACTTGTTCTGGAATGTCGTCTTCGTGATGTCTTCACTTCTGACCTTCACTTGATGATAACCACTTCTGAGATCCAGCTTGGAGAAGACTCGCGATCTACCAAGTTGATTGAAAATATCGTCAATACATGGCAGTGGATACTTGTTCTTAATGGTCACCTTGTTCAGTTCTCGATAATTAACGCACATACTTCTTGACCCATACTTCTTCTTGACCAAAAGAATTGGCGCACCCCAAGGAGATATGCTGGGATGTATCAGTCCCTTCTGCAACAGATCATCGAGTTGATTCCGAAATTCTTCCAATTCAGCAGTAGCCATGCGTTAAGGAGCTTTCATAATAGGTTGAGTGTTTGGCAAAAGGTCAATGGTGAATTCAAGAGCTCGATCAGGCGGTAATCCTGAAATTTCTTCAGGGAATACATCCTCAAATCTTAAACCACTCTAGGCTTCTCAGGTTCAACTTGCATTGATGCAATGATCACTTCGTTCAGCTTGGCCCGAAATTTAATAGGTCCAAGAGAACGGTCTCCACTAACAAACTGAAACACGGGATGGTCAGGGATTTCAAACACTTCCTTCTTTTTGTGACAGTCGATGGTAGCGTAGAAATTTCCTAACCAATCCATGCCGAAGATTGCATCAAAGTTGGGTATGTCAACTATCATAAAGTCTGCAAATAAATTGTGCACATAGATCACTACATGGCAATATCGACAACCACTAGAAGTTTTAACTACTCCACTCCCGGTGGTGATGCTCCAGTAATTAGGTAGAGAGTCAACATGAATAGAAAGCTTCTCTACAAGTTCTCGGGATATGCAGCAATGAGAGGCATCAGAATCAAAAAGAGATAGGGCCGGATAAGAGGCTACTAAGATAACACCTAGAACATAGGAAAATATATCTTAGCTTAAGGGTAGACATGCAAACACATACACATACCATAAGCATTATATAAGAAATGTTAGGTATTACCTGAAATCACTTGCTCTTCAGTATCAGCCTCTGCGGCTGTCATGGTACATGCCTGTCGCCTCAGTTGATTTTACCTCGCTTGTTCAGAAGCCTTCTGTTGTGGACCCAGAGGTGGTCCATGCTGAGTAGGTCCAGAAGCACCATGATGTGTAGGTCCAGAAGGCCCAACAGTTGTCGGCTTGTTAGTGCGTCGAAGGCATTCTCTGGTTGCATGTGTAGATGCTCCATATATCAAGCATTGATTCAGCAGCACTCAACAGTCCTTCTTGACATGTCCAGTTCGATTACAGTGAAAGCACACCATCTGAGATCGGTTGTTGGCAGGAGAAGCAAGCCTCTTGAACTGTGTAGTCTGGGTAGGCCGGATTATTCCTTGGCGGCTCTTGTGGACGTCTATTTCATACCGTCTGAAATGCATTCTTATGCTTCAAGATGTTCTCATGCTTCCTCGCAGCATCCAAGACTTCCTGATGAGTGGTTGGAGTAGTCGAAGACATCGAAGCTTAGCTATCGAGGTCCAGACCCTGGAGAAACTGGTACACATGGTCTTCAGGATCTTCCACTAGGTGAGGAGCGAAACGACTAAGCATAAAAAATTATGCTTCGTATTCATCAATAGTCTGAGTGCCTTGGACTAGGTTAACGAAACATTGCTGGAGCTCCCTCTTTGCTGATCTGGGGAAGTACTGGGCATCAAATCTCTCTCGGAAGATGGCCCAGTGATAGGCTTAACCAGGCGTGCTTCTCAGCATCCCACCAGTTTCGAGTATTTCCAATCAGCTGTTTCTTAGCTACTTCAACCCAGCCTAACTGGTCAATGCGAGAAAGGCTCAGGTCGTCCTCAGTGCTTCAGGCCCATTCTTCAGCTTCCAATGGTCCTTCTCTTCCAGAGAAACTCTTCGGGTTCAGCTCCCGAAATTGCTTGGCTCCAGGTTCAGCTCGAAGAGGAGGTGGTGCAGGTTGTGTATGCTGTTGTTCTTGCTGAATCAGTTGCTATTGAATTTCCAACATCCCTCTCATGACACCCATGAATTCGTTGCTGTCGGGAACACCACTTCCGTTGGCTCCATTTCTGTTCCAAGTGTACGGTCTTCCTGCCATGCTGAAAAAGGGAAACAAGATAAACATTTGTGTACAGGTGTATTTAAATGATCCAGTTAGTAATGATATCTATATTGTTCTGAAGTATTTTGCAGAATGCGGACCTGCATAGGCCACCACTAAAACTTGTCACGACCCGCTTCCCATTGTGCTTGGGAGCGAGAATGTGAGCGAGTCCGCATGTGCTTAAAGCAAAGAAGAAGTACTTTTTTTCTTCTTTGACTTAAGCACAATAAGCACAATAAGCACAATAAGCACTGTGTTTAGCAAGAGGATGAGGCTGAGATTTTGAGTTTAAACTTTTTGTGAAGTAGGGAAACAAAATATTTGCGAAAGAAATAAGGAAGTAAGGAGTGGATCTATTGTGAGATTTCGTGGAGATAAAATCGCGGAAACATAACCTCTACGTGATTGGTTGCGTGCGTTGAGAACGTGGAAAGATAGAAGGGGAGAACATGAGAAATCTATTACACAAAATCGTGTACAAAAACCGTGTTCAAAATCGTGGAGAGAGATCGTGGGGGTTAAGGGATCTCAACATATCAGATACGGATAACTGTTATTAAAATTATTTGGTAAGTTTGATTTAGAAAAAAAATCAATCTAGTTAAGATTTGATTAGGAAAAACGATTTAGTTAAAATATTTAAATATTACGATTTCGCCCCTACACAATACAGTTATCCAAAAATCATAAATAAAATATCAGCGCGATCGTGAAGTCGTGAGGATCACGAATATGGGGTCCGATCATGCGTTCGAGCTATGAAAATTAACAAATAAAATCAAATAGTAATTACTCAAATAAATCAATTTATTAATAATGTACGTACGAAATACGTACGATAGAAACTGGCCGTTACAAAGATTCTCGATTTTATCGGAGGCGGCGGTTACAGAGGGGGAGAACGTGTTGATCGATGAAGTCGATGCTTTGCATAATTCTGCTACACATGAGAAGATATTTTCAGGCATGAAGAATAGCCAGTCGATTGCTGGGCCTAGGAGAAGCCCACTTGCATTTACATCCAGACCCGTTTCGTCTATAATATCGAAAGCTCCTGCGACCCATATAGTGAATAGGTAATTGTCTGCTGTGAATGTTAACTTGGCGGGCCAGAATACCTCGCTAATGGTCATGGGCTCCCATTTTGATGGGCCATCAGGTCTTCTGCACACAAATGCTCCATCTTCCTGCCATCAGACGTCGGTGCCCTCGTCCCGATTAAACTGTGCTCTACCTCTTCTGTTTCAACGACCCCTTACCAACATCTCTAACTCGATATCAAGTGATGGGGTCGACCTCAATATCGATAGAGCTATCTTCTCAATCAGCCCCGAGTAGGGCTGAGGTACGGCGGCGCAACCCCCAGAGGGATCTTACCCTATCTCCATCATTCGCCCTGTTGATATTGCTTCAGATGGGCCAAGTGTAGTTGTGGAAATGGAGTCATATGGTGTGGATCTCAATGCAATGATTGATGCTTCGTTGATCCAGTGACCCCCACTCTCTAAGGATGTCGATACCCTAGGTCTTCCTACTCTATCTAATTAATGGATTTCCTGTTCTGGAATTGCCGTGGAGCTGGGAAATGAACTTTTCGAGGGGGAATTTGTGATGTATTAGTGGCTGCCAAGCCCTCTCTTCTTGCAATTGTTGAACCACATATCTCTAAGGAGAGGGCTCATATGCTGGTACATAATCTCAACTTATCTAAATTTATTATTGAGGATCCTTTAGGTTATTCTAGTGGATTGTGGGTGTGTTGGGATAATTGTCGACATTTCTATTATCTGTTGTGTATGCTCCTCCGACCAGACCTTATAAATGGCACTTATGGGACCAGTTAGAAAATTTTACATTGGGGTTGACCTACCCTGGATGGTCATGGGAGACTTCAACGATTTCCTCGCTTCTAAGGAGAAGCAAGGTAGCACACTCCCTTCCTTCTCTATATGTGCAAGATTTTGAAATATGTTGTCGTCTTGTGGACTTTGGATCTCCATTTCATTGGTACTCCCTTCACTTTGTGTAACAAGCGACATGGGTATGCCAGGGTCTATGAGAGATTGGATAGTGTGGTTGCTAACTCTTCTTGGTGCACTAATTTTCTTCATGTTTTGGTCCGGCACTAGCCTAGATATTCTCTAATCATTGTCCCATTTTGCTACAAGCAAAACCTCATATTCCAGTGAATCCCATTAAGAAGCCATTTCATTTTCTGGCAATGTGGTTCTTTGAAGATAGTTTTAAAAGATCACTTTCAGACATGTGGGATAGGGCTACATGAGATTGGGTGTGTTAGTTGCGACATGTGGCCGGTGAACTGAAAGTGTGGAATCGAAACTCTTTTGGAAACTTATTTCGAAGAAAACATTGGTTACAATGTAAAATTGACAGGGTACAGAAGGAACTCTTACTACACGAGTCTTACCAGGTATGCAAGTTAGAAGAAGCCTTAATGGTAGAGTACGATAACATACTTTCTCAGGAGGAGGTATTTTGGGCTCAGAAATCTCTGGTTGAGTGGATTTTAAATGGGGATAGAAATACTAACTTCTTTCATATGTCCACCGTATAAAAACATCAGAGTCGCATTTCTATGTTGAAAAATTGCTCTGGTAAATTGATTCAGGACAGGGTGGCTTTGCAACATCATATTTCTGATTTCTATAAGACCTTATTCAGGAATGACATTGGTGATAGGCGACTCCTCTCTCACCTAACTGTTGGATATGGACGACATATATACACCCATAAGGGGATGTATGAGGGCCTATGGACCTCAGATGTCGCGTGCACGAAAGCGTGCGCGAAGGGAACCTTTTCTCGTGTGAAAAGGACCACTCGATAAGTGGAAAAAGTCACTTTATAAGTGCATAAAGGCACTTGATAAGTGAATGAAGAAGAGGATAAGTAAATGTGCTAATATAGGCTAATAAGCTTATATTTAGTTATTTCCTACAATAACTACCCCTAAAGCCTATAAATAGGACCCAAGGGTAAGGCATTTACACTAATCTAACCATGCCATAAGTTTGCATAAGGCAACTTGTGTTCTTCTTCTCCCTTCCATTAAATTCCTCTTCTAAATAGAGATTTAGACGGTGAAACGCTGCTTCGATCCTCCGTGACGAAGTACCGACCGTTGTGGCGAATCCGAGGGTGAATTTCAGAGACTATGGTGCCACGTACGCAAGCGTAAGTCTATGTTATTATTCGATCCTAACGTCCTTGTTTTGACATGATCCTACATTGGTATCAGAGCCATACGGGTTCGCCCCGGTCTAACCATCGCCCCGGTCTAACCGATGAACGAGGCGTTGTCTTTTTCACGAATGAGTTTCCTACCATTATGGATATGGTAGGAGTGCATCGCGACGGAGAGAATCGCAGCAGTTGTTCTTTTCACGTTAGGGTCTTCTGTCATTACGGATATGGCAGGAACTCTCCGTGACGGGAAGAACAGACCGTTCATCTCGCCAAACTCGCACTCTTCATGGATGCTGAGTCTCCATTCAATAGGGAATGTGAACTCTCTTCATGTGGAGCGTGAAGTTTGCGGCCTTGAAAGTGTGTTAATTTTTCATTTTGGCACACGGCCATTAAAGAATAACTACTTTCTCGAAGAACGGGTGCCTCATCGGAGAAGAAGATGGCGGTTGGAACAATTCTCATCGGAGAAGAAGACCTCTTTGGTGCATGATCGCCATGGCCATATGGGCCATGGAGGCTATGCATTCCCCCTCCCCATGCAGAGGGGGTTGGCTACGGCCAATGACCACCAAGGCCACCACCCCTCCGGGAGGGGGATGTGCAAACCGGACTCCAAAGGAAGGGGAGGCCGGCCATGGCCAAAGGGCAATGGCTGGCCTTGGCAGAGGCCAGGGCCAGCGCCCTAGCCTCAGGCCAGGGCCTGGCCGGCCCTGGCAGGGCGGCCCTGGCAGAGGCCAGGGCCTGGCCCCTGGGCGGCCCTGGCCAAAGCCAGGGCCTGGCCAGCCCTGGCAGAGGCCAGGGCCGGCGCCCTGGCCTCTAGCCAGGGCCATGGCCGGCCCTGGCCGACCGGTCAGGAACCCTTGGCCGGCATTGGCCGGCCTCGACCAGGGTAGAGGCCCTGGCCGAGGGGACATGGCCATGCCGAGAATCCCAACGGTACCGGCGGTTTCGGCCCCGGCCACCTGCATGGTCGACCCATACTGGACCGACAGCAGTTGCATACGGCAAAACCCCCTACTTTGGGGAATCCGGCCTTGGCACGGCCACGGCTCAACTCCGACAATGACCGGAGCAAGCCACTACCTCCCACTGCAAAATACATTTGCAAAATACGTTTGAAAAAAATACGTTTTCAAAATACAATTTTCAAAAACGCTTTTTCCGATGCAAGTACTATAAGAGTACTATCGTTTGATAAGTGAGGGGGAAATATTGTTCTAGATGGTGATTGGAATTGTAGAGACCTTTTCAATTCTAGAGCAACATCTTCAATATTTTTCGAAAGTAACTTATCAAATGTAAAAATATCATTCCAAGTGGGAGTGATATCTATGTATAAGAATTTTATGCAATGATTTTTGATCAAACCTTCGCTTTTTTGTGTCTTTTGCAGCATTTTAAAGTTAAAATGTCTTCCGCTTCAAAGAACATCGTCGCTGAGTTAAACAAAGGTGAAAAACTCAACGGCGATAATTACAAATTATGGTCCATTAAAATACAGTATGTTCTAGAGGAGCAAGAAGTGCTCGAAACTCTAAAGAACGTAATGATTGAACCCGAGTTGGGCACTACGACCCAACATAGAATATACAAGGAAGCTTTTGATGCTTGGTCTCGGAAGAACAAGATAGCTCGTATTACGTTATTGTCCAGTATGGCCGATGACATAATGCGCATCTTCCGAGAGCTTGACCTAGCCATGGACATATGGTCCAAGCTAGAAGAGAAGTTTGGTGGCACCTCGGTGTCCAAACTTCGTTCTTTAACTATAAGATTTGATTCATACAAGAAACGTCCAGATCATTCCATGGGGTAACATCTGTGACATATGGCGAATCTAATCTCAGAGTTAAAGGATGCAGGTCATGTGCTCACTGATGAGCAACAAATCCAAGCAGTCATACGTTCCCTACCAAATGGGTGGGACCAAATGAAGATGCATCTCACTCATAATGAGAGCATCAAGAACTTCAGCGATGTTTCTAAGCACCTCGAGTTAGAGGAAGAGCGGCTTGCGGCTGCCAAGCCAAGTGCAGAAGTGCACATGGTTGCTAGTTCCTCACACGGGGGAAAGAAACGGAAAAATCGTTCGAAGTTTACTAATGAACGTAATAAGCAACCAGAGTCTACCAAGAAACCCAAACATAAGGGTGGGAACAAGAAATGGCACAAGAAGAAAGACTTGAAGAGGATCAAGTGCTTCAAGTGCAACAAGTTAGGTCACTATGCCGGTTCTTGTACGGATGGAGGTGACAAGGTAACTTGTAATACTAGTTACATATGTGTTTCTAGTTCAATGTTTCTTGTAGAATCTAATCCATTTTGGATAATTGATTCAGGTGCCACCGACCACATAGCAAGGGACATACAGTCCTTCGTGGAGTATATGTAGGAAACAACACACGTGTTGAAGTGAAAGGCGTTGGGACTTGCAAGCTCGTCTTGGACAACGGCCGCACTATCTTACTACATGATATCCTCTTCGCTCCAGATATTCGAAGGAATATTATATCTGTGGTTGTTTTAATGGGTCTTGGTTATAGTTGGTTCTTTCATAGTTGTAAAGTGGACTTGTCTTGTAATAATACTCTAATTGGTACTGGGTATGTTTTCAAAGGATTTATTGTATTAAATACAATGTATGACTCCTCATTTTGTAATGAAAATTTCCTTGTTACAAATTCTTCGACTTATGAGTCAGATATAATTTGTTGGCACGCAAGGCTTAGTCACATTGGACCAACGCGTATGGATAGACTTGCCAAACGTGGCCTTCTATCCAATGTTTCAAAGGTCGATATGTCGACCTGCGAACATTGCCTTGTAGGGAAATCTTGTCGCAAGCCGTTTGGAACTGGCACAAGGGCTGAGGTTCCATTACAACTCATCCATTCAGACATATGTGGTCTGATGAATGTCAAGACAAGACGCGGGAAGTCCTATTTCATCACTTTTATTGATGACTTCACCCGATTCGGTCATATCTATTTGATATCCCACAAAAGTGAAGCATTAACCTGCTTTAAAAACTATATGAGTTTGGTGGAAAATCAATTAGATCGCAAGATTAAGGTCTTGCGAACCGATAGAGGCGGTGAATATCAATCCGCAAGTTTTAAGGAACTTTGTGATGAAAAGGGCATAGTTCATCAGGTGACTATGCCTTATACTCCTCAACAAAATGGTGTTGCAGAAAGGAGGAATATGACTTTAATGGAAATGGTCCGTTCAATGATGGCGCAAGCTAACTTGCCAATCACCTTTTGGGGTGATGCATTATTGACGACCACTTTCATTTTAAACCGCGTACCCTCGAAATCAGTTAGCTCCACTCCTTATGAGTTGTGGAACCAAAGGTCTCCTGACTTAAACATTTTAAAACCTTGGGGATGTGCATCCTACGCACATATTTCCTCCCATAAGTATGGAAAACTTGGGCCACGGGGAAGGAAATGTATCTTTATACGATACGCAGAAAACTCCAAAGGTTATGTTTTTATTGGTCAGGAAGACATTGGAGGTCTAATTGAATTTGAGTCGAGGGATGTCACTTTCTTGGAAAATGAGTTTCCAAGACAGGGCGAGATAAGTCAGGACTTATCTCTATTTGAGATTAATGATCAAGAAGGATACATCATTCGAGTGGGAGAATTCTTGGTGAAGACGAAAATACGTTTCAACCTTCACCAATGGATGATACGAATGATACTAATCCTATTCAATACGGGAATAATGATCCAAGTGGGAGCAATTCTAACGACATTCCAAGTGGGAGTGATATTAGAATTGATCTAAATTCGAGTCAACAAGGACTTGAAGAATCTCAAATACGACGTAGTAGTCGTACAAGGTTAGCTCCTCTAAGATTTGAGGATGAATTCCCGCAAACCTTTATGACTTTACTACAAGAAGATGACGAGCCTGCTACTTTCAAGCAGGCCGTATCATGCCCTGCAAAAGACAAATGGATGGAAGCGATGAAGGAGGAATTAGAATACATGAAAGTTAACCAAGTCTGGGACTTAGTTGATTTACCCAGAGGACATAGAGCTATTGGGAACAAATGGGTTCTCAAGATCAAGCATAAGGCTGATGGCTCTATAGACAGATATAAAGCTCGCCTTGTCGCGAAAGGTTTTACACAACAGGAAGGGATAGACTACGAAGAGACCTTCTCACCTGTTGTTCGTTTTACCTCGATTCGCCTGATTCTGGCTATGGTAGCTTTCTTACACCTCGAATTACATCAAATGGATGTAAAGACTACCTTTCTCAATGGAGAATTGGACGAGGAGATCTATATGGAACAACCAACAGGGTTCGTAAAAGAAGGAAACGAACATAAGGTTTGTAAACTTCGTAAGTCTATATATGGTCTTAAACAATCCTCGAGGCAATGGTATATACGATTTTAAGAAGTTGTCTTATCAAATGGTTTTACCATGCTTGATGAAGATAACTGTGTATATATCAAGAGGATTAAAAGCAAGTATGTTATTATGTCTCTATACGTAGATGACATTTTAATAGCCGGAAATGACAAGGGCTTTGTGATGGATATCAAGGCTTGGCTTTCATCAGTTTTTGAGATGAAAGACATGGGAGAAGCCGCATATATCCTTGGAGTTAAGATTTCAAGGAATCGTTCGAAGAAACTTCTTTCTCTTTCACAAGAGACTTATATAAAGAAGGTTCTAGAACGTTTTAATATGCAGGACTGCAAGTCCATTGATACTCCTATAAGTAAATGCGATAATTTATGTCTGAAATCGTGTCCAAAGAACCAAAAGGAAAAGGAAATTATGGAAAAAGTTCCATATTCCAGTGCAGTTGGTAGTCTTATGTACGCTATGATGTGTACAAGACCAGACATCTGTTTTATCGTTGGAATGGTAAGTCGTTACTAATCCAATCCAGGGCAAGTACACTGGAAAGCGGTTAAGAGGATAATGCGGTATCTTAAAGGAACTGCGGACTATGCTTTATACTATCAAGGAGATGCCTTGAGGCTCGAAGGCTACACTGATGCTGATTGGGCGGGTGATCTCGATGAGCGAAGATAGACCTCAGGATATGTTTTTCTACTTGGATCTGGTGCAATATCCTGGAGTAGCAAGAAACAATCCTGCATCGCACTTTCAACTATGGAAGCCGAGTTTGTAGCATTTAGCATGGCAATCCAAGAGGCTGTTTGACTTAGGAAATTCTTTGACAGGCTAATTAATGCAAATGACTCAGGTACTGTTCCAATACACAGCGACAGTCAAGCATCTATAGCCTATGTCAAAGATCTAAAATTCCATTGTAAGACCAAACACATTGATATCCACTACAAATTTGCAAAAGACTATGATAAGACCAAGAAGGTAGACATAAGGTACATATCTACGCATGAGATGATAGCGGATCCGCTTACGAAGGCGATCCCCAGAGATGTGTTTTACAAACACTTATCATCTCAATGATTGCGTAAGAGCTGAGTTGTACCAATGTAAATTCCCTTGTCTGTAAAAGATCAAATTTAATAAAAGAATACGTTCTTTTCAACATTGCATATGAGTTTCTAGAAAATGTTTGTGTACATTTTAAAATCTTAGCTATATTTTCTAGTATGTCGGACAGATTGAGGTTGGCTCTCTCACATGAGCAACCGCCTTTATTATATCAGACGGATAAAATAAAGATGAGACCTGTTTAAAGTCAAAATCATCAGACGGATGATTTAGAATCATGACTTAAACAAAATGGTCGTATGAAAGATCTGCATCATATGGATGCTTACAATCGATCTAAAAGGATTCTTAAATCCTATCTGTCATGTGCGGGATGTGGGTCCAGAAGATTATTTGAGTAGTAAAAGGGACTCAAAATCAGATATTGTGGTGTCTGATCATCATCCTTACAACATCATTAAGACATACGCTCCCTGGGAAAGGAGTGATGTTGTAATACGTATTCATACTACGTATGCATTTGACCATTGGGTTAGAATAGTGATTGTGTTTACTATTATGTGAGACCCAAAGACCACATGTGTCTTAACTCATTACCCTTATGGCCTCTAATTGGTTCCTTTAGATTTGACTGGGTGATTGCTATCTTAGCATGTTGCTTATGGACTATGGTCAATTTGGTCCGGCGGGGCATGTTAGAAAAGCAAGTCAAGTCAAGATCGAAAGGATCGCAAGAAGAGGAAGATTAATTTCATATTCACATTTGGACTTTAGAGATTCAAAGCTGGTCAGCCAATTGTAATCCAGATGGGATTCAATTGTTGAATATAAAGTATAAGAAATGTGAAGAAATAATCTAGGGTAAAGCATGCGTTGATCTACTCAACTTTGCACCTCGAGGAGTGTTGTGTATCTCTAACAAGTGCACAACGGTGGACTCTATGCGCATGACGGTCACACGGTCTATTTCTCGGTATGATAAACAGAAGAGCTAAAGGAAAATATGTTTCCTTACAATCCCCTCAAGTGTGAGTGGGAGATGTTGGATATGGACGACATATATACACCCATGAGGGGATGTATGAGGGCCTATGGACCTCAGATGTCGCGTGCACGAAAGCGTGCGCGAAGGGAACCTTTTCTCGTGTGAAAAGGACCACTCGATAAGTGGAAAAAGTCACTTTATAAGTGCATAAAGGCACTTGATAAGTGAATGAAGAAAAGGATAAGTAAATGTGCTAATATAGGCTAATAAGCTTATATTTAGTTATTTCCTACAATAACTACCCCTAAAGCCTATAAATAGGACCCAAGGGTAAGGCATTTACACTAATCTGGCCATGCCAAAAGTTTGCATAAGGCAACTTGTGTTCTTCTTCTCCCTTCCATTAAATTCCTCTTCTAAATAGAGATTTAGACGGTGAAACGCTGCTTCGATCCTCCGTGACGAAGTACCGACCGTTGTGGCGAATCCGAGGGTGAAGTTCAGAGACTACGGTGCCGCGTACGCAAGCGTAAGTCTATGTTATTATTCGATCCTAACGTCCTTATTTTGACAGGATCCTACACTAACTGCCCATCTTTGACTTCTCGTCAAGTGGATTCTCTTGAAAGACAGGTGTTGGATGAGGAAGTTCGAGAAGCTATATTCCAAATGAAACCGTGGAAGTTCCCTAGAGTGGATGGTATCCAAATGGGAGTTTTCAAGAAATGTGGGACTCAGTTAAGCACTCTTTGGTCACGCTAGTGTCTAATGCTTTAGAAAGAAGACACTTTTATAAAGACCGTTGCAAGGTATTGCTTGTCCTTGTTCCTAAGGTCCAACAACCTGAATTGGTTCAGTAATTTTGTCCTATTAGCTTGTGTTGTGTGTCATATAAACTGGTTACACAGGTACTTGTCAACAGGATTAGACCTTTTCTTAATGATCTAATTAGACCACTACAATCGAGCTTCATTCCTAGAAGGCATGCGTTGGACAATATATTGGTTGCTCGGGAGCTTATTTATACCATTAGGAAGTCGAAGTGTCAGAATGGTTTCTTTGCATTGAAGATAGATCTATAGAAAGCATTTGATCGAGTTAGATGGGATTTCTTGGAGGAGACTCTGGTTCTGTTTGGCTTCCCTAGTTCATGGATAAAGCTCATTATGTTTTATGTCTCCTCTTCTCATCTTTCTGTGCTGTGGAATGGGGAGGATTCCGAATGGTTTACACATGAACAAGGTTTGCGTCAGGGGGATCCTCTTTCCCATATTTGTTTGTGTTATGTATGGAGAGACTTTGCTTACTTATTAACGAAGTAGTGTTGGAGAACTCATGGCAAACTATTGTGATTGGGAAGGGGGGTCATGTGGTATCTCACTTACTATTTGTAGATGATCTGTTCTTGTTTGGTAGAGCCACTTTACAGCAAACTAACCGGGTTATAGAGATTTTGGACATATTTTGTGCCTCATCTGTAGCGAAAGTCAGTTTGGAGAAATCAAGATATTTTGTATCTGCGATTACAGGACGTCGACATGCTTTAAATATTTGTTCGTTGTTAGGCATCCAATTCTCGACAGACTTGGGCAAGTATTTGGGTATGCCCTTATTTCATGCTTGGGTTTCAAAGAACATATATAGAGATGTGATGGATAGGATCAGTTTAAAACTATCTGGTTGGAAGTCTAAACTCTTGAATCTGGGATGACGAGTTACTTTAGTCAACTTAGTTACCTCGACAATTCCAACATATGATATGTTGACTACCAGTTTCCCTAAGCATACCATAAGGAGATAGACAAGTTGAACAGATCATTCATTCGGGGTGGCAGTGAAGGAAAGAAGTAGCTTCACTTGGTCAATTGGAAGGACGTATGTAAACCTAAAAGAGTGGGTGGTCTTGGTATTCGGTTTATGGAGTTTCACAATAATGTGCTTTTACAGAGATTAGCTTGGAGGTTCTTGACAGAGCTGCATGCTCTTTGTATTCGACTTTTGAAATCTAAATATATTTTTTCTCATGATTTGGTCCCTACCATTTTGGCTATGGTGTCTCTTCCTTCTTCTTGGTCCTACTCCTGGAAAAGCTTGGTGCAGGGTTTGAAGAATTTAAGTGTTGGCTTGGTGAAAAGAATTGGTGATGGGACAACTACTTACTTCTAGCGGGATAACTGGTTGGGTCAATAACTACTATCTACCACAGTTCCTTCGTGTGGAGTGGATTGTTCTTAGGTACTAGTCCGAGACTTTATTCAGGATGGTACATGGGATGTGGGAAAAATATTACAATCAGTTCCTCGGACAATGTCACAACAGATTATGGCTTACCCACTTTCTAAAGTCATAGCATAGAAAGATAGGTTTATATGACACCTCTTTACTACTCAGTCAGCTTATCTGCAGTTGCTAGAAAATCATAACAGGGGAATGGAGGTGCATTCCGCTTGGCTGTGGAAGTTGCCATTACATGCTAGGTGGTTATATTTCTTATGGCTAGTCTTCAAGGAGAGGATAGTTACAAATGTCTTGCGATTTCAAAGAGGAATTTCAAACTCAGACTTGTGTTCATTATGTGCAGCGGGGGCAAAGACTACTATCCATGTTCTTTAAGATTGCATAGCGGCCCAGACTATCTGGAGGGTTTTTTTTCCTTTTTCGACATTCCCGAATTTCTACCATCTTTCTCTTGTAGTGTGATTGCGAGAATTTTTGAATAGTCAGACACATCTCCTGAGTCAAGTTATCCTCTTTGCTATATGTTTGTGGACAATCTGGAGAACCCGTTGTAAATGGGTTTTTTCAGCCAAGGATGTCGAAGCTGATGATACCTCCAATGTTAGATAGATCACCTACACTATAGCTGAGGTTACACGGGTGTATGGCAAGCCACAATAGTCACTACTACTACTTCTCTAATTAGGTGGCTTCCCCCGAAGCCTGGTGTTATTAAGCTTAATGTTGATGGGGATAGTAAAGGGAATCCATGGCTCGCAGGGACATGAGGCATTTTTCGAGATGATCAGAGTACATGGCTACTTGGGTTTTCTGCCTATATTGGATGGGGTACTAGTTTGAATATGGAACTTCAGACCATTAGGTTTGAATTGGAGATTGCTTGGCAGAAGGGGTTCTCGGAGATTATGTGTGAATCAGATTCAAAGGTTGCACTACTACTTCTCAACTCACCAGATGTCTACTCCCACCCTCTTTTGAATTTGATTCTGGTTATCAAACAGCTAGCTACGAGATTTCAACTCTGTACCTCTCATCATGTCTTTTGGGAGGCAAACTTCTGTGCTGATGCGTTAGCTAATTTGGGATGTCACTTAGATGAAGAATTGCAAATTTGGGAACATGCTCATGCTTCATTACCCCAATGGCTTATTTTTGTTGTTAAGGGGACTGGATGTAATAGATGGTTCTCTCTCTGATTAGTTGTTACTTTCTTTCCGATGTATCAAAAAAGACAAAACGGAAGAAAACCAAACGAAAGATAGAAAGATATTGACATTGTTAAATCGGGACAAAACAAGACAAAGGGGAGAGAGTATCAACAAGCCAAACAAAGAAGATCAACTTTCTCTTGCCGATGGAAGAAAAACATCGTGGGACGATAGTAGTGCGAACGATGAACGCCAAACTTTTTTCATCAAATTCAACGAAAATTTTCAGCCGCTTTTAATGGATTGAAAGCAATATCTTCTCAATTTTCAATTATAAATAGAGCGTTTGTAGACGATTTCAAAACACTGAAGATTTGAGAAAAACACTAAATATATTTTCAAAGAGAGATTCTTCTATGAGAAAAGTTGTCCAAACTTTTCAAATTTCAAGACGGTCCACATGATTTTGGTTATGATCAAGAGAGGTGTATGGTCTCATCAACAGAGATATTACATTCAACAAATCAACACAACGAGCATCAACCTTGAGATTTCTAAGCTACGACATTCTTTACATTTTGTGTTGATTTTATTTTTCATGTTTTTGCATTTTTAAAAAAATTTATTCTTACCATTGTTTAGTTGTGCGGATTACTTGGGGTAGTAATTCACGGGTTGAATTATTTGTAGAATCAGGATAGCATAATGATGATAAACCATCATATTGGTCAAGTGTTGAGTAGTAGTGGTGGGTAGCCAACCTTACGGGTTGTAAGTGGTTTGCTTTTTGATTCTAGTAAATAATTTTAGTTGCAGGAGAATGCAATATGGTCGAAACTGGATAAATCTTGTGTTCTTTACTTTTTGTCTTTACACATGTGATTTTGTCACGCCCCGTTCCCCAGAATACCCGGCATTTAAATTTTTTTTCCAGGTATCCTGAAGAGTGAGGGTGATGAGAGAGAGGAAAAGAGAGAGGAAGAAGAACTGAGTAGGCAGGCCACTGCGCACATGTTGGGATAGTACAGGTGAAGCTCCACTATAATATCATACAATTCATAAATAACAAAGAACAACAACAACATATCACATATTTATAACAACTTCCATTTATATACATCATCCAGGTACACCACTACATATACACTGTCATTCTCCACATCCCAAGACAACCATACCAACCACAACTACATCTCACACCGAGTACTACCCCTGAAACCCAACTCCAAGTCACCTCCAACCATGCTTCCACTGCTACCTGAAAAATAGGGAGGATCACGTCAATGCGTGCCCCAGTAGGAATCCACTTGGATTTGGACATCGCTTTAGGGTTATCAATCTACAACGCAAGGCAAAGGAACAAGACATGCAATACTACATATATACAGAGAAAAGTGAATAGCTAAGTAAGAGGATCATACCTACGGTCTAATGTCGAGTTTCTGCAAGAAAGAGTTAGCACAAGTAATAATAACAAATAATCATACAACCACAACTAAAGAGAGAAACACAAATATCAGGATATAACACGGTGTCACCAGTGAAGCAAGGGGAAAAGGGAAGTGCTGCCAGCAGAAGAAGAATATGCAAAGTGCTTATTGAATTGATTAATTGAATTAATTGGAACTTGGGTAAACTGTGTGATACCAGGACCTGGACTTCACCCCCAATGTGAGGTGAATATAGCACACGAAGCAGTGGACAGGGGCACTGTACGTCGGGCCTCTCATCTCCCCCGTCCTAGGCAGGAGTGAGGCTATCCACATATAACCTGTAACGACTGGTTTTCATGTGATTGGATTATCGATATTAAAAATATATGTTTGGTGGATTTTCTCCTTGAGTGTGATTTTCCGTCTCCGTGGCTTTCGTTTCCATTCGTTTCATTGTGATTTTCTAGCTTCTTCCTTCGATCGTTGGGTTTGGAGTAAGTCATTCGTGACGAGCTTCAAATCGCTCATATTTTAGAGTTAGAGTGATCTTAGAAGCCATAGAAATCATCCCGAATCTTCGCGATTCGATTCGGCACTTTTAGTGCACTTTAGTTGGTTCAAGAAGGGGGACCAACCGACTAGATTGAGATCTAGTCGGTCAGGAACTCTTCTCAAACCGACTAGTTCATTGAATCTAATGTACAGGAGTTACTGTTTGCTCTTAGTCGGTCTAAGAACAATCACCGACCGACTAGATGTGAAACTAGTCGGTCAGAACTTGCTCTCAGACCGACTAGTTCATTGAATCTAATGTACATGAGTTACTGTTTGCTCTTAGTCGGTCTAAGAACAATCACCGACCGACTAGATGTGAAACTAGTCGGTCAGAACTTGCTCTCAGACCGACTAGTTCCTTTGATTTATTTTACCTAAGCTACTGTTCCTCGTTAGTCGGTTCATGAACACTCACCGACCGACTAGATTCCAAACTAGTCGGTCGACGGGCCTTCACAGACCGACTAATTCACTTCCCAGATTTATTCCTTCTTTCGCTGTTTGCTTTTAGTCGGTCACAGTTGGTCGACCGACCGACTAGTTATTAAACTAGTCGGTCAACAACCCTTCTTTGACCGATTAATCAACCCAGAAACCCTAATTTTTGGGCAGCCGCCGGCTGTGCCTATTTAAACCCCCCAAACATTTTTCTTTCTTCCTTCATTTCTCCTGAGCCTCCTTCTTCCCCAAACCATCATCCATCTTCCCCTAGCCTTCCTCCTTCATCAAGAGCTCCTCTTCCTCTCCATTTTGGCCGGCCACCACCTCTAGGTCGCCGGAAAACTCCCAAAACCCCCAAAATCCTATTTTCTCCAGATTTATCCATCCATTCTAGATCTGAACCGTAGGTTCTACGGATCGTTCCTCCGTTGCCGTGCTTGCTCGGCATCGATCTTCCTCTTCTATACGGTAGGGTTCGATCCTTTGGTTTTCTCATAACTCTCCTTGTGATTTTATTGAAACCCTAATAATAAACTAGGTTGGATGTTATTTGATGATTGTTTCTCCGTGGCAGCAATTTCATCTCCGTAGATAACATTTCGTGGCGTGCCTCGTTGATCATCTTCCTTGGCATGAGGCAAGTGAAACTTGCCACTTAGGGTTTAGGCCATGTTTAGGCCATTTGCTTGTTGTAGCTTAAAAGAGACTAGACGGTGAAATGATAGCCGCCTAGATGCCTATTTGATCTAGTTTGATAACGAAACTAGATCCGTCACCTCAATTGATCTAGCTTGACAACGAAGCTAGATCCAACCCTTTTAACTTGTTGTTCATACATATTAAACTGCCATGTTTAATTCCTTATTTGTACGCCTTACTACATGCCATGCCATGCCATCCATGTTGAATGTCGCATTCGTAGCACACGCTACAATACTTGTGTTTCCTGGCTCGTGTTCCAGAAGCGGGCCATGTGTTGGTTAATAGCCAATGCCTGATCTACTTGTTTCCGGCTAGGTGCACCCTACGCCAAATGCTTATGAATCGTGAACTAGAATACGAGCTCCTGTTCGGGGCAACCCTGGCTCATTTACTGAGCTCGTGTACAGGGACCCTGGCTCGTTTACGTGTGGGAGGGGTAAGAGTTAAGCGGTCATTCAACTGGGAGTCTGCCCGATCAGCAACTGCAGTTGTAAGGCGTAAACTCTGGGTTCTGGGGTAGTGTTAAGTGGCCACTCAGTGTGAATGATAAACCATTCAGCTGTAAGGCGTAAACATCTACAAATAACTTGAAACGTGACTAGTGAAAAGATTGATATTGTTAGTAGCTTGGCTACTCCTGGCATGTCATGATAATTGTTCTCTTGCACCTATTGTTACAACATGTCTTACTTGGGCACTTTTACCATAACTGCCATGTCATGCATACTATAACTGCTAGGATGCTAGTTTACCTTTCTTTCAGTTTCCTTGCCCAAGTCTTTTAGACTTGCTGACATGTGCCCCTTTCTCTTTGGGTGTCGCATGTTAGTTGCCGAGCCAGAGATTGTTGTTGAGGGCGACGAGTTCGTGGAGTTCGTGCCCGATTCTGTTGTTTGATGAGGAGTTTGAGATACCGGTGTTCTTTCTTAGGATCTTGCAGTTTCCTTTTGTTTTAGGATTCCTGTTAGTTGTCGGTGCGTGGCACCTTTGTTGTACTTTGTACTTTTGTTGGCCATGTTTGGGCCCTTAGATTCTTTTCTCTTTAAGCCTGGTGGCTTTTTCTGTGATGTTGGAATTTAATATGATGGATATTCTGAGATGGTCTCTTGTCTCCTTTCCTTTATTATTATCTTTGTTTCGTATTGCGTTGCAAGGACCTGCAAACTTATTGTTGATTGACGCTTATCGGGCTTGGAGCTTGCAGCTTCAAGTCTGAGCGGACCTTCTCACGCTTCGCCTCCACATTTTTTGGGAAGCGGGGCGTGACATAACCCAACCACCGTATGACCCCTCCACTCCCGGTAAAGGTGAGTGGGTGTAAGTATCCCCTCCACTCCTGGTAAAAGCGAGTGGGTGTAAACTCCACACATTACATAATCATCTCCCAACTTCACAGTCCAGGCCTTATGTCTACAATTTACTCAAATCCCCCCTAAACCCGGGTTCTGCTAACTCACCCTCATTAGAGAGGACTAAGATATATCCAATTTTATAAGTTAACATCATACGTGACACGTTAGGGGTCTCAATGGCATGGATGTGCACATGTCACATCAGCTGTCCATCATTAAACATAGGGTCCTGCACTCATGTGACATGCCATCTATCACCACACATCATCCACTCACAAACACGATGTTCCCATGCCATTCAAGCCTCTAATTTCACCAATCATCACCGTGGCTCAAGGCCAACACTAACATGTGCACGTTACTCAAATATTCAGATATTGCCTTCGTTGAGGCATTTCATCGAACACCTGGCGGGCGTCATTCATATCAAAACAACACACTATAATTTACATGTGCCAAGGGTATGAATATTCATTCCACCACATAACCATAATAACCAAGAATAATGATGGCCAATTATCCATAATTAATGAATAAGAACACTACTTAATGAATTCAGCTTGCTGAAATTGCAGAACAGTCAGATCGAGGATGGTTTTTGAGGTAATTGCAGTTGGAATTTGGAAAAACTTAAAACTACAAATTTTTAGATATGGGTGTTTTGGACTTACAGACAAAATTTCAGACAAAAATATTAATAAGTGATTTATGGTGAATTATTTGGTGAAGTGTGACAAGTCTGCTTTTCAGACAGATTTCAGGGTCTGTATTGAAAGCCAATTTTGGGCATGTTAGAGGCAGAATTCGACATATAAGCACTAATGAATATTTAGAAAAACTTGTTAACTTTCCAACAAGACCAAGATCATAAAATTCCATGATGTGTGCAGCTATTTAGGACAATTCTACTAAACTGTGTCAACACTGAAAATCAAACAGACATGCTGTAAAGATGGATTTATTTCTCCTAATTTCTGAATTGAACATATATCAAAATTTATATGATTTTTAGGTAGAACTTCAAGATCTACAAGCTCATATTTTTTTCGAACCCTAATTCGAGCTACAGTAATCAGAATTAAATAAAAAACATACATCAAAATTTCAGAATTTCAACGAGAGAGTTTTGCTTGAAATTTTCGAGGGGTTTTGCATGAAATTGAATAAGGGCACATGAATTTGATTACTCCTAATCCAAATTGAGTAAACATGATATACATACAAGATAAAAGAAAACCATAAATTAATTTCCAAATCCAAATGAATTTCCTACCTCAAAAGCTCTCTCTTTCTTCTCTCCTTTTCTTCTTTTCTTCTCTTCTTCTTCTCTTCTTCTTCTTCTTCTTTTTTGTGTGGAGAATTTCGGCCATGGTGATGGGGAGGCCAGCCAATATAGAGGGGAGAGGGGAGAAATGAGAAAGAGAAGGAAAGAATGAGAGAAAGAGAGAGAATTCTAGGTTTTTCTCTCTTTTCCTATCTTTTCTTATTCTTTTATTATCCTCCAAGAAAGGAATATTCCTTGTGGAAATGATCAAAATACACCTCCCTATTCTAGGTATTTACAAGGTTGCCATTACTTTATGCACACACCACTTTAGGATGTACGCACATCAGTTTTAGTCAAAAAGACCGTTTTCCCCTGACCTTTCTAAAAATTTACGGGGGTTGCCATTGACCCCTAACCCCTTTCACACTTACATGGCTCTTCCTACACACATCCATGCACATCCATGCGAGCATTCATGCTTCACACACACACGTCTAACACACCCCTGTCGTTTTACTTTCACGACGCCATTTGCACTTTTCCCGCAATCACATTCGCATTCTTTTCTCTTAGCCACGTATTACGGCCCAATCCCCTGTTTACTACATCACATACATCGATATCTAAGCTTATTTCATGCACACGTATGCACCGTGTGTGAATATACCACGCGTATACAGTAAAATACTCGTATAGGTCAAAACATGGCATTACAGATTTACTATGGTTTGTGGTAGATTAATTACTATGGTGAAAATTATTTATTAGTCTGTGGTAAATTAGAAATAAATGGTCGTATTAAAATTTATATATCGTTACAAAAATTTTTTACCGACGGTAAAATTTTGAAAAGCATATTCACCCCATCTCTAGGTTTATTTCGATCATGCAGCCTTTATCAATGATTTCCAAGTATAATAACAACAACCTCACCAAGTAAGGACCTCACACAAGAGGCTTTTCCAACTTACAACAACAAATACCAATCACTTACCACCACACCATTATGTGGATTTCACTTACACTTTTGATGAGTGAATTACAATCCTTCCTTAAAGCCACCAAATTTGAAGCTTTGAGTATGTGTATGTACGGCTAATGAAAACTCTAATGATCTTGTCACGCCCCTCTCTCCAAAATACCTGGAACTTTTAAATATATTTTCTTTTCCTTAAATTTTTTTCTTCCAAGTATCCTGAAGAGTGAGGGTGATGAGAGAGGAAAGAGAGAGAAAGAGAAATAAAACATGCAGGCCACTACACACATGCTGGGATAGTACAAGCAAAGCTCCATAAACATACCCAAAAACAACCTCATAGTACATAGAACAACAACAACAATCATATATATAACAACTTCCATTTATGTACATAATCCATGTGCGTCACTACACAAACACCTCCACTCTCCATCTCCCAAGACAACCCAGTCACCGTACAACTGCATCTCACACCAAAGGCTACCCCTGAAACCCAACTTCAAGTCACCACCAACCATGCCGCCCATGCTACCTGAAAAATAGGAAGGAGCACGTCAATGCGTGCCCCAGTAGGAACCAACTAGGATTTGGAACACCGTTTTGATGTTATCAACTAATAATCCAAGCATGAGAAATAAGGCACGTAAACTAAGTAATGTAACGAAAAGTAATCAGCCAAGTAAGGGATCATACATGCGGTCCAATGTCGAGCTACTGCAAGGAAAGGGTTAACACGAATAATGATACAAGTATTTCATATAGACATAATCTAAAAGAGAATCATAAGTGTCAGAAGTATAACACAGTGTCACAAGTAAGGGAAAAAGGGATGTGCTGCCAGCAGAAGGAGTAACATGTGAATTCTTATTTTATTATTTCATACTTGAATTAATTGGAAACTTGGGTAAACTATGTGATACCAGGACCAGGACCTCACCCCAAAATTGGGGTGAATATAGCACACACGCAGTGGACACGTGCACCGTACGCCGGGCCTCTCAACACCCCCGTCCCTGGCAGGAGTGAGGCCTCTCATAATAACACAACCTCCGTATGTCCCCTCCACTCTCGGTAAAGGCGAGTGGGAATAAATATCACATATCACATAACTTTTCCTCCAACTTCTCAATCCAGGCCTCATATCCACAATTTACTCGAGTTTCCACCCTAAACCCGGGTTTTGCTAACTCACTCTCCTTAGAGGAGATTGAGACATTATAAAACCTCATTTAAGATTATATATAGCACTGAAGGGGACACGTTGAATGGTTTCACATTCCACACTCATATCAATATGGGTCATGCCCCGAAGTGCCATACCCTCCATTGTAATCAAATCACATATCAAATGGGTCATGCACCCAAGTGTCACGCACTTCATCATAGCCATTTCAATTCATCATTCATAACATATGAAACCATGCTTTTCATGATCACATCATTACCAATTCACAACACGATTCATGATACAAATATTTGCAAAGCCCATTTCTCATAATTCTCAACTTTCATATCAATGTGGCATTTTCACAAACACATGGTGAACGTGACGTGTATGTCCATAAGCACATTAGCAAGTCATTTAGAAAAGCATATCATTAGTCTACCTTCCATGTAAAAACAATAATCATGTACCATAGAGGGTAGAATAACAACAATGCACAATTTATCACACCACTTAACCATTTCAGCTTGTTGGAATTTGCAGAAAGTAACAATACATGGGCATATATCATCAGTTTTTGTTGAGAATTTGACAAAATGTCCTAAATGAAAGTTGAGATATATTAGTCCTAGATTCACAGATAAAATTTCATGCAAAAATATTAAGTAAGTGATTTATGATGAATTATTTGGTGAAATCTATTCAGTCTGTTCTTCAGACAGATTTCAGGGTCTGTACATATTGCTGTTTTGGAGCCTGTTTCACTCAGAATTTCGACAAATATGCACTGTGATGAAATTGTAGGAAAACCTGTTAAATTTACAATGAGATCAAGAACATAAAATTCCATTGTGTGTGCAGATACTGAGGTCAATTTTACTAAACTGTGTCCAGACTGAAGATCAAACAGACATGTTGTAAAGATGGAATTTTTTCTCCTAATTTATGAATTAGACATATATCAAAATTTATATGATTTTGGGGTATAACATCAAGATCTACAAGTATATAGTTTTTTTGAAACCTAATTCGAGCTACAGTAACCAGAACAAAGCAACAACAGACATCGGGATTTCAGAATTCCAAAGGAGATGATTTTGCTAAGAATTTCACGGGGAAATTTGTGAAATTGAGCCATAGCATATAAATTTGACTACCTCTATCACATATTGAGTAAAACATGCCATAAAAACATGATCATAAGAACCAATTAAGAGAATTCCAAATCCAAGTAGATTCCTACCTCAAAAAGCTTGATTTCCTCCTCTCTTTCTCCTTCTTTCTTCTCTACCTTCTTCTCTCTTGTAACCCACTTGAGATTCTTGATTTTAGGAGGGGTAATTAGGGGTTTGAATTGAAGAGGATGGAGAAAAGGGGGAGGGATGGCCGGCCATAGCTTGGGAGGAAGAGTGGAGAAAAATGAAAAAATGAAAAAGAAAGGAAAATGAAGAATAAAGAAGAGGGGAGAAGCTTCACTCAAAAAATCTATCTCTAGAATCCCCCAAAAGATAAGCATGCTTCATTTTAATTGACTAAAATACCCCTCCATCTTCCAAGTATTTACAAGTTTGCCATTACTTTATCACAGACCTTTTTACTATACACATACACCCTTTTTTAGTCAGAATGACCATTTTGCCCCTCACTTTTCTAAAAATTTACGGGGATGCCATTGACCCCTAACCCCTTTTCACACTAGCATGGCTCCCCCTACACACACCCATGCACACCCATGCACGCATACATGCATCACACACACACGTCCAATACATTCTTGTTGTTTTACACCAACGACGTAATTCACACTTCTCCCGCATTCATTCTCGCTTTCTCGTCTCTTAGCCATGCATTACGGCCTAATTCCCCTTGCATACGTTACATACATCGATATCCACGTTTATTTCATGCCTATGTATGCATCGTAAGTAGAAATACCACGTGTGTTCAGTAGAATACATGTATATTTCACAACAGGGCATGACATCCTACCCACCTAAAAATAAAGTCCGTCCTCGGACTTTCTAAGGTGTGAATCCTGCCAAAGGCCAGCTAGGTGTGATGGTCTTACTACCCAAGAAGCATAAACAAGAATACATACCTACCCCACACCTATATACACTATATATTTCATTGTCATCCATACGCATCCGCGTCACATTCATATCACGGATACGTCCTACTATTCGTCTAGTAGCACACCCACATCACTATGTGTGTCACCAGATATACATACATATATGTCTTTCACATAAATATCTAGGCACACATATTCACACATTAACATATACATCACACACCACAAATAAGTCACTATACGTATTATTATACGTATTTAGTTCACTACTCATATCTGATGGGAAATTGAATTCCACCCCTAAGTGATTTTGATGACGAGCACACCAAATGAAGTTATTGTACTAACTACACTACAACTAAGTGTGCAGGTTGTGGGACAAATGAAAAGCTTTATGCATACTCCAGAGAAGCGCAATCTACGCTCAATAGACAAAGACGTTGTTGCTAGTTCAAATGATGAAGCTCACGCTCAAAAGGAAAAGAAGCTCAAGAGAAGCTCGCATTCAAATCATCATCTGATCAAGCTTCGAGAAGACTCATCTAAGTCTTAGTGTGTGAGTTGTGTTCTCTAGGATTATGTAAAAGCCAAATGAATATTCTATACACACACACAAAATGATTTTCGAAAATAGTGTTAAACTTGTTTTAAATATTTTTGAGAGCATAGTTATTGATTCAATTCTCGTAGTCAACCTCCAAACACCCAGGAGTTGATTAATCATAGAGTTTCTTTGAAAAACTGCTTTGGGAGTCGACTACAAAAGGAGGGAGTCGACTACCTGCTGTAGTAGAGTTTTCACTGAAAACTCTACTACAGCAGGTAGTCGACTCCCTCCTTTGGTAGTCTATGGGAGTCGACTACCTCCTTTGGGAATTGACTACCAGCTGTGCGATTTGACTTCCCAGATTTGCTTCTTCGTTTAATCGTTGCTTGATTTATGGGGCTAAAGTCAAATCTTTTTGAAATTCAAATCATCTCTTAAACTCTATAAATAGAGAACCAAATGAGAACATTTTAGCTAACAATTCATTCTTGAGCAAAGCTATAATTCTCTCAAAAGTTCTTAAAGTTCTCAAGCTCTCAAAGTTCTTCAGTTTTTCTAAAGGTTAAGTTTTTTAATTCTTTTGTGCTTAATTTCGCAATTATTTTCTCTAATCTTTTCTAGCCTTTATAACTTGGTTTGATCTCCAAAGCTCATAGCTTTTCTTCTTGAGATTCAAACATCAAGTTTTTCTTTTTTGATCTTTGTATTCTTAACTTTTATATTTCTCTCAAAGATCAAAATCTTGATCATTGATCTCTAAAGCCCAAGTGCATATTTTAGAAGATCATTTTCAAGACAACTTTTTGAATTACTTGTTTTTAATCTCCAAAGCTAAAAGCTTTTTATATTGAGATTCAAAATACAAGTCTGTCTTTTTAATCTTTGTGTTTTATAATTATATTCTTTCAAAGATTAAAAAGGCTTGATCTTTGATCTCTAAAAGCCCAAGTGCACATTTTTTAGAAGATCAATTTTCAAGATAACTCCTTTGATCAAATCTGTGCTCATCTATATCATTTAATTTGATCAAGAGGTTTTCGATTTTCTTTAAGCCACATATACACAAATATATTCTTTTGGCTTTAGGAAATCTTGTAATTTATTTCATATTCGTTGTAACTCTTTGAAGAAGACCTTGAATTGTAAGTTCCCGTGTTATAAGGGAATAATGGAAATCCTAGACAAGTCTAGGTGATTGAAAATCCTGGTAGGGATACTAGGCGGTGAAAGTCCTAGTTAAGGCTAGGTTGTTGGAAATCCTAACGAGTGGAGTTAGTTGCTTATATTGCTAACGCAATAGTGGAAATCTCGTACCGGATTGGTCGGGGACTGGACGTACCCAAGTTATGGGGAACCAGGATAAATTCCTTGTCTTTGCGTTTGCTTTTCTGTGTTTGATTATTTATCTCTGCAAGCAATTCTTATTTTCTTTGTTATTATTATATCTTTGTAATTCTTTGTTCATTTGCATATTACAAAGATCATACATTTAATTCTGATGTGTAAAGATCTATCTGTGTGTAAAGATTTCTTATCTGATTGTAATCATAATTGTTTATCTTTTATATTTTTATAAGATTAACTTGTTGATTAAGAACCAAGCGTATATCACTCTACTTGGTTTCTTAGGCAACATTAGAAGGGTTTTAATTAACGATCGAAAAAGATTTATTATTTGCACAACACTATTCAACCCCACTTCTAGTGTTGTTTGCCATCCACAAGATCCAACACTTGGTATCAGAGCAAGGTCAAAGGCGATGGCGTCAACAACGTTCTATATCATTCATACACCTCCATCTTTGACGACATCTTCTATTCCCAATGGAGAAGAAGAATGGATCTTCTTGGAGGCACAAGATCTAAAATACAAAAGATTTCTTAGAGAACCATATGAGATTCCAACCATGTCGTAAACACAATGGAATCCGGATCAAGAAGAATCCTACTTCAAAAACATAAAGGTAATACATCTAATTTATATTGGTTTAACTGATAAGATGTTAGATCATGTAGAAGAGGCAGATACCGCGCACCAAATCCTCAACTTATTAGATGAAAGATTCGGATCTAATTCAAATTTGATTCAATCACCTGTGGAGACAATCAAATTCAATGATGAAAAGTTTGGAGAAGAAATATGCATGATGGCTCGTCAAGACGAAAAAAATGAGGTCAGTGATTCTAGTTTCGATGATGAAAATGATTTTGACATTGCTAGTGCATATGAAAATTTGTATAGGGAATACGAAAGATTGACAAAGGAATACAAAATTTTAAAAAATAAGTATAAAGCCTTGTATAATTACCATGATGTTTTATCTAGCAAACATGATAACTTATTGAATGATTATGATGATTTGAAAAATAATTATAGTAGTTCAAATATTTCACTACATGATCATAGTTGCTTGAAGGACAAGTTTGATTCTTTATTGAGTGATCATTATTCTTTGAAAAATGAGCATGCTATTAATATTTCTAGTTTAAATGATAAAATTGAGATGCTTGAAAATGTTTTGAGCACGAGTAAGCTTAAACACGAAGAATTAGTTCTTAAGCTTGATGAGTTTAAGACGAATCCAAGTGCGAAGGCCACTCATCCACAAAAGCATGTTTCCACAACACAAAATAAAAATGTTCATGCTTCTACCTCTAGTGATATTTGTAGAAATGTAAATGTTGTGCACGCCAATGTTAAAAAGTATGCTTTTATGTATGGAAGAAATGCTAGACACAATATTCATAATACACTTCATACTTCACATGATCCACATGTTATATATAATGCACACAATAATCCTCATGCTATATCACACAACACGGCACATAAAAATGTTGTACACAATACCCATCAAAGATCACATTTTGTAAACAAACCTCACAATGTACACAATGCTAGAAATAATATGATATGGCTGCCTAAACACTTAGACTTGCATGATAAAAATATTTATGTTCATAATTTGATTAGAAGTATGCATGGATTTTATAATGATTCATTCGTTCATGGAAAGTCAAATGTAAATAGGATTTGGGTTCCTAATAGATAGTTTTATTTGAACCTTTGAATTCGGGTATCCATGTGCTTACATGATTATTCTGCTGATACCCTTGTATAAAATGATGAAATAATTTTTGTCTATCATACTTATGTATCCATGCCTATTATTTTTTATCTATACGTGGTATTGATATAACACTTGGTTTCATACTTTCTATTAAAATCAATGAATGCTTGGATTTTTATTTATGACTCAAAAGATTTTAAAAAAAATTGCTATTGAGTCATCCTAAATGAATAATATTCCATTTGTTCATGGATAGCAAAAGATTGTATTATACTTGTTTGTTATGCTCTCTATGCGTGATATTTGATTTTATTCATCATTAATATGTTTTATGTTAAAAATTGTATATTGAAATTGAATATGCTCATTGACTACAATTGTTGTGTTGTGAGTTGAGGGTGCTAATATTACGTAAAACATCTCTCTTGCTTTGTTAATTATTTATGGATTATTAGAATTTTTCAAAATATAACTATCTTCAAGATCCTGAGACCGCTCTGCCGTTAGTCAACTAACCTAACGGTGTATGACGTTTCCACGTGGTCTACGAGATAATTATATTTTCTAGTTTCCTTTACCATATGTTTTGCTTGAGTTATATGCGTGGTTGTTTATTTTTATGACTGTAGCATATTTAGAACTGCGTGGATGTTTAAATCAGTAAAAATGTGTTTTTCGGGATCGGCCATTGTATACCTATTTACTTTCCTTGCACTTTTATTTTCTTTTGAGAGAATTTGTAAGTGAGGAAATTTGTATTTAAAGCCCAAGCTCGGTGCAACATCATATGAAGACGAAGATATAGGGACCCACTTTGGGTTTCCGAAGTTGTGTTTTTCTTTCCTTTTTATGGACTGTAAACGAACTTTGGACTGTTTATTTTTTGGGTATCTGGCCGATCCCCGCATTTTTACTTGTTTATTTCTTTATGCATGAATTTTGAATTTTAATTAATTCATGCTCATTTTAAATTGCGTAGATAAATGGCAAAATGGGCAAGCGTCGATTTTGAAGTACTTGACTCTGCAGGGACAAATTACCTGAGTTGGCGAGTGGACCTGAAGTTCCACTTGCGTTCGGTGGCCCTCCTTGGGTCCATTTTGGCTCCTTCCTCGGCCCCAGCAGCGGCCGAAGCTTCTGCTACAACTAGCAGTAGCCCTACAACCACTATATCCAATGTAGATAAGGCGAAAGCCATAATCTACATTAGGAAACATATCGCTCGGACCTTAAAGGCCAAATATTTAATGGTTGAGGATCCAAAGGACCTGTGGACAGCGCTGGAAGCTCGATATAAACATCAAATTGATGTTATATTACCGCGTGCCAGTTATGAGTAAGAAAACCTCAGACTTCAGGACTATAAGTCTGTCGCTGAGTACAATTCTGTACTTCATAACATCACCTCACGCCTGAAGTTGTGCGGTGAAGAAGTGACAGAACAACGCATGTTGGAAAAGACATTTACCTCGTTTCACGAGAAAGATGCAATCCTCATGCAGCAGTATCGTGAACGCAATTTCACGAAATTTTCCGATCTGATCTCATGCCTACTTAGGGCAGAGCAGAATCTAGACTTACTGCTTGCAACTCATAACTTACGTCCAGCTGGCACTGCCCCTATCCCTGAAGCCCACCACGTTTCTCCCCAGAAGTGGAAAAACAAGAGGAAGGCTAAAAACACTAAAGGGAAAGCTATAATGAAGCAATCAAGAGGTGCAGCTCCCCAGACAAACAAAAACAATAAGGAAAAAAAAAGAAATTTCATATGGAAGCAAAAGAACACTGACCAAGTGTCACTTCCTAAGAAGAACTGGGAGGATAAATGCCATAGATGCGGCATGACTGGCCATTGGTCCAGAATCTGCCGCACTCCTCGCCACCTCCAGGAACTATATCAGGCGAGCCAGAAGTCTCTGCCTGAAGCAAACTTGGCGGCTATTCAGCCACCAACGATGTTCACTGCAATAGACTTCGAGAACGACGACCTGCTCGATTAAGCTTCATCTTTTATCTATGCATTTAAAATTCAATGTTACTTCATCTTTAATTTGCTTAAGTTCGTCTTTTTCATTGACTTAAATAAAATTTCGTTTTAATTATAGATGAAGTATGGAATATTGTGGACAGTGCCTCGTTGCACTGGTGTAGCATTGATATTGCTCCAACATACAACGAGACTATAAGATGCAAATTCTCCTTATAAACATATAGGAAATCTCCACTTTTCAAGGATATTTCTTTTATAGAAAATAACTTGAAAATTGTGGATAATATTTATTGAATATCAATATGTAACTCGTCAAGAAAATGTCCAGAAGACCATCTACTTACGATTTCATTGGACCCCCGTCGGGCCCCTATAATTACAGATATTCATCCTATAGAAAGCCAACTTGACTAAGCACCAGAAGTGCCTTTCATTGCCATAGTTTTTAACTCTGGTAAAAATGGACTTGGTCATCCTGGATCAGCGATGATGGACGCATCATCAAATGAATCCATTGGATAACCTGAAGATTCTTCAAAAGGTTGAGTTTCCTTGTCCCCCTTTGTCATAAGGGAAAACTTAGAGAGAGACCTTCCCTCCTGAAAGTGGGTTTAGAGTCTCCTGGCTTCATTGAGAGAATACATGGTGACCTTTTGCGGGTCTATTCACCACGCAAATGGACCATTTTCGGTACTTCATTACTGTACTGATATATGCATCTACTAGATGGTTTTCTGTGTACCTTCATATTCACTCGCAACATAGCTTTCTCAAAGCTAATAATAAGGGTGAATTCACCACTCATATCATTCAAGACTTCTGCCAAGCAACTGGCATTGAAATTGAACATCCTGTAGCATGTTCATACTCAGAATGGGTTATCAGAGTCTCTGGTAAAGAGACTCCAATGGATTTCACGTCCATTATTAGATTCCAGTTGCCTGTTGATATTTAGTGACCAACAAGCTGCACTCCGCATCGCTTATCACGATACGGCCCGCTTGTGGCCATATCTTATTGCTGATGCCGCTTTCTTATGGTTTACCACCAAGTCTTGATAAATGTGAATTTGATGAGTAAAGTCTCATTGTAATAGGCACGCAGTCTAAAGAAGCCTGAAGCTTCTGAGACCATATCATGGGACACATAAGTCATCATCTCGTTATGATCCGCATACTTTTTCTGTGTGACGTTGAGATCCAGAAGATCCTTCACATTCAGACTAAAGTACATCAATTGACGGATAAAATTGCGGACAACCAGAAGATTGTTCGTTCACACGTCCCTGCTGCCAACACGCCAGCTAGGATTGACATTCCCAAAGATGGATGCAATCCACCGGTAGCAGAATTGGCTGTACCTCATTTGAAAAGAGGACGCCGGCCAGGTTCAAAATAAAAATTTCCTCATAATATGAAGATTCCTGGATATATAAAAATGATCCAACCACAGGATACTGAGCTCAGACAAGCAACCTCTCCCCTCCTAATTTCCCCTGTAGAGGAAACAACAGGAGAAACATCATTATATTACGTATGTACTGGAGATGTACTGGACATATATAGCACAGTCGTCGTCGACAGTTTTGCTTTCGCTATTGCCGTTCACGTCGCTGAATACGACGATGACATCTACCCACTTTTCTATAGCGTAAACGCATAGAATGGCCAAATTGGGATGAGGCAATAAGAGTAGAGCTGGACTCACTCTTGAAAAGCAAAGTCTTTGGACCAGTAGTCCATACACCTGAATGTGTAAAAACCTGTGGAATATAATTCGAATTTCATAAAGAAATTGAAATGAAGGAAATGTGATCATTTTCCTACTAAGCCTACACTTCTCTGCAAAAGCCAATACATGCAGCTCATGGACGTTGTGACTGCATATATATACGGCAATATAGATATAGAGATCTATATAAAACTTCCAGAATGGTATACTCTACCTCCAGAGATGAAAGAGAAACGGAGAAACGTCTTCTCCATAAAGGCTACAAAGATCATTAGTTGATCTTAAGCAATATTCTGCCCTTGTATCTTTTTCGAAAGATCGTTGACAGGATTCGTTATATTTGCCTTACATATGGTCGACTTAAAGCTACTAGGATCTCCAGCAGAGACCATTGAGTTATCAGATAGCTTTAAAGCATACCTTGGAAATGAAAAACCTAGGTATAACGATTATCCTGATGATGACATTAATCATCCTGAAGATGACAATAATCATCCTGAAGATGAACTATCATCCTGGAGATGACATTAATCATCCTGAAGATGAACTATCATCCTGGAGATGAACCATCATCCTGAAGATGACATTAATCATCATGAAGATTAACTATTATTAATCATGCCGAAGATGTCTCGGCTTACATATTAAACACCTTCGTGGTGGAACCCTTTCATATTCTTCATACACCTGGAGTTTACGAAGAATGATGTCATTTTGCAACCTATTAAAAATGGATGCTTATTTATGACACCTTCCAGTAGCTGGAAGAGGGGGAGGACATCCTAGATCCCGAAGAGACTAGCTCTAGTGTATTATCTGGCCAACTGCACGTATCTTTGATTGAACATCTCCAGTAAAGTTGTTAACCAGATACAGTGTTGTCCTGGAGAGCAACACTAGACCAAGGATAGGCTGCTTCTGTGCAACTTCCAAGGGTCAAAGAATATATATTGCATATGCAGGTTTAAAGATCATCGCGATGACTGAAACACAATAGGCCGGCCACCTCCTAAATATATACACATCATCATCCAATGTCTACATCTTCTGAGAAGCTCATCATCCACGAAGCAAGTATTGAAAACGCCCAGCCAGGTCCAGCAGTACCTTGCAGACACACTAAAGACTGATTCAAAGAATACTTTAGTGGAGTCATCTACCAACTTCGAAGAGCATTACACTCCAGAGCGACTCTGCCTTCCAATAGCCGCTAGATGAGTGAAACTTGTACAGATGAGTGATAATTGTATTTTCTTTCAGAACATGATGGATGTATAGACGAATAGGAGATGATTGTATAGATACATAGGAGATCTGCAAGTCTGAAGCTTGTACAGATCAGGGGGAGTCCCTCGATAGTTGTACTCTTTTCCCTTAAGCTGCTGGTTTTTCCCACTGGGTTTTCCACAGCTAAGGTTTTAACGAGGCAACCACAGTGGCTCTGGATCCAGAAGTATCCACCCCATTGGCATACTGAATCTTGAAGTATTCATATGTTTAACCCAAGGTAATGGAGAGATGAGGGGGAGTGTTGTGAGTTGAGGGAGGCCTTTGGCCTCCCTCCCCTCATCACTCTCCATTACTCCCCACTAAGTTAGTGGGGAGGCCCTTGGACTCCCAACTTAACATGAGAGTTTTATAAATATAGTACCATGGCTATTTGCCATGGTTAATCCTCTTCTAACATGTTGTTGTTTTTTATATATATTCTATGCTTAAATGGTGCTTATTAATGTCGCAAGAATAACATCTCCATAAGATTAATGCATTATTTTAAGGAGTAAGTATGATTTATTTTAATTCATGCTTCAATTCATGCTAAATTGAAATATATGCAAGAAGAGATATTGAGACATTTTTGTGTCATTGGATATTGCATGCTATGAATGTTTAATACATGCTATTTATTAAATATCTCTTTCACATAGGATGCATATTATTCTCTTCATGTAATTTTTTCTTTCACACTTGGTGTCACGAATATTTTTAACACTTGAATTATATTCATGTCACACCTTTTTGATGTGACAAAGGGGAGAAAAGTACAATGCATATAAAATCATGTTTCATGGTAAAATGATATTGTTCCACACTTGAAAAAGAAATATAATATGAATATGTACATATTTCTTCTTATTGCTAACCAGCCTTAATGCAGGGGGAGTAACCTCTCTATAGTTGTGATCATGCATTTCTGCAGGGGGAGCGTAAGTTATTTTTGTTGTCATATTATATTTTCAATATTTTATATCATTTATTGTCATCACCAAATGATATCAGTGGTTTTGATGGTTGATCTTTGATGTAATATTTTATGTCATCTTTTTGAATGATGACAAGGGGAGAAAAAGACTGAAATGCAAAAATGATATTGAATACTTTTATTGTGCTAACCGGCTTTGATGCAGGGGGGAGTACCACATCTAAGCAGGGGGAGTAAGTGATTCTATTGTATCATTATTATTTAACTTACTTCATTTTTCATTTGGGTGTCATCATCAAAAAGGGGGTGAGTGATGGGAAATTGAATTCCACCCCTAAGTGATTTTGATGATGAGCACACCAAATGAAGTTAGTGTACTAACTACACTACAACTAAGTGTGCAGGTTGTGCGACAAATGAAAAGCTTTATGCATACTCCAGAGAAGCGTAGTCTACGCTCAATAGACAAAGACGTCGTTGCTAGTTCAAATGATGAAGCTCACGCTCAAAAGGGAAAGAAGCTCAAGAGAAGCTCGCATTCAAATCATCATCTGATCAAGCTTCGAGAAGACTCGTCTAAGTCTTAGTGTGTGAGTTGTGCTCTCTAGGATTATGTAAAAGCCAAATGAATATTCTATACATACACACACAAAATGATTTTCGAAAATAGTGTTAAACTTGTTTTAAATATTTTTGAGATCATAGCTATTAATTCAATTCTCGTAGTCAACCTCCAAACACCCAGGAGTTGATTACTCATCTTTAAGCAGAGTTTCTTTGAAAAACTGCTTTGGGAGTCGACTACCAAAGCTGATGTAGTGGAGTTTTCACTGAAAACTCTCTGGGAGTCGACTACCTTCTCTGGGAGTCGACTACCAGCTATGCGATTTGACTTCCCAGATTTTCTCATTCATTTAATCGTTGCTTGATTTATGGGGCTAAAGTCAAATCTTTTTGAAATTCAAATCCTCTCTTAAACTCTATAAATAGAGAAGTAAATGAGAACATTTTAGCTAACAATTCATTCTTGAGCAAAGCTATAATTCTCTCAAAAGTTCTCAAAGTTCTCAAGCTCTCAAAGTTCTTCAGTTTTTCTAAAGGCTAAGTTTTTTAATTCTTTTGTGCTTAATTTCGCAATTATTTTCTCTAATCTTTTCTAGCCTTTATAACTTGGTTTGATCTCCAAAGCTCATAGCTTTTCTTCTTGAGATTCAAACATCAAGTTTTTCTTTTTTGATCCTTGTATTCTTAACTTTTATATTTCTCTCAAAGATCAAAATCTTGATCATTGATCTCTAAAGCCCAAGTGCATATTTTAGAAGATCATTTTCAAGACAACTTTTTGAATTACTTGTTTTTAATCTCCAAAGCTAAAAGCTTTTTATATTGAGATTCAAAATACAAGTCTGTCTTTTTAATCTTTGTGTTTTATAATTATATTCTTTCAAAGATTAAAAAGACTTGATCTTTGATCTCTAAAAGCCCAAGTGCACATTTTTTAGAAGATCAATTTTCAAGCTAACTCCTTTGATCAAATCTGTGCTCATCTATATCATTTAATTTGATCAAGAGGTTTTCGATTTTCTTTAAGCCACATATACACAAATATATTCTTTTGGCTTTAGGAAATCTTGTAATTTATTTCATATTTGTTGCAACTCTTTGAAGGAGACTTTGAATTGTAAGTTCCAGTGTTATAAGGGAATAGTAGGAATCCTAGACACGTCTAGGTGATTGGAAATCCTGGTAGGGATACTAGGTGGTCAAAGTCCTAGACAAGTCTAGGCGGTTGGAAATCCTGGGTAAGGCTAGGTTGTTGGAAATCCTAACGAGTGGAGTTAGGTGTTTGTATTGCTAAGGCAATAGTGAAAATCTCGTACCGGATTGGTCGGGGACTGGACGTACCCAAGTTGTCAGGAACCAGGATAAAAATCCTTGTCTTTGTGTTTGCTTTCCTGCGTTTGATTATTTATCTCTGCAAGCAATTCTTATTTACTTTGTTATTATTATATCTTTGTAATTCTTTGTTCATTTGCATATTACAAAGATCATACATTTAATTCCGCTGTGTAAAGATCTGTCTGTGTGTAAATATCTTTTATCTGATTGTAATCATAATTGTTTATCGTTTATATTTTTATAAGATTAACTTGTTGATTAAGAACCAAGCGTAGATCACTTTACTTAGTTTCTTAGGCAACATTAGAAGGGTTTTAATTAACGATCGAAAAAGATTTATTATTTGCACAACACTATTCAACGCCCCTTCTAGTGTTGTTTGCCATCCACAGGATCCAACAATATCTATATGCATACGACGTCAATCATATCCATATCACGATATCCAAGGCACTCATACATGGTATGCTTTCAGATACATCACAATACATTCAAGTATAAACGACTTATTTTCTATCTCTTCATATATTTACATATACGTCTACATCCATGCACAGACACACAACAATACACATTAATCTACACACCATTGCTTGATAAACAGGGTCACTATCACAGTGTCACACCGTATGTACATCGGATCCCTATACACCCAATACTTAGTCATATGAGTTCACTCACAATTTATATGAACATAAATATCTACATACACACAATATTTAGTCATATCCAACATACATCGACGAGCACACACTAACACATGCATGATCAAGTCACTTAGGTCAGCAATCATAACTATATATAAATATACACATAATTTCACATTCATAGCGATACACCTACTGCCTCACACAGATAGGCGCATATACCACATATAATACACACAAGAGTGCACAGACATAATACGTTTTTCTCATATACTATATATATAATACGGCTTTTACATATCCTACGCACATACTGCCACAATAGGCAAATAAATATGAATACCCATCTACACACCACACACGCGTATACATATAAACATATAAACAAGCACATACGTCCTAATACCCACACTAGTTTCATTCACTTACATTCATCATATATATATATATATATATATATATATATATATATATATATATATATATATATATATGAAACGGGAAATAGGGTGTCACAGGAGAGAATCATCTCATGTGTCGGTCAAAAACTCCAAACTCCACAAGTGTTTTGGAAGATCCGATCCGTTCATCTCGATCTCCACCCTCTAAAACCCCTATCCACCAATTTTCAGCCCGATCCGAGGTGTTTTGCCCATTCATCCATCCGACCCAAATTTAACGGTTTCGCATGAATAAAACTTTTGTGAATGGTGGATGAATGGGCAAAACACCTCGGATCGGGCTGAAAATTGGTGGATATGGATTTTAGAGGGTGGAGATCGAGATGAACGGATCGGATCTTCTAAAAAACTTGTGTAGTTTGGATTTTTTAACCGACACAGGAGAGGATTCTCTCCTGTGACACCATATTTTCCGTTTCCTCATATATATATATATACTAGTCATACCCCGTGCCCGCGGGCACGGTTCAGTTAAGAGTTTCTCCCACGAAATTTTTGATCCCAAAAAATTATTTCCGCAGCCAAAATTTAAAAGAACAACAAATTAGCATAGAAATATTAAGCGGCGCGGAACAACAAATTCGACACGAGCGTCTTCGACGCGAAACAACAAATTCGTCGTGGGCACCTTCGTCACGAAACTACAAAGTAGCGGAAAAAAATTTGGCGGGCACCCGCCTTCAGCGTGAAACAACAAATTAGCGGAAGAAAATTTAGCTGACGCAGGCCATTCAGTTGAACAAAAATTTACAAAACACCCAATCCAATGAAATGAAAAATGAAGATAGATTGTTGAACCAAAGAGCTGAACGCAAGAGCACTCTGTCCTGGAGTAAAAACATGGTAACAATTGAGTTAACTCAATAAATAGAAGTGGTCTATAAGCAGAACAGTGCGAGAGCACCGAATTTAAATGTAGATGATCATGTCATCACCATCAGAGAACGCACCGAGTTTAACTTCAAATATTAGTAAAACTTTCCTTCTTAAGAAATAAATAAGAAACATCATTGAGACAAAGATATTAATAAAATTTTCCTTCTTCTACAATGTATATAGTAGTACTCAGTGATTTTTTGAAGGGAGTTTTCCCCAAATCATATTTTCAACCAAAATAGTAGTTAAGACAACATTTTTGTACATCGACTTATAATATCACACAACCTAAACTATATGCTAAAATAAAAAACCCTTAACTATGAACAAATATACACAAAAATACATTTTGGATTGAACCATGCAGTCCAACTTCAAAAACACCATCTCTCACCATCTCTCACACAGGCATTTAAAACCAACAAAATTTACATATGAAGCTAGTGTCGTGTGTCCTGAAAATAAAAAATAAAATCATAGATTAGAATAGAAAAATTAGAAACGAAGATATATCTAATTACTTTGTACAACTCACTTTTATTACCTTCATCATGTTTAAGCAGAAAACCTTTTCATCATCACATTATAAAAAGATGGCGTGTCAAGCTCAATCTAAAGTGGAGAGTTAATAGGATGAGCAATAACCTAGATAAATTAAGAACATAAATTTCTTAGAAAAATTAATATATATTTGATAATATGGAAAAATTTAAATTTATACATTTATTTACCTTTTTTCGTTGGAGTGGTGGATGTCGTGCTTTCTGGAACCAAGCAAGCTCGGCAAGAACCATCTTCTACTTCTATAACAAAAAAGGTATTTGGATGGTCAATAAACAGGATATTTTGAAAAACAAAATCTAAGATTTTTATATTACCTTGGAAAAGAAGATTGCTTTGTCTTCAATGTGACTCGTCGCCGTTGCTTGTAAAGTTCTTTTAGCAATTTGCTGGAAATAATAATAATAATAAACAGTCACTAATTTTTAATTTCAAAATGGGAATGTTTGTAACGGTATGCATACCTTATCAAACCAAAATCCGATATAACCCCGTAGCTTGACATTTATGTGATTGTTTTGAAGTAACAGAACCTGTGAGAAGAAAAATGTTAATGCAAACATAGTAGATTAAAAATATAATGTAGAATTATGATAAGAAACTTACAGTTTTTGCCAAATCTTCATCATCATCTATCTATATATCTCAATCCTTAATATGAACTGAGTATCTCAAGAATATAATCCTCATTTTCAATTTTCAAGATTGAGCGTAATTGAAAATGGGATATTGAAAATAGCAACTCAAGATTGAATTGAATGTTATCAAATGAGGCTGTCTCCTAATTAAAATAAAGCAGTTGCAAATTCTCTCAATTTCATCAATTTTGAACTCAATCTTGAACTCAAAATCTTACAGTCAATTCAGGATATCAGTTCTCATATATTTTACAGTAATTAAGACAGGAATGATTGAAGATTGAGCATATATTCAAAAGCTGTAATAACACTCAAATTCACATATATTCAATTCACCTGATGTATGAAATCAAAAATTTTGCTAGCAGATATTAAGAATGTCAACTTAAATTTATGTAATAACACTCAAATTCACATATATATGTATTCAAATATATTCAAATTTTGCTAGCAGATATTAAGAATGTCAACTTAAATTTATGTAATAACACTCAAATCAGATGTTGGGTGATTTAGAAATCAAAAATTTATGTATTCACATATATTCAAACTTAAAATATATGTTCAAACTTAAAATATATCTTTTACACTCAAATTCAGAAATTTATCTATTTTATGACTGTGCAAAATGTATGAATTTGATCACAGTCAGAAATATATGAATTTGATTAACATTCACATATTCACATATGTATGAAATCTCTCAGCAAAATGCAAAATTTCTCAAATCACAGTCAGAAATATATGAATTTGATTAACATTCACATTTTGGACAGTCATATAACCATAACACTGTATCTTTTATCTTGAGAATCAAAAATTTATCTTTTACACTCAAATTCAGAAAAGCTGTAGTAACACCCAAAATTGATTCAAAAATTCATACATAACACTTGAGAATCAAACATAACACTGTATCAAGCCAATTTTGATTGACAATCCTTGATTGACAATCCTTGATCAAGCCAATTTTGATGGTCAATCATTCAGATAGCAAATCAAGCAAAAAATTCCAATGAATTGGCTATCTGAATGATTGGCTATCAAAATTCCACAAAATCAAGCAGATCAAATTGGCACAAACTCTCACAATGCATATTATTGCTACAGGCAATCTCACAATGTTTGAATGGTGGATGTAGCATATTATTTGAATAGCAAACATTTTTTTCCTATTTGTAGCAATGAAAAAAATTTGACCAAAAATTTGAGCTCTGCTTAAAACTCTCACAAAATCAAGCAGATCAATTTTGAGCTTAAAACTCTCACATTCAGGTTTCCATCTACAGGACATAATATTGCTACAAATTTTTTTCATTGCCACAAACTCTCACAATGCATATTATCACTTGATAACAATGCATACTTTTAGGTGTATTCAATAACTACTCAATATCATATTCCATGCGAAATCATATATCCAGAATTTCTGAATATCCAGAAATTGAAATTTCATGAACTTCAATAACATTTTCATTTGGGTGTATTCAATATTGAAAAAGTTATCAGTGAATTGAGATATGCAAAAAAGTTGAATACTGCACTTTTGGGTGTATTGAAGTTCATGAATACTGCAGTTAACTTCATGAAAGTGCATGAAAGTGCAGTTAACTTCATGGACACAGATTTTCATTTGGTTATTTGAATACTGCACTGATAAAAATTTAGCCACATGGGTGTTATTGAAGTTCATGAAAGTTATTGAAGTCCAGAATTTAGCCACATGGGTGTATTCACATAACCAAGTTCATGAAAAATTTAGCCCACAAAAAATTTCTGAATATCTCAATATTGAAAGTTAACTACAAGATATGGGTGTATTCACATAACCAAGTTGAATACTGCACTGTTTCCATGCTTGCTCATATTGAAAGCTCTCATCCAACATTAAAATTTCGCAACATTTTGAGGACACGTTCAACAGGACACTTTCATGCAAAATTAAAAAAATCAAGCAAAATGAAAATGAAAATAAATAACCAAAATAACCAAATGAACCATGGCATAGAAAAATGAACTATGGTGTTGAAATTATATCATCCAATTCTCTCATCCAATCCTCATCCAATCATGTTGAATCTCTCATCCAATCCTGTTGACATATGTTCTTATATCATCAAATACCATGGAAATGAAAATGAAGAGCTTATCAACATAACCAAAATAACCAAAATTAATGCAAAATTAAAAAAATTTCTTTGGTGAATGAAGAGCTTAGCAGCATTAACCAAAATAACATGACACTTTCAACAGCTTATCAGCATTAACCAAAATAACCAAAATGTCCATGGTATTTGATGATAAGCTCTTCAGTATTAACAATTTTCACAGGACACTTTCTTTGCATTTGAAATCTGGTCAAAATCTGGTCAAAATTGTCATGAAAGTGTCCTGTGAATTTCATGGTATGTTGATAAATTCTTCAGTATTAACCAAAATAACCAAAGCTTCACAGGACACTTTCATTTGCAAACACTTTATTTTGGTTATTTGTTCATGAAGAGCTTATCATCAAATACCATGGAAATGAAAATTTCTTTGCATGAAAGTGTCCTGTTAAAAAATAACCAAAATGAAGCAATTCAGCAAGCTCTCATCCAACATTAAAATGCAAAATTAAAAAAATCAAGCAAAATAAAAATGAAAATAAATAACCAAAAAAACCAAATGAACCATGGCATAGAAAAATGAACTATGGTGTTGAAATTATATCATCCAATTCTCTCATCCAATCCTCATCCAATCCTGTTGAATCTCTCATCCAATCCTGGTGACATATGTTCTTATATCATCAAATACCATGGAAATGAAAATGAAGAGCTTATCAACATAACCAAAATAACCAAAATTAATGCAAAATTAAAAAAATTTCTTTGGTGAATGAAGAGCTTATCAGCATTAACCAAAATAACATGACACTTTCAACAGCTTATCAGCATTAACCAAAATAACCAAAATGTCCATGGTATTTGATGATAAGCTCTTCAGTATTAACAATTTTCACAGGACACTTTCTTTGCATTCTTCAGTATTAACCAAAATAACCAAAGCTTCACAAAACACTTTCATTTGCAAACACTTTATTTTGGTTATTTGCATGAAAGTGTCCTGTTAAAAAAATAAACAAAATGAAGCAAATCAGCAAGCTCTCATCCAACATTAAAATTTTCATTAACAAATTAAAAAAATCATCAAGCTCTTATCAAGCTCTTATCAGCAAGCTCTTATCATTAACAAATTAACAAATTCATATTAAAAAAAATTTTCATTAACAAATTCATTAACAAATTAACAAATTTAAAAAAATGAAGAGCTTATCAAAATGAAAAAATCTTATCAGCAAGCTCTCATCTAATAACCAAAGCTTCACAGGACACTTTCATGCAAAATTAAAAAAAATCAAGCAAAATGAAAATGAAAATGAAGAGCTTAAAATGAAGAGCTTATCAAAATGAAGAGCTTATGCAAAATTAACCAAACCACATCAACAGTCAACTTGCAAAACCAAAAAAATTATCTCAATAACCAAAGCTTATCAGCAAGCTCTTATCAGCAAGCTCTTATCAGCAATAACCAAATGAAGAGCTTATCAAAATTAGCAAGCTCTTATCAGCAAGATCTCATCCAATAACCAAAGCTTCACAGGACACTTTCATGCAAAATTAAAAAAATCAAGCAAAATGAAAATGAAAATGAAGAGCTTATCAACTGGAAATTCAGGAAATTCAGGAAATTCAGGAAATTGCTGAATTTCCAGTTGCAAATATCCAGGAAATTCAGGAAATTCATATTCAGCAAATTCAGTCAAAATTTGAATTCATCATGAATTAAGTTGAATTCAAAACATAAAAATGAAGAACACCATAAAAATGAATTTGACTGAAAGTTGATGGGCCTATCCATTTTGAATGCCAACAAACTTTAGGACCAAAAAAACCAAAATAGCTTGATGGGTTTAAAACTTTAAGATAAATCAATTTCATATGATCAATTTATTAGCATGGAGAAAATATTAGTCCAGCTGATGGGCCTATCCATTTTGAAACTATAGGACTAATATTGGCATGGAGATATTTTCAAAATGGGTTTAAAACTGTAAGATAAATCAATTTATAGCTTGATAGTTTCAAAATAGTTTCAAAATGGATATGACTATTTTGACTGAAAGTTTTAAACCCATAACCAACTCTAAAAACTATACAAACTATACAAAAAGTATAAAAACTAAAGTTGACTTAAAGTGCAACTGCCTTAACTAAAAAGAGATACTTGAATGAAGGGTTGAGGTGCTCACCAAGTGTTGAGGTGCAGAGGACGTGATGAAGCTAGCAAACTCACAAACCAATGGTTGAGTTGCTGAGGAAGTGATGAAGCTCAATGCACTGCAATGGGGGTGCTCTTCTTGATGAGGGTGAAATAAAGTAAAAGAAAAAAAATTGAGGAGAAGAGGAAGAGCTAACCGTGGTTCAGGACATCAAGCTTGATCTTCGTGCTCTCCCTTGCTCTTCTTGAGCTGGAGGTAGAAGAAGATGGCGAGGAGGAACGTGTGCTCTCCCTGACTCTTCGTGCTCTCCCTTTGAATTTTGTGATGGTGAGAAGTGAATTTTGTGATCAAGGATTTTGTGAGGAACGTGAGCTTGAGCTTAACGGGAAGTGATCAAAATTTTTCCCTCCTTTTGTGATGGCGAGAACTGATGGGATCAAAATATTTTTCCCTCCGTTTGTGATGTGATCAAAATAAAGAGGAGAGGAGTGTAAACGTTGATTTTGAGTTAAAAATTTAAAAATTCTGATTTGAATTTTAGGTGATGTGATGTGATTTCTTATATCCAATATCGCATACCTCAATTTCTCATACCATATATACAATCTATATAAACATCACACCCAATTACACATAACCAAAACCAAATTCTCTTATCCAATATCTCTTATCCATTATCTCTTATCCAAAATCTCTTATACAACAATACACATATCCACATACAACAATACACATAACCAATATCTCTTATCCAATTTCTCTTATCCAAAAACCCATGATAACATCCCTGTTTTATTATATATATATATATATATATATATATATATATATAATAATAATAATAAAACAGGGATGTTATCATGGGTTATTGGATAAGACTGTTATCATGGGTTATTGGATAAGAGTTTTTGGATAAGAGTTGAGAAATTGGGTATAAATGAGGGATGTTGTTAAGAGAAATTGGATAAGATAAGAGAAATTGGATAAGAGATGTTGGATAAGAGAAGAGAAATTGGGATAAGAGACATTGGATAAGAGATTAGAAGATTTTGAATTTGAAATTTGAAATTTTGGAGGGATTGAAAATTCTAAAATTGGAACTTTTAGATGAAAATGAAATTAAATTCAATACTATATGTTATTCTTCGTCTTTTGTTCTCCTTTTCTCAAAGTTCTGAAAATTTATCTTCCTCACAAAGTACAAGAAGCCATGGCTTCCCATCAAGGACACGATGGTTTGGTATACAACGAAAAGCTCGCCGAGCAGGACGAGCGCCACAAAGGTAAATAAACCCAGAAAACCTCAACTTGGATGATATATGGTTAGGGGTTTTGCGTCTTTTGATTACATTATTTGCTTTGTTTTGCTTCAGAAAACCCCAACTTGGAAGATTTAGGGTTAGGGGTTGAGTGTATGAAAAACATCGCAAAGCTCGACGTCCAGTTGATGGTCGAAGAGAAGAACGCGTCCATACGGCTCGGCAGGCATCGTGGAGAATTCTGTCCTCAATAGAGCAGAAGGAAGACATGCAACGATATAATGGCACTCATCGATGAGCATCTGATTCCGTCGCAAGCACCGTAGAGTCTTCTACCTTCTATTATAAGATGTGAGTGTTTTCGATCAATTTTTTTTGGGTTTTTCGATGGTGTTTAGTGGTTGAAGATCAAATATTTGTTTGGTTTCAGGAAGGGAGACTACTATCGGTATCTGGCAGAGTTTAAGGCTGGATAAGAGGAGGAAGAGGTTGCAGAACTATGGCTCAAAGCGTATGACGTTTGTTCCTTCCCCCATTTCTCTACTTTTTTTCCTTCCACAGTTTTTACTTTTTAGTTGAATTAGTTATTCTGTTTGATCTGATTTGTTTTAATAGATGTTAATGTATATTACATTTATATTTATTTTGTTTTGATACCATTTTTCTACAAAGACTGATTATGTTAAGGTCTGGCTAAAATACAATAAAACAGAGAAATTTCTCCTGATCTCATCCATTTACAAAGAAGAAAAAAACCGTGTTCAAATTAGCATGTTGTTGTTACAGACTCAAATTTCTTTAATCAAATCAGTTTGCTTCAGATAACAACATTGTCATAAAAATGAATCCTATCACAGGTTACAAGTATACTTAATAAATCAGAAGGTAGCCTTGAATTCAAATATCTCTAAGTTAATACTAGCAGATCCATTTTCCAGTGAATGAAGAAATGGTATTTTCCATATCATTGTTGAATACTTTAATCAGTTTTTCTAGCTTCATGTCTAATTGACCCCCATTATTTGTTTTCGCTTCAGATTTATGATATGTCCATACCGTAGGATGCTGGAAGAGCTCAAGATCCATCATATCTCCCTCTATATTCAAGAATCAGCTCATAAACCCTTACCGGTGGGCCCCAGCTCCCCCCATTTGAACTAGAACGGTTTCGTGGTTTCTATTTTTTTAATTTTTGGTATAATAGGTTCATTTAATTTGATTGGTATAAGCAAATAAGGAGAGGATAAAGCCAGCCCCAGATGAAACTATGTCATTAAGCGAAGTTCTGATCGGATCTCCAAGCTCCCTCAAACAACCTACAAAAAGGTTATCATTCTTGCAAGACAGAGTCCTGTGTGAATTTGGCAGCTCGAATCCTTTATCAGCTCATGATCATATAACATATTCCCTCTAATACTGCCAACTTCAACTTCTTGCAAAGGTTCAATCTTTGTTCCAACTTCAACTTCTTGCTATTTTGCAGATCATCAAGCATATGCTCATAGAATGGGTTATGGTATTTTACTGCGATTATGTGTTGAATTTTTGGATATTTTTGATTGGATTTGGTGATTTATATTACGTGTCTTTGGCCAGAACCAAACCCGGAAGCTAACCTTGAGTTCTTGAGGGCCAATGCGATCAAGCTTTTCCCGTTTGGGATTGATGGGTGTAAGGTAATCTGAATTTGGCATTGTTTTTTATTTGAAAATTTCCTATTTGGTTGGAAGTTTGGTCCATATTCCTTAGCATACTCTATTTTTGCTGGTTATTTATTAAAATTAGTTATGGACTTAATGCAATGTTTCACTTAAGAATGATATCAGTTTGTTGCCATGTTTATGGATGAGATCAAATCCTTCTAGCAGAATGGGACGTTGTGCCCAATTTAGATGCCTAATATTTTAACAGAATGAGAAGTTGATGCCAATCTTGATATGCAGAGCAACAAACTCCTTAACCTCAACGTCCTTCAACGGATCGATCCCTCTGTCAATGAGATTCTCATGACATCGGTTCGCGTTACCTTCTATGAATTCAATGTTAAGCTCAACCAATGGGTATGTTGATCCAATCATGCTACCTATTTTGTTTTGTTGAGTTCTGTTTGGTTTCTGAGATGATTTGGGCTTCTTGCTTGATTTCGTTTGTAAAGCTGCAAGGATGCTGGATGATATATATTTGTTGTCAAGAGATAAGTTGGACCTTGCGGGTAGCATTAGGGTTGGGCAAGTTAGTGTTTTTGATTCTTTTATTATGTTAATTAGAAATAGTTTTGATTCGTATATATCGGAATGATTAATTTGTGATTGCAAGTTCAGATTGAGCTTATAATTATGAATTTAATTCGAATTTAATTTGTAAAATGCAATTTTTTGGGTCTATTGTTACCTTTGGGTGATGGGGAGGGTTTTGATGTCGTCATTTTGATCAAGGATTACGTTTATTTGGAAATTTTGATATATTCTATAGCTAAGTTGATAACTTTTTAGTTCAATATTTAGGTTTTATCTTTATGTATTTAGTTGATCCTCAATTTCTTAGTAATTCCTATTAAGTGATCTTGATAATATTTTCTTTTGCAAGAATACTCAACCAAGATTTCAATTCATTGTTATAAATATGCACATCACAGGTTTGTACCTTAGTCTAAGTAGTAAAAGTTGTACATGGTTTTGATGAGTCAACACTTGAACTTTTGGGTGAAGAGCAGTGTGATAGAAGTTTTATTGGCATGTGATAAAATCATTTTATGCAAGATAACAATGTTATTTATCGTTAATGTCACATACACACTTTTTTCCTTTTTTGCGAGCTAAATGCTCAGGCTGTAGCACCACATGCACCCCATATTCAGGAAATTGGAAATGAAAAAAAGAAAAAATGCACACATGCATGCATACAATGTGTTTCTTTGATAATAATTTAACATATTTTCCAAAGAATGTTTGAAAATAATTGTGATACACTAATATGCTATTCCCTCACGATAAATATGAAAGAATGCAATGCAAAAGGTAGACTTGATAAGCTACCAGATACGATCAGTTTTGAATTCTCATCGCCCTCAAGAAAGGAATCCATATCTCTAAATAAATTCCAGTGGATTTTTGCTATGAGTTCTTTTTTGATTCCTTTCGCCTTCATGGATTTTGTTTGTTGTAATTTTTGAGACAAAGGGATAGCTTAAACATGTTTGTTGTAATTTTTGAATATGTAATTTTTGAGTTTTTCAGTTCCCTCAACAGCTTAAACATGATATTAGTTAATTTTTGAATAGTTAAAATGTGTTTGATGTTAAAGCTCTCTGCTTTTTATTTGGTTCACTGTTTTTTTATTTGGGTTCCAGGACATGATATCATCCAAGTGACAACATGAAACATGAAACATCCATAATTGTTGTGGGATATTATGTATTATGCAAATCGGTAGTTAACAACTTGAAACATGTATTATGTATGGTTCAAGGCATCATGTTTAGTTTTTAAGTTATGTATTATGCAAGGATTCCAGGATATGTTAGACTTTTTTAGTTATGTTTAAACATGATCCTAGAACCATAACATCCTGTAGTTTGACAATTAAGCATTGCTTAAAAAATCTTCTGTTTTTTCCACATTTTGTTCAACTTACTGCAAGTTTATTGTGGTGCGCTTGATACATTAAGATTATTGCAAGTTTATTGCTCAAAGAAGATAATCCTTCGTCCATGTTACTTCAAGTTTATTGTGGTTTGAAACTTAGATTTTCATGTGAATAATCCTACCATTTAAATCTACTTATGCATGTTTATGTTGATGGAGCGACAACAATGTCAACCCATGAGAGGAACGCTACCATTAGAGGTTGGAAGCCCAGGTTGATCTTTCATTTGGATTCAGATATTCCACATAAAATGTTGATTTTATATATTTTCCCCTTAAAATGTTGATTACATATGTTTTCCCCTTAAATTTGGATTCTGTTTGCCTGATGCACATCAAGTGTTTGTTGTAACACCATTGTTAACATAACGTTGTTTCTGGCATCCATTGCTACTGTCATCATAATTCCTGATGACTCGGTTGTGCTTCTGGCAATGAATGCATTGGCTGCTGTTGTTATTGGGGTGGGGACTATGACATTATTTTTCAGGTTAATCGTGCTTGCTAGATTGTCGGTGTCGGATTGATGGAGTAGAATCCACACAAGGCATGTATAAGCATTTTTGGGTTTTTGTGATCTCTAAATGCTGTGTTAATTGATAAATAAAATTTAATTAGTTACATTTTTTGTTCTTCATTGTTTGGTTTATGTTTATTGTTATATTCACACCTCTTGATTGTGTTCATTGTATGCAATCTCTGAATGCATTGTTGTTTTATGTTTTAAAGTTTTGACATTGAATTGTCGCTTACTCGATTTTTCCAGCATTCTTTACCGTGTAGAGTCCAGACGGGGATATCAAACTGTGTTCACATCTCTCATCAGCCGTCCCTGGATCACCATTTGTTCAAAAACCACAACTTTCAGGTACAAAAATTTACGCTCAGCTTTCTCTTCTTTTAAATAAACACATTTTTTTGTTCCCCCACTGCACTACTTGATTGTTCCTTCATTCAAACTAACATCTGAGGCCTTCTTTTCACCCAGAGGGCCTTTTCACTAAGGCTAAGACAGAATCAAAATTAAATCCAAACAGGATCACTCAAATGTGGCATCTCAATGGGAAATGCCCACAAGACACAGTCCCCATCGGGAGAACCAAGAGGGAGGATGTAATGAGCTAGCTCCAATGATCCATCAAGAGGTTTGGGATGAAGAAGCACCGAACAATCCCTTAGCCACCTCAGTCTGTTAACCCTGACCATATCAATCAGAGTGGTCACCAGGTGACAACAATCTCTAAAGAAAACTTGGGTTTGAATTAAAGCAACACTTGCTTCATTTTCTTACTTTGGTGGGTAGCTGAAACAGAGTCCACAGAGTAGAAAGGAGAAGAACGAATCCAATCCTTATTCATCGACATGTCAAGTAAACTCCTCAGTCTAGGAACACAACAGCAATATTTTGAACTGTTCTAAAGCTTAAGTGTATTACTAAATCTAAGATCTGGATTTTAGATGTGATGAATATAGACACTTCAGGAATTGCCGAGCTCGAAGATGAACGTAAGAATCTGGCATCTATTGGTATTCAGGTGAACCAAATTACTCATGAACCTAAGACGGATTAATGATTTCGATATGGATTTGCTACTGAATTACTAATTAAATTTGAGTTATTATTGCATCTAGCCATAGACAATCCTGGTTGGCAAGTGATTTACAAGATGAAGCTATCAAATTTTATGGAGAGGATTGGAGGGGAATGGATCTTTCTTACAGTTAGGGAATCAGTATAAGCTTACCTTGGCCTTATGAAGGACAATGCCAGTGCATGTTAATTTAATTAAGACCAGTTGGTGTGTTTAAGCTTAATTGTGCTTCTGCACTATGATGTGAAGTTCCCACAGAGAACAAAGGCGCTCGACTTGATGGACAACAAAATATATGGGAGCATCCCTCAGCAGATGACGAAGCTGAAGCTGTTATTGTTGCTAAATCTGAGTTACAATAGATTGTGCAGGCGGATCCCAACTGAGGGGTTGATGAAGAACTTCGATGCTTCTTCGTTTAAACATAAAAAGTGTCTCTGTGGAGGGCCGCTCGAGCCGTGCAGTTAGAAATATTTTGGTCCATGTCCGGGTTGCATATAGTCCTGTTATCTGATATGTTTGTGTTTGCATGTATGTTGATAGGTGCTGAAGTTACATAACCATCATTTGAATTTCAAATCGTGTAATCAATAATACCAGATGAGTTTGTTATATTTATATTCCTTGGCCTTATGAAGGACACTGCCAGTGCATCTTAATTATGCTTCTACAAAGGCTTGAGCTTTCCAACTATATGTTTAGGTTGATGTGTATGCATGCACTGAATAATGGTTTGCTGCTATGAATGTATAAATTAAGATAGTATGTCTAATAAACCTTATTTCGTGAAAAATAACTCATAGTTTCTCATGGGTTTTAGTTTAATATTTTGCACTTATTTAATACATATATTTTTGAAGAAACTCACATCCGTAAGAAATGAAGAACCTTGGCGCATTTCAATGCACTGGCATACCAACAAACCATTTTAGCTTCTACATGCCACATATGCTTTATATGATAACTAGAAATTACCCGTGCACAAAGCGTAGACACCCCCTTCTCCCAACCCCCCCAGGATGCGGGAACCGAACAGGATCAAATGGAAAGATTGAGTGCATATGCTTTATATGATAACTAGAAATTACCTGTGCACTTTGTGCACGTAGACATTCCCCTTCTCCCAAACCCCCTCACCCCAAAAAAAATAAGGTTGCGGGAACCAAACATGATCAAATGGAAAGATTAGGTGTGAGTGTGGGTATCATCTCGGGGTTTTTGGGATTTTTTGAGTGGGGGTGGGAGGGTGTATATGTAGGTTTTTTGCTGGCCTTTGTGGCATATGGGTGAGGTGGAGTTCCATGTGGCTCCCTCATTTGTATGACTAGGCGCGGGCCGCGTCGAAGGCGTCCCACCCTGCTAAATTTTTTGCGTTTAATGTTCCGTGCGTCCGCGCTGTTAAATATTTTTATGCTAATTTGTTGTTATTTTAAATTTTGGCTGTGTAAATAATTTCTTGGGGAACAAAGATTTCGCGGGGGAAAATATTAAATGAACCGTGCCCACGGGCACGGGTTATGACTAGTATATAATAAAACATGGATGTTATCATGGGTTTTTGGATAAAAGATATTGGATAAGAGTTGAGAAATTGGGATAAGAGAATGTGGTTAATACAATTTGGATAAGAGAATTTGGTTGAGACAAGAGAAATTGAATAAGAGAAATTGGGAAAAGAGAAATTGAATTAAAGTGTTGTGTAATTTGGAGGGAAAGGTTGAGAGATGTTTTTGAATTTGAACAAATAATGTAACAATTGGGGGGGAAGTTGTACTTGGGGGGAAAACTCAAAATTATAAAGAGTTTAGGGGGAAACTCCAAACGCAGCCCTCCATATTCTCTATTTCTCACTCCCCCAAACCCCATCCCTCTCCACTGCAGTGAACCCAACCCCCTCCCCCTCTGGCCCCCTATGCAGCCCTCAGCCCACGGCCCTCCCTCTCCCCTAAGCTCCAACATCTTCGTCATCCGCCACTCTCCACCTCTGCCCCCTGCTCACGCCCTCCCCTCCGCCACCTCCACCTGCGCTCAAAGAAGTGGCGGCCCTCCCCTGAGCTCTTAGGAATTGCTGTCGGAGCTCACGATCAACTTGAAGCTGATCATAAAGGAGCTTACGATCATCGCCAGAGATCAGAGGGAGCATGTGGAGGGGATCGTCGAGGCCATCTGCGAGAGGATTCTTGAGGTGAGCGTTTGGAATTTTGAGTTTTGTTGGGGTTTCGGGGGCAATTTTGTCCAAGATTGAATTTTTATAAAGGAACAAAAAATTGAGATCATTCTCAACGTGTAATTTGTCGTTGAACATTGGAATTGGTATGTGCCATCTGGAATTGAGACTAAGAACACTGAGAACACTGAGAACACTGCTGGAATTAGAATACTAGAAAAATGCTGGAAGAATACTGGAAAATTAAACTGAGATCACTGAGAACACTGAGATCATTCTCAACATGCATTTTAAAACTGAGAACACTGCTGCCAGAAATTAATTAGTCTATTTCATTTGTCTTTTTCTGAATTGCATACTTTGTAATTTGTCGTTGAGGTCCTTTTAAGATTTCATTTCCTGTTCCAAGTTCCTTTTGAACTAATGTTGATAGTTCACTCTGAGATCTTTTTAGTCATTGGGTAATCTGATTTATAATTGTCTTTTCCTTAGGTTAGTAGAAGGGATTACAATATATTCCATTGCAATAGACAGTTATGGCAAGCCACACATTCTTGGGCCTCTAATCAAGGTAGCATTTTCCAGTATTCTTCTGTACAATCGTTTCCACAATGCGACTTGAAGTTGTCATTTTTTATTTGCTAAAAATAAATCAAGAACATGCAAAAGGGGTAAAAATGTACAATTTTCACTCAAACAAAGCCTGATGCAAATAGGTTGGCATATGGTATGTCTCGGATTTTTGGATGTGAGGCTCTGCATGGTGACATTGCACAAAATCAGAGGGAAAGAGCATTTTCAAGCTTTCGTGATGGTCGCTTCAATATTTTGGTGACTACTGACGTTGCTGCACATGGACTTAATATACCAAATGTCGACATGGTGAGTGAAATGTGGAGTTAAATTCGTTATCTGTTCTAAGGTACGCGGATTTTCTTTTTCAATTTTTTCTAGAATGTTTTACTTACATTTTTATCCAGGAACCTCCCAGTAAGACAAAGTTGAAATTTAACAATTTTAACCTGTTGTGTTTGTTTGTACCAATCAAGATGTTGAAATTTAAAATTTTTAACCTACGGTATTTGTTTGTACCAATCAAGATGGTTAGGAGTGGTGTTTTAAGAGATAATGTGGTTAATGTTAAATGTTGTTATTGTCGTCTTCATATATGACATAATTTATGCTTGACTGTCTTCCTTATTTGAGCTCTGAGCTCAGATGTCTGTGTACCGCCCGTATATTTACCTCCACAATCAAATTCCCAGATTTTCGCTTCATTTTTTACCACTCGCGAGAAGCGTTCTACAAAATTTCAGTTTTGAGCTCGCTCTTCAATTCCGATGTGGCTGCAAAAATAGCCACATATGAGAATAAGAAACATATAACTTCCTACACCATCATGAACCTAACTATTTCATGTTCTGATTGCAGGGGAATCAATATTCAGATGAGATCCTGTCAGGTAAATTTATCTCTCTCCATCATCGAATCCATTTGTGTTTGATCGCTGGTTGTTTGATGGATTTATTGTTGTTTTTATGTCTGATCGCTGGTTGTTTGATGGACTTCTTGCTGTTTTTGTTTAAGATGACAACGAGCTGGATCAACATCACGTCACATATGACAACGATTGCACTAGGACTATGCAGTCCCTTTACACGAATCAGAAGAAGGTAAAGCTGATTTTTTTCTTTTGATAATAAAATTTAGGGTTTTAAGGTTTTGTTTAATTTGGAAATTTACACAAAAGGAGTAATTTTGAATAAACACATATGCATGTGCAAAATGTGTAAATTTACACGAAAGGAGAAATTCAAAATTCAAAATTTACAGGAAACAGAACTATGCAATTTACCCATTCATAATGCCAAGTTCTGTTTAATTCATATGGGTGATCTATGTAATTTCATAGCCCATGCACAGTTCTATTTAATTCAACTTTGACAATATGCCCTCAACATGAAAAAGCTATGTTTCCTACGCCATGTGTTCATTTTTCCCACACCCACGCCAAGTGTTCATTTTTCAGCATGGAACAACTGTGTTTCCTAGGATGCGTGGGTGCAGCTAAAGATCTGTGTTTCCCGATATGTCCTCAACTAAAAAGTTGTGGCACACTTGAACACCATCCATAGGCACACTTGAACACCATATATAACCAAATATAGCTCTGGTATGTTTCATGTGCTTTGGCATGTGTATTGTTATTAGTGCACACTTCTGCTGGTGATTGACTGTAAAGTAGATTATTCAATGTCTCTTGGTTGATCTGGTTTCTTATTAGATATTCGCCAATTTGGGATTTTTTCCAATTACTCACATAAAGAAAACATTTTGGTTATGTTGTTATCAATAGAAAAGGAGATAAAATTGTATGAGTTATACTTGGTTCAAGATAAATGTAAATTACTGTTTGACATCATAAATGCACTGAAAACATAAACCAAGATACAAACAGAAAGGAATTGTAATAATAAACAAACTGTTTATTTATTTTATTTTTTTGTTTCTTGATATGTGTCTACTATTATGCAACTTCATGGAAAGTGTTTTAATTTGCTACATAAGCCATACTAACATCATTATCAGTAGTCCATGCAGAATTATTTCGTTTTACGCCATAATATAGCTGCATTACAAGTAGTGTGAGTAGCATTTTTCTTATGTATGCCGACTACGAATTTTGTATGTGAATGTAGTTATTCTATGTCTGGTATGCGCCTAACAAATTTTAAGAAACACACATTGAAAATGTCTATATTACATTTGAGAGCATTTTTTGAATGTTTGTCCTACTAGGACAAGATGACTAGGACAAAGATGGTGACTGGGATGGTGACTAGGACAACGTTTGTAATTTGTGTTTTAAAAATGGGGGGAAATAAATTGGAGGGAATGATTTTTGGGGGTAAAGAATTTGAACCCCATTTTTTCTCATTCGAACATAGCTGCATCAGGCATCATCAAAAAAATTTAAAATTTATGATGGCAACCAAAAATTTTCGGGGGAAAAAGCTAACCAGTTCTGATTAGTCATTTTTGCGGGTTAGAGGTTGTCTCCTCCGACTGTCTTCATCCATTTTAAAACCCTAACGGCGATAGAAATCAGATCAGTTAAAAAACCCCATCAAAAATTCACCCTCCACACTGTATTCGTCCATTTCACTCCTCCCGCTCAACAATCACTTGCATGTGCTCTCAAAAGTACGGACTCGCTCTCAACGATCGCTCGCATGTGCTTAAAAATCCTAAACCCAAAGCTTCCTTTTATAAATCACATGTGCTTCCTTTTGATTCGGTTTTACTAACTGCTTCAGGGCGGTTCTTAAAAGATTTGGTGTTTTTCTTTTTTGTTTAGGTGCAATGAAAACGCCTATTTCTGCTTCTTCTTTCAAATCTGTTTCCATTTTAGGGAAAAAGGCTTCTTTCTTGATGGACTCACATTTTACAGGTAACAGTTTCAACTTCATGAATCCTTCGCTATTCAAAAAAATTTCTTATAAATATTTCAGCTTTTTGTGTTCAAGGGAATAGGTTGTAGAGTATACAGACAGCTCACTGTACGGGCAAAATTTGCTACATCTTAGGAGAAACAAGCCAGTGAACGACTTTGCTTAGTCTCCATGTGTGACTGCACTCAATTTTGTGTAAAAAAATTTGGCACAAATTTTTAATTTTGACTCCAGTGAACAAATTTCTTCAATTTTTACAGATGTTTGACTAAATTACTCAAATTGCATTCGGAAGAACCCTCGATGCATATTCTTTTCATCACTGGAACCCATGTTATAGACATAATTTAACCTTTAGATCTCTGATTCCACATATTAACATCTTTGTGCTTGAATTTGGTGTATGGGTGTCAAATTGCAGGTGTTATTTCATTTTATAAAGAATTTATCGAAGAAATTTATGAACTGTTGGATGTGAATGCGTCAACAATAAGCAAGAATGTTAGAACTTTGTTCATTTTGTTGCTCTTGGTAAATTATGTACCTCTACTGATTATTTCTTTTTGTGCGACAATGTTCTGCAATTGGCCACATTGCCCATATGAAGAAGACATACTTGGATGTTATTTTAAGACCCTAACCCACCAAATGTTCCATGAAATTCCCGTGAGGAAGTGTCGCCTCCTTAATCCACTATTGATACCGATTTTATTTGTGAATTTTGAACCCAAAAAATTTGATTTTATGGTATATTGGTATATCTTTAAGCGCAGTCTTTGGATTTTTTGAATAGTGATTAATTTTTGATGTATTAGTATGAAGATAACTTAAAGTGACATTGTTGATCTAAATTTGATTCGTAGTGATAACTTTGATGATATGTGGAAGAGCATGAATTTCAACAGATTCTGGAACAGTTCCCATTGTTTGATCAAGAAATTACTCCATAATCCTCTATCTCTCACAAATTTTTGTTTTTAAAAAATAAGGATATCTGCATGAAAATATCATTGAATCCTCTATTTTATGATTAAATTATAGGCAGTGGTCTCATATGTGTGTTATTATACGAAATGAGTAGTTATGATTTTGTGATTGGCAGTTTTATTCTTTGATTGACCCAAAAAATTTGATTTTATTGTATGCATGTATAACTTTTAGAGCAGTCTTTTCATTCTTTTGAATAGTGATTTTTTGATGTATTAGTATGGATATCACCCAAAGTGACATTGTTCAGCTAAATTTGATTCACAATGATATCTTTGATGATATATGGATGATGGATAGGAGTGAGATTACTTTAGGGAAGTGCACAAGTTCCGATGGATTCGGTAATAGTTTCCCATTGTTCGATCAAGAAATTACCGCGTAATCCTCTCTCTCTCTCTCAAATTTTTGTGTGTGAAAATAATGATCTTTGCATGAAAATATTGTTGAATTCATTGTTTGCTGATTATATTATAAGCGATGGTCTCATTTTTGTGCTCTTATACGAAATGGGTAGCTCTGATTTTGTGAATGGCAATTGGATTCTTAGATGTTTTAACCCAAAAAATTGATTTTGTGGTATCTCTGTATATCTTTTAGCATAGTCTTTTGATTCTTTTGAATAGCTATTTTTTGATGCATCAGTATGGAGATCATCCAAAGTCACCAAGATCAATCTCTACAAGGTTTCTACTTTGTTTCATTTGATTCCATTTCATTTTTCGGTTCAATAAATATTTGACTTCTTAAGAATTTTTAATGATATATCAGGATGGCCGACACTGCAAGCCTTGGGGAATTTGGCACAAGGCCGCTGAGTTTTTGAGTTTTAATTGCCCTAATTCTTCCAGTCGAGCCTTACGTTCATTGGACCTCCTGATACGCTATAGAGAGGGATTTTTGAATTGATTCTAATTAATTTTGTGAACATGTGTGGAAATTGGGATATCACTTGCAGTGGTGCTTAGTTAAATTTATACTAAATTCCCAAAGTTGTTGCATTCAACATAATTTCAAAAAATAGTAATTATGTTTCCAAGTTTCAAATATGTTTCAAATTACATAATAAATAGCAAAAGTGTTATTTACAGAGTTGTTTAGAGAGTTGTTTACAGAGTATGTGTTTACAGAGTTAGAGTTGTTTACAGAGTATGCGTTTCAAATATGTTTACAGAGAATGTTTGCAGCGTGTTGTTTGAGTATTCATCCTTGGTTGTTTGCAGGCTATGTTTAGAGAGTTGTTTACAAGGTTTCTAGAGGTTAGCTTTTTGATGTTTACAGAGTATCTTAACGGCCTGCATCAAAATAATGGTCTTTCATTATTTTGTTGATTTTTCCTGTTAGGGGATCATTTTGTCTAGTGGTATTTAGTTTTTGATGCTTTTTGATGAAATATACTCTGTAAACCAATATCAACGAAATATCAATGAAAAACAAGAGTTTTTTTAACAGAGTGTCTTCACAGTTGCATCAAAAACCATTATGTTTTCCCTACTATATAAAGTGTAACTACAACCATAATGATTTTTTTCTGAAACGGATACTTCGCATGATGGCATGAAGTTGTCTTACATATTTACCTCACATGTCTACCATTTTGAGCATGTCATGTTCATAGTCATCTAATGTGAACGCATGTTATTGAATGGGGGATATGTGAATTCATGTTATTGTTGTAACCCTAAGTTCCTACAAGAAAAAGAATGAAAAAAAATAAGTAGATGATGCTATATCACAACAATTAATAAACAAAAGCCATATCATAATAGACAAATTCTAGAACAAATGATATTATAGCTTGCACTGTTGTGCAACATCCTATGCCTCAAGCATGGCTGCATAAGGAGATGGGTCATCCTTATCAGGTTTGACCTTCATACCACCTGTAAACATACATATGATAATTAATCAAAAATTTTACGTAGTGAACCCATATAGTGAACAACTAAGCAAACCATGATAACAAAAGACGAGATAATTAATTTGGCTCACTTTTAGAATCATTTTATCATAAAAGAGAAAAACATTATTTTTAAGCTTTTCCACAGCTGATGCATTTAGTGTAATTGAATTTGGCTCTCTATTGTTCATTGTATCATTTACTTGATGAGCACAGAAACTTAGCAAATTATTGATGCAAAAATGTAGTTCTGGAATAAACAAGCACACTATCATCATTAAAAGTGAGGATCTTTAACATCTTGGATTGTCATCCATCGTTGTAGATGACTTTATTTGACTGATTTTTACTATGTATAATAATAGAACAATTAACGACATCTTTCTTCTTTCTACATTTCTTCCCGTATCTCGATTGATCATCGGCTGATTTCTCTGATCATCGGCTGAAAGTTCTTCAGCCCACGACCATGGCGGCATCGACATGTGTTTCTCTATAAATCATTAGTTACATGCTTCATCTTTTCATCAACCACCTAATCTAATGTCTGTTTCTGTGTTTGTTGCTATTGTTATATACATATTCTCCATTGGTAATTTAGACTATGAATTTTGGATTGTAAGTACACATAAATTTTGGATTGTAAGCACACATATTCTCCATTGGTAAGAGTTTTCAATAATGTCATTGAGAATTTGAAATAGGAAGAGAAGTTGCTTAGCTTCCTTTACGATAACAAAATTTTGTCATTGAAAAATAAACAAACTATTATACAAAAAGAAAATGCCAAGGAAAAATTTGTTCCAGGTTCTGACTCATATAATTCTGTTGCATATTTAAAATTTATGGTGTGCTTTGCAGAAACCAACCATGCAGCAATCCCAGTGACAAAAGATTTTATAGCCCAAATGCTAACAAGTCTCCCTGATTTCCACTTAAATTAAGGATCTTGAAATTTTAGACATTCCTAAAGGAAAATTGATCCTATAACTAATTGAGTTGTGTTTAAGTTCAACAAAGAACATGTAATTATGTCATCTTCACTTGCATGTTTGTATGCTTCTTTATCCTTGGAGTTTTATGCTGAGTTGATTGATTATGATTGTCAATCTTTTTTTTTGAGCTCATTTAGTGTAGTATTGTGTATCCTTCTTAATCCTTATTTTCTTTCAAAATAATTGTATTAGTTTCAAAAAATTGATGTCGTTATCATATTTATCTTTTCTGAAATTTTTTTGAGCTCATTTAGGGTAGTAAGTATTATGTAATATATGTTGTGGTTTCAATATTTGAAGAAGCAAAGGTATCATATTTTTGGTTGATTATGATTGCCCAGTAATGATTCACACACCAGCATCCCCCGGAGAAGAAAGAAACATACTTGAAATATGTTACAAAAAGGAGAAGAAAAAAGATAAGCCATAAGTATACCAGCCATTCATAAGTTGTTTAATTCCAAGGGGTTATAAGAGAGATATTGTTAGAGTTTTTTGGTATTTTATTTTACCATTGTCATATATGTACATATCAATCAAACTAATAGACAATAATATAATGAATTATGGGTATTCACTGAACTATTTGGATTATTAGCTCATATTGTTTACATTATCAAGAATCGGATGAACTCTCGCTTTTTCATGCAAGAGTGAATGTGCCACTCTTTTTAACTTTTTTTAGGAGGAACTAAATCTGGAGGTAATCAAACTTTTGGATGGAACTTTTGGGGAACTAAATCTGGTTGGAATTAATTTTTGGGGTGAACTAAAATTTTTGCAGGGAACTAAATTCTCTTTGGAAACTTAATTTTAGGGAAACCTAAAATTTTTGGAAAGGGAAAATTAGCAGGTAAAACCCCAAAATTTTGGAGCAGAACTAAATTTGGAGTATACTAAATTTTGGGAGGAACAAAGATTCTTGGGAGGAACTAAATTCCTTGGAATGAGTTAAATTTTCGGGGGAATTAAGATTTTGAGGGGGGAATATCTTAAATGAACCATGCCCTCGGGCACGGGTTATTCGCTTGTATACACACACACACACACACACACACACACACACACACACACACACACACACACACACACACACACACACACCTATATTTCATACCTAGCACATTTATATCCACACTGCATATGTATATACATACACACATGCTATGGTACAGCCTATATTTCATACCTAGCACATTTATATCCACACTACATATGTATATACATACACATATGCTCTGGTACAGACCTACACATTCATGTATACACACAGGAAATGCTTCTCCAAGATACACCTAGATAGGCAACCATGTCGGAAAGTTTCATAGATAAACGAACAAGGATATATATAAGTATATATCTATTCAACCAATATACACACAACCATATAAGCTTCTACTGCACACTACACACGCATTTTCATATTCCTACACTCCGCTATGACACATATAATCGAAATCCATACAACCATAATACCTATTTACATATACACATCAACCAATACACCACACAGATACTCTATATAACCCAATTATATGCACATACTCATTATGTACACGCAGAGGTATACATATCAATTCCATATATAGATATCTAAGCCTACACATAGCCAAATACACGTTCGCTCATATACACCAGATTACTACTCTAATAGTAGGTATGCATACAGACATGCATATATACCTATTAGGATCCATGCAACCATGCACATACATTCCCATGTATGGGCACACACCCATACACACATGCTATACATAACCTGCTATCACATACCCATACAGGCAAGCTACCCAACTGTACCAACATGTAGTCGGTAGTGTCACGACCCGCTTCCCGAAACTGGAGGCGAGACGTGAAAAGGTCCGCACGGGAGTGGAGCTGTGAAGCCCCAAACCCGATAAGCATCAATAATACATAAGCAGGTCCCTGTAACCACAACAGAATAACAATAATAACACAAGGAGAGACTGAAATAAAATCTCACATCTCATATATTGTCCAACAAGAAAAATAAGTTCAACTTCTAGAAAAGCCACTAGGCTAAAAGAGAAGAGTCTAAAGGCCCATAACAAGGCCAACAAAAGCAACAACAACAACAAAGTATAGGTGCTACGCACCGATAACAAAACAACTGTCTAACAAAAGTAAAACACAACGAAGACACTAGGACTGGTCCCCAGTGTCCACGTACTCCCCGTCAAACACAAGCACGGGCTCGGCGTCAGCAAACACCTCGTCCTCAGCAAGTAACTCAGGCTCGGGCTCTAACATGTGTAACCCAAAAGAGTAAAGGGGCACATGTCAGCAAGTCGAAAGACTTGTGCAAGGAAACGGGAATAATGGTAAACTAGCAACCTAGCAATTAAAACATGGTGCATGGCAAGTAAAGTACGGTGGTAACAAGTAAGGTAAAGGAGAGTACAAGTGGTAAGTATCAAGTGGTAGGGGTGACATGTAATGTCAAGTAACAAGTAAAGTACAAGGGATCACTCGACGAGTGCCCTATTGCCCGCAGGCTGTGTTCAAGTATCAAGTACAAGGGGTCACTCGACGAGTGCCCTATTGCCCGCAGGCTGTGTTAATCTCGTCTTCTGGAGCACGAGCCAGAAAGTGCAAGTGGCATAGGATTGTGCCCACGCAAGGTGGGGGGCCTAGCCGGAACGATGGTACAAGTATGTAGCAAAGCTACGCAATCACGATGAGTTTCCAAGCATGCAATGACATGAGCAGTTAATACGCGTACCGTTAATTGTATTTAAACGTGACAGGCAAAATGCAATGACATGAACAGATATTCGCGTACCGTTCATTTAAATTAAACATGACAGGCAAAATGCAATAGCAGTTAAGGATGCATGGATGACATGAACATTTAATACGTGTATCGTTAAGGGAAATTAAACGTGACATACAAGCATGATGAGGGTGACGGACCAAGCTTCGTTGTCAAGCTAGGTCAATGGCGTCTAGACGGCTATCCTTTCACCGTCTAGTCTCTTTTACGCTAAAGCAAGGTAAATGGCCTAAAACATGGACTAAATCAAGAGATGCAAGTTTCACTTGCCTAGCACCGGGGATGGCGACTACTTCGTCACACGGATGCCAATCTATGGGGAAATCACTGTTATGGAGGAACAACCATCAAACAACATGAAATTTATTAGGGTTTCATAAAAATACCAATAGACTATGAAAACATAGAGGAATCGATTTCTTACCAAGAGGAGACGGAAGGAACACTCCGGGGAACCCTAGGCTCAGATCTGGAGAAGATTGGAGAAGTTTGGGAAAACTAGGGTTTTGGGGGATTTGGGGATTTTGATGGGTTTTGGTGAGATTTTGGGGAAGATGAGAGGTAGATGGAGTGAATGGATGGTTTGGATGATGGATTTAGGGCTTGGAATGGAGAAATGAAGCTTGGAGGAAGATGGGGGCTCAAGGGGGAAGATTTTAGGGTTTTGGGTCGTGTTGGAGAAGATGAAATCGTTTGGGTTGGGTTTAAATAGGATGGGCTGGCGGCTGCCCAGAAATTAGGGTTTCAACACTGGTTAGTCGGTCAAAGAGCAACCACTGACCGACTAGTTTGGTAACTAGTCGGTCGGTCGACCAACGCAGACCGACTAAGTGCAAACAGTAACTTCTGAACGAAAATAGGATTTTAGAGTTAGTCTGTCCATGAACAATTACTGACCGACTAGTTTTGCATCTAGTCGGTCGATGAACGTTCTTAGACCGACTAAGAGTAAACAGTAACTCAACTAAAATTAAGATGATGAGTTAGTCGGTTAAAGAAGCATTGCTGACCGACTAGTTTGCAACCTAGTCGGTCAACCAACGTTCTTAGACCGACTAACGATAAACAGTAACTCCTGAATATTTTTAGAAAGCCTGTTGGATATGGAAGACGTTTGTACACCCTTGTAGGGGATGTACGAGGGAATACGGACCTCGAACGTCGCGTACACGAAGTCGTGTGCAAAGGGAATCTGTTCCCTTGCGGAGAGGATCTCTGGATGAGTGGGAAAGTCGCATTATATATGCATAAGTGCATGCGACATATGGCTAATAAAGGGGGAATATCTTAAGCTTATGTTGTACCATGCATATGGTACAACTTAAGCTTATAATGTGCCATGTATCATGGTACACCTTAATTAAGGTGTTCCAAAGGAACAACTTACCCTAAAATAACTACCTTGGGGGCTATAAATAAGACCCAAGGGTAAGCCATTTCTTACACCTTTTGCATGGCATTCTTGCATGCATTTTCATCCTAGCGAAGCTCTGCCGAAATGCTTCCTCTCTCTCTTTCTTTATCCAAGTTCTTAATCTAAAGTAGAGATTTAGATTGTGGATTTAGTAGCCTTACTCCGTTTGTGAGAAGACTCGATCCGTCGTGGCGAATCCGAAGGCGAAGTTCGTAGACTACCGTGTCGCATACGCAAGCGTAAGTCTAAATTTCATATTATCGATCCTAACTCTGTTTTGGCAGGATCCTACATTGGTATCAGAGCCATATGGGTTCGCCCCGGTCAAACCACCGCCCCGTCGAAACTATGAACGAGTAGTTGTCTTTTTCACGAATGGGTCTCCTACTATTACGGATATAGTAGGAACGCTTCGTGACAGAGAGAACGCAGCGGTTGTTCTTTTCACGTTAGGGTCTCCTATCATTACGGATATGGTAGGAACTCTCCGTGACGGGAAGAACCGACCGTTCACGTAGTATGTTATTTTTCATTTTTGGCACACGGCCATTAGGAAATAACTAATTTCTCGACGAACGGGTGCTTCATCGACGAACGGGTGCTTCATCGACGAACGGGTGCTTCATCGAGGAAGATGATGGTAGTTATTTCCATCGGGTAAGAGGAAATTGGTGCATGTGCACCATGGCCAAATGGGCTATGAAGGCTATGCACCCCCCCTCCACTTGCGGAGGGGGTTGGCTACGGCCAATAACCACCGGCGACCACCCCATCAAGGGGGAGGAGTATGTGCGGCAACCCCATTCAAAGGGGGTGGCCGGCCATGGCCAAAGGGGCCATGGCCGGCCAATGCCAAATGGCCTTGGCCATGACCGGCCATGGCCAAGCCATGACCGGCCAAGGCCAGGCCGGCAGTGGCCGGCCAAGGCCAGGCCGGCAGTGGCCGGCCAAGGCCAGGCCGGCAGTGGCCGGCCTTGGCCAGGCCGGCAATGGCCGGCCTTGGCCAAGGCCTGCCGGCCAGGCCGGCCCTGGCAGTGGCCAGGGCCGGTGCCCTGGCCTCGGCCAGGGCCTGGCCTGCCCTGGCAGGGGCCAGGGCCGGCTGGCCTGCCCTGGCAGAGGCCAGGGCCAATGCCCTGGCCTCGGCCAGGGCCTGGCCGGCCTTGGCCGGCCTCGGCCAGGGCAGAGGCGCCCTGGCCGAGGGGCCAAGGCCCCTGGCCGGCCAGGGCAGAGGCCCTGGCCGGGAAGAAGTTGTAGACCAAAAAATTGGTCGACCAATTTGGTGTTTTTGGTCGACCAATCCGACAAAAGGTCTGGGTCGATTGCAAACTTGCCAAATGACCCATACGGGGTAACAAAAGGCCTTGGTCAAACTCGAATGTGTCGATTAGTCCATACGGGGCTAACCACAGTGCCGACTAGTTCATACGGGACTAACGTTTTAATGAAGTTTTTCTTTGGGCTCTACTCCTTGAAGACTAGCCATAGTGCTCTACTTCATGCGAGATTAGCCAAGTCATTGTGCTCTACTCTACGGAGATTAGCCAATGTACTTATGAAATTGTGCTCTACTCCTTGAAGATTAGCCTTAGTGCTCTACTTCATGCGAGATTATCCATGTCATTGTGCTCTACTCTACGGAGATTAGCCAATGTACTTATGACGTTGTGCTCTACTCTACGGAGATTAGCCAATGTATTTTAAATTTTTGAAAAATACGTTTTTCAAAAACGCTTTTCCGCTGCAAAGTACTATAAGAGTACTAACATTTGATAAAGTGAGGGAGAAATATTGAAAGTTACTCTAGATGGTGATTGGAAACATAGTGACCTTTCCGACTCTAGAGTAACATCTTCAACATTTTTCGAAAGTAACTTATCAAATTATGAATATCATTCCAAGTGGGAGTTGGTTTTAGAACTATCCATATGGGATATTCTATTATTATTTCAAGTGGGAATTATATTTGAAAAATACGTTTTCAAACTCGTTTTTCCGCTGCTAGTACTATAAGAGTACTATTGTTTGATAAGTGATGGGGGAATATTGAAGATTGTTCTAGATGGTGATTGGAATCAAAGAGACCTTTTCGATTCTAGAACAACATCTTCAATATTTTTCGAAAGTAACTTATCAAATATAATATAATTTCAAGTGGGAGTTATATTTTAAGAATTTTATGCAATGTGTTTTTGATCGAACCTTCGGTTTTTATGTCTTTTGCAGCATTTTAAAAGTAAAATGTCTTCCGCTTCAAAGAATATCGTCGCTGAGTTAAACAAAGGTGAAAAACTCAACGGCGATAATTACAAACTTTGGTCCATTAAGATACAATACGTTCTAGAGGAGCAAGAAGTGCTCGAAACTCTAAAGAACGTTATGATTGAACCGGAGTTGGGCACTACGGCCCAACACCGAAGAGACAAGGAAGCTTTTGATGCTTGGTCTCGGAAGAATAAGATAGCGCGCATTACGTTATTAAGCAGTATGGCTGATGACATAATGCGCATCTTCCGAGAACATGACCTAGCCATGGACATATGGTCCAAGCTAGAGGAGAAGTTCGGTGGCACATCGGTGTCCAAACTTCGCGCCTTAACTATAAAGTTCGATACATATAAGAAACGTCCAGATCATTCCATGGGGAAACATCTGCGACATATGGCGAACCTTATATCAAAGTTAAAGGACGCAGGTCATGTGCTCACGGATGAGCAACAAATCCAAGCAATCATACGTTCCCTACCAAATGGGTGGGATCAAATGAAGATGCATCTCACTCACAATGAGAGCATCAAGACCTTCAGCGATGTTTCCAAGCACCTCGAATTAGAGGAAGAGCGGCTTGCGGCTGCCAAGCCAAGTGCAGAAGTGCACATGGTTGCTAGTTCCTCACACGGGGGAAAGAAACGGAAAAATCGTTCGAAGTTCACTAATGAACGTAATAAGCAACCTGAGTCTACCAAGAAACCCAAACATAAGGGTGGGCACACGAAATGGCACAAGAAGAAAGACTTGAAGAGGATCAAGTGCTTCAAGTGCCACAAGCTCGGTCACTATGCTCGTTCGTGTACGAGTGGAGGCGACGAGGTAACTTGTAAATATACTAGTTACATATGTGTTTCTAGTTCAATATTTATTGTGGAATCTAATCCATTTTGGATAATTGATTCAGGTGCCACCGACCACATAGCAAGGGACAGACGGTCCTTCGTGTAGTATCACCGGATACCCCAAGGAACGAAGTGGATCTATGTAGGAAACAACACACGTGTTGAAGTGAAAGGCGTTGGGACTTGCAAGCTAGTCTTGGACAACGGCCGCACTCTCCTACTTCATGATGTCCTCTTCGCTCCAGATATTCGAAGGAATATAATTTCTGTGGTTGTATTAATGGGTCTTGGCTATAGCTGGTTTTTTCATGATTGTAATATGGACTTAAGTTGTAATAATACTCTTATTGGTACTGGGTTTGTATTTAAAGGATTTATTGTAATGAGTACAATGTATGATTCCTCATGTAATGAAAATTTCCTTGTTGCAAATTCTAAGACTTATGAGTCTGATGTGAATTGTTGGCACGCAAGGCTTGGTCATATTGGACCAACGCGTATGGATAGACTTGCCAAACGTGGCCTTCTATCCAATGTTTCAAAGGTTGAAATGTCGACCTGCGAACATTGCCTTGTGGGGAAATCTTGTCGCAAGCCGTTTGGAACCGGCACAAGGGCCGAGGTTCCATTACAGCTTATCCATTCGGACATATGTGGTCCGATGAATGTCAAGACAAGACGCGGAAAGTCCTATTTCATCACTTTTATTGATGATTTCACCCGATTCGGACATATCTATTTGATATCCCACAAAAGTGAAGCTTTGGCTTGCTTTAAAAACTATATGAGTTTAGTGGAGAATCAATTAGATCGCAAGATTAAGGTCTTGCGAACCGATAGGGGCGGTGAATATCAATCAATAAGTTTTAAGGAACTTTGTGATGAAAAAGGCATAGTACATCAGGTAACTATGCCTTATACTCCTCAACAAAACGGTGTTGCAGAAAGGAGAAATAGGACTTTAATGGAAATGGTGTTCAATGATGGCGCAAGCTAACTTGCCAATCACCTTTTGGGGTGATGCATTATTGACGGCCACTTTCATTTTAAACCGCGTACCCTCGAAATCAGTTAGCTCCACTCCTTATGAGTTGTGGAACCAAAGGTCTCCTGACTTAAACATTTTGAAACCTTGGGGTTGTGCATCCTACGCACATATTTCCTCCCATAAGTATGGCAAACTTGGGCCAAGGGGAAGGAAATGTATCTTTATACGATACGCAGAAAACTCCAAAGGTTATGTTTTTATTAGTCAGGAAGACAATGGTGGGCTAATTGAGTTTGAGTCGAGGGATGTCACTTTCTTGGAAAACGAGTTTCCAAGACAGGGCGAGATAAGTCAGGACTTATCTCTATTTGAGATTTATGATCAAGAAGGATTACCTCATTCGAGTGGGAGAATTCTTGGTGAAAATGAAAATACGTTTCAACCTTCCCCAATGGATTATACGAATGACGATTATCCTATTCCATACGAGAATAATGATCCAAGTGGGAGCAATTCTAACGACATTCCAAGTGGGAGTGATATTAGAATTGATCTAAATTCAAGTCAACAAGGACTTGAAGAATCTCAAATACGACGTAGTAGTCGTACAAGGTTGGCTCCTCTAAGATTTGAGGATGAATTTCCGCAAACCTTTATGACTTTACTACAAGAAGATGACGAGCCTGCTACTTTCAAACAGGCCGTATCTTGCCCTGCTAAAGACAAATGGATGGAAGCGATGCAAGAGGAGTTAGAATCCATGAAAGTTAACCAAGTCTGGGACTTGGTTGACTTACCCAGAGGACGTAGAGCTATTGGGAACAAATGGGTTCTCAAGATCAAGCATAAGGCTGATGGCTCTATTGACAGATATAAAGCTCGCCTTGTCGCGAAAGGTTTTACGCAACAGGAAGGGATAGACTACGAAGAGACTTTCTCACCTGTTGTTCGTTTTACCTCAATTCGCCTGATTCTGGCAATGGTAGCTTGCTTAGACCTCGAATTACATCAAATGGATGTAAAGACTGCCTTTCTCAATGGAGAATTGGACGAGGAGATCTATATGGAACAACCAACATGGTTTGTAAAAGAAGGAAACGAACATAAGGTTTGTAAACTTCTTAAATCCATATATGGTCTTAAACAATCCTCGAGGCAATGGTATATACGATTTCAAGAGGTTGTCTTATCAAATGGATTTTCCATGCTTGATGAAGATAACTGTGTATATATCAAGAGGAATAAGAACAAGTATGTTATTATGTCTCTATATATAGATGACATTTTAATAGCTGGAAATGACAAGGGCTTTGTGATGGATATCAAGGCTTGGCTTTCATCAGTTTTTGAGATGAAAGACATGGGAGAAGCCGCATATATCCTTGGAGTTAAGATTTCAAGGAACCGTTCAAAGAAACTTCTTTCTCTTTCACAGGAGACTTATATAAAGAAGGTTCTAGAACGTTTTAATATGCAGGACTGCAAGTCCATTGATACTCCAATAAGCAAGTGCGACAATTTATGTCTGAAATCATGTCCAAAGAACCAAAAAGAGAAGGAGATTATGGAAAAATTTCCATATTCCAGTGCAGTTGGTAGTCTAATGTACGCTATGATGTGTACAAGACCGGACATCTGTTTTGCCGTTGGAATGGTAAGTCGTTACCATTCCAACCCAGGGCAAGTACACTGGAAAGCGGTTAAGAGGATAATGCGGTATCTCAAAGGAACTGCAGACTTTGCTTTATGCTATCAAGGAGATGCCTTGAGGCTCGAAGGCTACACTGATGCTGATTGGGCGGGTGATCTCGATGAGCGACGATCGACCTCAGGATATGTTTTTCTACTCGGATCTGGTGCAATATCCTGGAGTAGCAAGAAACAATCCTGCATCGCACTTTCAACCATGGAAGCCGAGTTTGTAGCATTTAGCATGGCAGTTCAAGAGGCTGTTTGGCTTAGGAAGTTCTTAGACAGGCTAATTAATGCAAGTGACTCAGGTGATGTACCTATACACAGCGACAGTCAAGCATCTATAGCCTATGTCAAAGATCCGAAATTCCATTGTAAGACCAAACACATAGATATCCGCTACAAATTTGTAAAAGACTATGATAAGACCAAGAAGGTAGACATAAGGTACATATCTACGCATGAGATGATAGCGGATCCGCTTACGAAGGCGATCTCCAGAGATGTGTTTTACAAACACTTATCATCTCAAGGATTGTGTAAGAGCTGAGTTGTACCAATGTAAATTCCCATGTCTGTAAATGATCAAAATTAATAAAAGAATAAGTTCTTTTTTTCAAACATTACATATGAATTTCTTAAGAAATGTTTGTGTACATTTTTGAAATCTCAGCTGAATTGTGTGTATGTCGGACAGATTAAGGTTGGCTCTCTCACATGAGCGACCGCCTTATCTTATCAGATGGATAAGATAGAGATGAGACTAGTTTAAAGTCAAAATCATTAGACGAATGATTTAGAGTCATGACTTAAACAAGATAGTCGAATGAAAGATCTGCATCATATGGATGCTTACAAAAGATCTGAGATCTGTATCATAAGGATATTTGAAAGAGATCTCATAGGATTTTTTCCTATCTGTCTTATGCAGGATGAGAGTCCGTGAATATTTCACGAGTAGTAAGGGGACTCAAAAAGATAGTCACTGTGGTGTCTGATCTTTTCATCCGTACAACATCATTAAGACATACTCTCCCTGGGAAAGGAGTGATGTTGTAATACGTGTTCATACCACGTATGCATTTCGACCCCTGAGTTAGTAGCAATAGTGTTTGATATTATGTGAGACTCAAAGGCCATATGGGTCTTAACTCTTACCCTCAAGGACTCCAATTGGTTCCTTTAGATTTGACGAAATGATCGCTATCTTAGCGTGTTACTTATGGGCTATGATAATTCGGCTCGGCGGGGCACGTTAGAAAAGCGAGTCTAGTCAAGATCAGAAGGTTCGCAAGAAGAGGAAGATTGATTTCATATTCGCATTTGGACTTTAATGATTCAAAGCTGGCCAGCCAATTGTAATCCAGATGGGATTCAATTGTTGAATATAAAGTATAAGAAATGTGAAGAAATAATCTAGGGTAAAGCATGCGTTGAACTACTCAACGTTGCACCTTCGAGGTCGTTGTGTATCTCTAACAAGTGCACAACAACAGACTCTACGCGCATGACGGTCGCACGGTCCATTTCTCGGTATGATAGATGAAAGAACTAAGAGAAAGATGTTCTCTTACAATCCCCTCAAGTGTGAGTGGGAGATGTTGGATATGGAAGACGTTTGTACACCCTTGTAGGGGATGTACGAGGGAATACGGACCTCGAACGTCGCGTACACGAAGTCATGTGCAAAGGGAATCTGTTCCCTTGCAGAGAGGATCTCTGGATGAGTGGGAAAGTCGCATTATATATGCATAAGTGCATGCGACATATGGCTAATAAAGGGGGAATATCTTAAGCTTATGGTGTACCATGCATATGGTACAACTTAAGCTTATAATGTGCCATGTATCATGGTACACCTTAATTAAGTTGTTCCAAAGGAACAACTTACCCTAAAATAACTACCTTGGGGGCTATAAATAAGACCCAAGGGTAAGCCATTTCTTACACCTTTTGCATGGCATTCTTGCATGCATTTTCATCCTAGCGAAGCTCTGCCGAAATGCTTCCTCTCTCTCTTTCTTTATCCAAGTTCTTAATCTAAAGTAGAGATTTAGATTGTGGATTTAGTAGCCTTACTCCGTTCGTGAGAAGACTCGATCCGTCGTGGCGAATCCGAAGGCGAAGTTCGTAGACTACCGTGCCGCATACGCAAGCGTAAGTCTAAACTTCATATTATCGATCCTAACTCTGTTTTGGCAGGATCCTACAAAGCCAACTAGTCGGTCCAAGAAGGATTGCCGACCGACTGGATCGTCATCTAGTCGGTCGGTGCCCCTTCTTATACCGGCTAATGAGCACAAAAAGTTCCGATACGGAGCGCGGGGCCCCGAGATCGATTCCTAAGACTCCTAGGCTTGATCTAATAGTAAGATACGACCGTTATGAAGTCCGTCACGAGTGACATACTTCGAAATCGAAAATCCTAAGGAAGAAACGAGAAAACACGACGAATCGATCGAAAATAAAATCTACGGAGACGAAAACCACACATGAGGAGAAAATCCACCAAAACATATATTATATTATATTAAATCCAGATACATGAAAAGCAGTCGTTACATCCTCCCCAACTTAAGAAAAATTCCGTCCTCGGAATTTCCAAACACTCACGAGTCCGGAAACAAAAGTAGGAAACGCTCTCGCATCTCATCCTCATTCTCCCAAGTAGACTCTCCAGGTGAACCGTGTCGCCACATCACCCTCACAAGATTGACAATCTTGTTCCGAAGCGATTTCTGACGCCTGTCCAGAATCTGCACTGGATGCTGGTCATACGTCATATCGGGGCGAACGGTAATCTCCGAAAAATCCACCGCATGAGACGGATCGCTAATGTATCGACGAAGCTGCGATACATGTAAAACATTGTGAACTCCTTCCAAATACGGCGGCAAGGCCAAGTGATAAGCTACCTCGCCAACCCTCTCCAAAATGTCAAACGGTCCAATGTATCGCGGGCTCAACTTCCCACGCTTCCCAAAACGAATCACACCACGATTCGGGGAAATCTTCAAGAACACATGGTCGCCCGGCTGAAATTCCAAAGGATGACGTTTAGCATCTGCCCAATGCTTAAAACGGTCCTGAGCAATCCTCAACCTCTCCCGAATATTCCTGACGATATCCACGGCCTCCACGATCATCTCAGGTCCCAACAACTCCCGATCACCAACGTCATCCCAACTCAATGGCGATCGACATTTCCTCCCATAAAGAGCGGCGAAAGGCGCCATGCCAATACTCGCCTGGAAGCTGTTGTTGTAAGAGAACTCCACCAAATGCAGATGGTCCTCCCACGAACCCTTGAAATCCAACATGCATGCCCTCAGCATGTCTTCCAAAATCTGAATCGTCCTCTCGGACTGGCCATCCGTCTGCGGATGGTACGCCGTGCTGAAACTCAGACGCGTACCCAAGCTCTTCTGCAAACTCTGCCAGAACTGAGATGTGAATCTCGTGTCTCTGTCCGACACGATACTCACGAGGACTCCATGAAGTCGCACAACCTCCTGCACGATTCACGTTACATCACTATCCAAACTAGGAAAAGGAAATAAAACAGAGAGTAAAAGGATTTACCTCCATGTATCTCCTCGCTAGCGCCTCAGTGGACTGTCCCACTCGGAACGGAATAAAGTGCGCAGATTTGGTCAATCGATCTACGATCACCCAAATTGCGTCATTCTGCTTCGGACTCCGAGGTAGTCCAGTCACGAAATCCATAGTGATGTGTTGCCACTTCCACTCCGGAATCGGAAGCGGTTGTAGCAACCCGGCCGTACGCTGATGCTCCGCCTTCACTTGCTGGCAAACCAAGCACTTGGCTACACTCCGAGCCACACTCCTCTTCATACCATGCCACCAATAATTCAGACGAAGATCCTGGTACATCTTGGTGCCACCAGGATGCACAGAATACGGCGAACTGTGTGCCTCCACCATCAGCTCCTCTCTGATATCCCCAGCTGGCACACACAACCTGACCCCGAACCTCAGCGAGCCATCCTCATGAATCAAAAAGTCAGTCCGCAGACCGGCTTCCACCTGCTCCCGAATCCTCACCAGCTTCGAATCCTCAGCCTGGCCAGCCTTAATCCGATCCACGATCGTCGACTATACCTGCATGTACATCAACAACGAAGCCTCCCCAGTAAGAACAATCTCCACACCAGACTCGCAAAAATCCCGTCGCAATCTCCACTGCGAGGTCAAAACCATCACCGCAGGAAGCTTACTCAAAGCATCTGGAACCACATTCACCTTGCCAGGGTGAAACTGCAAATCAATATCATAATCCGCCATAAGCTCCAACCATCGACGATGTCACATGTTGAGCTCCTTCTGAGTGAAAATGTACTTCAAGCTTTTGTGATCGGTGAAAATCTTCACTTTCTCACTCAGCAAGAAGTGCCTCCAAATCTTAAGAGCAAACACAACGGCAGCCAACTCCAAATCATGCGTCGAGTAATTCTTCTCATGAACCTTAAGCTGACGAGACGCATACGCCACAACATGCCCGTACTGATGCAACACACAACCGAGACCCTTGCCAGAAGCATCGCAAAAGATCTCAAATCCACCGCTGCGATCAGGCACGACAAGAATAGGGGCAGTCGTCAACCTCTCCTTCAGAACACCAAAAGCACCCTCACAATCACCCGACCAAACAAAAGCAACATCCTTCCGCGTCAACCTAGTCATCGGCTCAGCAATACGAGAAAAGTCCTTAATGAATCACCGATAGTAACCTGTAAGTCCAAGGAAACTCCGAATCTCAGACGCCGACGACGGCACAGGCCACTCCCTGATGGCCCTAATCTTCTCAGGATCCACTGAAATACCATCTCCAGTCACCACATGCTCGAGAAAAGCAACTCTATCCAGCCAAAACTCGCACTTCGAAAACTTAGCATACAACCGATGCTTCCTCAAGATCTCCAACACCGTCCTTAAGTGCGAGGCATGCTCTTCCTCTGACTTCGAATAGATCAGAATGTCGTCAATAAAGATAACGAAAAACTTATCCAAAAAGTCGTAGAAAATCAGGTTCATCAGATTCATGAAAACTGCGGGCGCGTTGGTTACGCCGAAAGGCATAACCACGAACTCATAGTGTCCATACTTCGTCCTGAACGCTGTCTTCGGAGCATCATCCTTCTTCACCTTCAACTGATGGTAACCACTCCTCAGATCCAATTTTGAAAACACCCTCGAACCTCCAAGCTGATCAAAAATATCATCGATGCGAGGCAACAGGTATTTATTCTTAATGGTCACCGCATTCAACTCCCGATAGTCCACGCACATGCGACGCGAACCATCCTTCTTCTTCACCAGCAACACCGGTGCTCCCCACGGAGACACGCTAGGATTAATATAACCCTTCTGCAAAAGCTCATCCAACTGCTTCCGCAACTCTTCCAACTCTGCAGGTGCCATACGATACGGCGCCTTCGAAATCGGCTGCGCACCTAGAACAAGATCGATAGAAAATTCCAAAGCCCGATCAGGCGGCAACCCAGACATCTCCTCGGGGAAGACGTCGCCAAAATCTCACACCACAGCTGGCCACTCCAGCTCCATCTGCATAGCCACAGCCTCCACCGGCCTGGCCCGAAATCTGACAGGACCAAGCGAACTGCTACCACGACTGAACTCAAATACTGGATGTCCGGGGATCTCGAACACCACCTTATTTCTCCGACAGTCGATCGTAGCATAGAAGCTCGCAAGCCAGTCCATCCCAAGAACTGCATCATAGTTGATGATGTCGTGGACAATGAAATCAGCACAAAGCTCACGTCCACAAACCACCAACGAGCAAGAATTGCAACCACGATGCACCGAGACCACACCATTCCCTGTGATGATATTCCAACTCTTAGGAAGAGAGGAAGTCGACAAGGAATGCTTCTCCACGAAGCTCCGGGCCAAAATGCACATCGATGCACCAGAGTCAAAGAGGACTCGTGCAGGAAACATGCAAACCAAAACCACACCTAACAAGCAATTAACAATCAAATCCTAGTCTAGCAAACAATCATGAGCAAGCAACCAATATAATCAAAAATCAAACTAACTAAGGAAGATAAATAGCTAGAATGAGCGTTACCTGCAATAACTTCATCCACGGCCATGCTCTCCTCCTCAGTCATCAGAAAGGCCTGCCCTCTCGGCGGAACAGCCTGTCGAAAGGCCTGTCTCTGTGGAACAAGGGGCTCTCCACGTCCAACGGGCACAGGAGCTCGCTGCTGCAACGGCTGTGCTGCAATAGGAGCCCGCCAAGGCTGTCTCGACTTCGGACACTCCCGGATGGTGTGGGCAGGATCTCACCAGACAATGCACTGTCCTAGAAACCTCCTACACTGGTCCCTGAGGTGTCCAGTCTTGCCACAGAAATGGCAAGTCTTCAGGATAGGCCCTCCTGGCCTCTTGAACTGCACCGGATGATTAGGCTTGAAACCAGGCCAAACCACCGCCCTGGCCTGCTCCATAGGCCTCTTCCCAGCTCCGGAAACATGTCCCTTCCTCTGATTCAAATTTAACTCTTGCCGCCTCACAACAATCAGAACCTTCTGATATGTCTCCAAGTCAGAAGAGGTCACAAAGCTCTGAAGCTCCAAGGCAAGTCCCTGGAGAAATCGTTGAGCTTTCTCATCGGCATCCTGCACCATCTTAGGTGCAAACTGACTGAGCCTCGTGAACTCCTGGTGGTACTGATCCACCGACAAGCTCCCCTGCTTCAGATCTATAAAGCGCTGCAGCATCACCTGTCGAGCAGCCTTCGGGAAGAACTCTCCATCGAATCTGGACTTGAAGGTAGCCCAGACGATCGGCTCCACTAGCATCTTCTCTTCAGCATCCCACCAATTCCTGGCGTTGTCCTTCAGCTGCCTCTTAGCCAAATCAACCCATCCAGCCGGGTTAATCTTCGCCATCGCCAGATTATCCTCAATGTTTCTTATCCACTCGTCGGCAGCCAGAGGACCCTCAGAACCATCAAAATATGCAGGACCCAGCTCCCGAAATTGCTTCGCTCCCGGCTCAGAGCGAGGGGAATCTGGAAGAGCCCGGGCAGCTCGAGCAAGTGGAGCATTCTGGACTTGCAGAAGCACGCCCTGCTGAACTTGCATCATCTGGAGCATCATCCGCATCATCTCACCGCTGGTGGGTTCCCGCTCAGGCTCTTCATCATGAGGGATCACGCCACTTCCCCCACCACGGGTGAAACGTCTTCCTGCCATCTAGTGACACAGAAAACGAATCAGATTAGACACATATCTTATGACTCGGGCGTCGAACTTAGTTTATTGGACATTCTAATATTATTATCGCTATTCCAAAAATCGCAGTTACAGAAGGACCTGCATGGGCCACCAACAAAACCTGTCACGACCCGCTTCCCAAAACTGGAGGCGAGACATGAAAAGGTCCGCACGGGAGTGGAGCTGTGAAGCCCCAAACCCGATAAGCGTCAATAATACATAAGCAGGTCCCTGTAACCACAACAGAATAACAATAATAACACAAGGAGAGACTGAAATAAAATCTCACATCTCATATATTGTCCAACAAGAAAAATAAGTTCAACTTCCAGAAAAGCCACCAGGCTAAAAGAGAAGAGTCTAAAGGCCCATAACAAGGCCAACAAAAGCAACAACAACAACAAAGTATAGGTGCTACGCACCGATAACAAAACAACTGTCTAACAAAAGTAAAACACAACGAAGACACTAGGACTGGTCCCCAGTGTCCACGTACTCCCCGTCAAACACAAGCACGGGCTCGGCGTCAGCAAACACCTCGTCCTCAGCAAGTAACTCAGGCTCGGGCTCTAACATGTGTCACCCAAAAGAGTAAAGGGGCACATGTCAGCAAGTCGAAAGACTTGTGCAAGGAAACAGGAATAATGGTAAACTAGCAACCTAGCAATTAAAACATGGTGCATGGCAAGTAAAGTACGGTGGTAACAAGTAAGGTAAAGGAGAGTACAAGTGGCAAGTATCAAGTGGTAGGGGTGACATGTAATGTCAAGTAACAAGTAAAGTACAAGGGATCACTCGACGAGTGCCCTATTGCCCGCAAGCTGTGTTCAAGTATCAAGTACAAGGGGTCACTTAACGAGTGCCCTATTGCCCGCAGGCTGTGTTAATCTCGTCTTCTGGAGCACGAGCCAGAAAGTGCAAGTGGCATAGGATTGTGCCCACGCAAGGTGGGGGGGCCTAGCCGGAACGATGGTACAAGTATGTAGCAAAGCTACGCAATCACGATGAGTTTCCAAGCATGCAATGACATGAGCAGTTAATACGCGTACCGTTAATTGTATTTAAACGTGACAGGCAAAATGCAATGACATGAACAGATATTCGCGTACCGTTCATTTAAATTAAACATGACAGGCAAAATGCAATAGCAGTTAAGGATGCATGGATGACATGAACATTTAATACGCGTATCGTTAAGGGAAATTAAACGTGACATACAAGCATGATGAGGGTGACGGACCAAGCTTCGTTGTCAAGCTAGGTCAATGGCGTCTAGACGGCTATCCTTTCACCGTCTAGTCTCTTTTACGCTAAAGCAAGGTAAATGGCCTAAAACATGGACTAAATCAAGAGATGCAAGTTTCACTTGCCTAGCACCGGGGATGGCGACTACTTCGTCACACGGATGCCAATCTATGGGGAAATCACTGTTATGGGGGAACAACCATCAAACAACATGAAATTTATTAGGGTTTCATAAAAATACCAATAGACTATGAAAACATAGAGGAATCGATTTCTTACCAAGAGGAGACGGAAGGAACACTCTGGGGAACCCTAGGCTCAGATCTGGAGAAGTTTGGAGAAGTTTGGGAAAACTAGGGTTTTGGGGGATTTGGGGATTTTGATGGGTTTTGGTGAGATTTTGGGGAAGATGAGAGGTAGATGGAGTGAATGGATGGGTTGGATGATGGATTTAGGGCTTGGAATGGAGAAATGAAGCTTGGAGGAAGATGGGGGCTCAAGGGGGAAGATTTTAGGGTTTTGGGTCGTGTTGGAGAAGATGAAATCGTTTGGGTTGGGTTTAAATAGGATGGGCTGGCGGCTGCCCAGAAATTAGGGTTTCAACACTGGTTAGTCGGTCAAAGAGCAACCACTGACCGACTAGTTTGGCAACTAGTCGGTCGGTCGACCAACGCAGACCGACTAAGTGCAAACAGTAACTTCTGAACGAAAATAGGATTTTAGAGTTAGTCTGTCCATGAACAATTACTGACCGACTAGTTTTGCATCTAGTCGGTCGATGAACGTTCTTAGACCGACTAAGAGTAAACAGTAACTCAACTAAAATTAAGATGATGAGTTAGTCGGTTAAAGAAGCATTGCTGACCGACTAGTTTGCAACCTAGTCGGTCAACCAACGTTCTTAGACCGACTAACGATAAACAGTAACTCCTGAATATTTTTAGAAAGCCAACTAGTCGGTCCAAGAAGGATTGCCGACCGAATGGATCGTCATCTAGTCGGTTGGTGCCCCTTCTTATACCGGCTAATGAGCACAAAAAGTTCCGATACGGAGCGCGGGGCCCCGGGATCGATTCATAAGACTCCTAGGCTTGATCTAATAGTAAGATACGACCGTTATGAAGTCCGTCACGAGTGACATACTTCGAAATCGACAATACTAAGGAAGAAACGAGAAAACACGACGAATCGATCGAAAATGAAATCTACGGAGACGAAAACCACACATGAGTAGAAAATCCACCAAAACATATATTATATTATATTATATCCAGATACATGAAAAGCAGTCGTTACAGGTAGCTACCCATATCATGATATACATAACATCCAATATTTCCACACTTTTACTAGCATACTAGTACATACACAAATAAGTGCATTTCAATATTCATACACATTCAATAGATAGCCACATCCCATATACGTACACATCCATATACTGATACATGTATATCAGAATAGGGATCGTTCACATACATATACATATAACCACTCATAAGACATACACCAATACACGTTCAATAACACATATACACAGTCACACCACGCCAGCTGTAACACACCTACATACATACAAAAATCTCATATACCAATACACAATCCCCCCCTCATGCCATTATAGACGGAAGGGCACATGCACTACATATACATCCAAATGGTCCAATAGACGCCATTCGACGTGGCGCGCGCGCGCGCACACACACACACACACACACACACACACACACACACACACACACACACACACACACACACACACACATACCATAACTCCACTTAACCATGCAAACCCATAATCATTCCATGTATACTTGCACTCTATGGTCTCAAATCCTTATATCCATCACATCCTACGTGTGTTACACGTCATACATATATCCCCTACCCACCTTAGGATACATCTACTTCAAATAACCTGGAGCATTACTCATACTACCCATGCGTCCGTTACTTATCTATATCGCTACATCCTCACCATATATGGCCATAGCACAACACCTATCTTCACGCAATAATACAACCCACAACCATAAACCAAATTAAGACAATATACCAGTTCATGTAAGCACATAGGCAGCACATACACATACTCACAGTTATTCAAAATTTTAACACATTAGGAATTCATACCCTAGCAATGCAACACTAGCAATATATATGTACCAGTATTCCATACCTATATCTACACCACCTGCCCAAACAAATACACACACATATATATATTCACACACATACACTTTCCCCATATATATCCACAAGATAATCTGAACACTCCACTACGCTATCCATATAAGGATAGAGATACACACATTGGTACATTCCCCACATGGGGACACAACCATAATGCAATAGTTAGGAAAACACTTACATGCACTCATATCACATACGTGCATACACTCACTCACACCTTTACACCATATATATATATATATATATATATATGGAAAGTTAGCATCAGATTTTATTGAGTAATGTACAATGTACAAGTGTCTTCGTTGGTTTGGCAGAGCTCATTAGAGAGAGGATAGGGCACAAGCGCCGTCACTCTCAACTAAGAGTCCTTCCAAGCCAACTAGGACAGGCAGAGAAATACATAAGAAAGCCAAAACAATAAGACTTAGCCCGTGTCTATGAAGCCCCAATTCCCAAACACTTTAGATTCCTCAGCCGTAGAAGGATCTTGATTATACAAGGCAACTCTGATGTCTGCAGAAATATCTTCAAAAAGTATAGTCTTGCATCTCTTCTCATTCTCAAAAATCCTTCTATTTCTTTCCCTCCAGATGTGCCAGACTATCGATGCCAGGCAGGTTCTAGCCAGCAAACTCAAGCATCCCCTAACCCCAAATTTGGCTAAAATCAGCTTTCCGACATCCAAAAGAGAAGCTGGAGTAGGATTCCGCAAATCTAATTTCAAATAGGCTCTACTCAATATATACCCGTGTATTGGCACTTAAAAAATAAGTGATCAATACTCTCCTGCTCATTGTTATCGCACAAAACACAGGTGGAGCTAGCATGATGATTCCAATTTGCGAATTTATCCTTAGTCATTAGCTTCCCCCTCAACGCTCTTAATAGAGTCAGCGTAAATTTTGGAACATGGTTGGGATACCAGACTAACCTGTGCAAGGTGAAATCTTGTCCTCTTTTACGCACATTCTCCCAAGCCTCTTTGAATGTAAAAGCTGAGCTTGGGATCCATTTCCACCCATCAACACCGGGTTTAAGCTTGAAATTCTGGAGTAGATGCCGAATAGGTGCAATGGCCGAATCTTGGGTCCACGCGCCATTTTCCCAATAGTGAGAAACTGTGTAATGGTCGGCACCTTGGGGAACGTGAAACCGGTCCTTTAGGGGCCCTCCGTCGATCCAGAAGTCTTGCCAAAATAGCGTCGTTGTTCCATCTCTGACCGTCCGCATAATCAATTGCTGGGAGATTTGCCGGCACTTCAACATTCTCTTCCAGGTCCCCGAATGATATACACTTGCTTTAGCCGCAAAGAAACCCAAATTACCCCCATATCGATGCTTCATGTATCGCGCCCATAAGCTTTCAGATTCCAGATATCACCAGGTTAGCCTCAAGCCCGTAGCAACATTAAGCTCATCCAAATTCCTGAGCCCCACGCCACCCTCCAACTTTGGTTTGCAAAAATCCTCCCAAGCCCAAGATTTTGCGCTCCCAAAAATGAACCGCCTACAGGCCGCCGTAATACATTTCAAAACACTCAAAGGTATATGATAAACTTGCATCCAGAAGGCCACCATGCCATAAATGACTGATCGAACAAGCTCAATTCTCCCCGCAGTAGACAGGACAGAAGAAGACCAGCTACTCAATTTCTTTTTACACTTGTCCACCAGTTTATTGTAATGTTGTGTCTTTGGGTATTTTAATGAAAGGGGCAAGCCCAGATAAGTAGTAATTGTTGATGCAGGTTTGACTCCCAAAAAATTTGCCAGGTCTTCTTTCTGCTTTGCCCCCTTACTAAATAACACCACACTCTTTTCCCAGTTGACCTGAAGTCCCGTGAAGGTGGAAAACTCCGCTAGTAAGGACTTGATGCCAACAAAGCTAGATTTATTAGCTCGGCAAAAAACAAGGAGATCATCTGCGAACAGCAGGTGAGAAATATCTCCCGACCTCCGCATTGGCTGCAACTTGCGTGAGATGATGGCCTTCTCAACAAGAATGGTGAATGTCTCCATAATAATTACAAATAAATAGGGGGATAGTGGATCACCTTGGCGAAGCCCTCTATTGCTTCCAAAATATCCGCATGGTGACCCATTGACCATTACCGAAAAGGTGGGGGTTGTAATGCACTCTCTAATCCAGGAGATGAAAATGTGAGGGAACCCAAGCTGTTGCATGAAATATAAGAGGAATTCCCTATTCACACTTTCGAAAGCCTTTTTTAAGTCCAGTTTCAAACACGCCCTCCCCCCATGGGGTTACTGAAGTCTTTAATCTGCTCGTGGGCAATGAGAGTGCAATCAGATAAGAGCCTATCTTTCAGAAATGCTGCCTGATTGGGGGATATCAGATCCTGAACCACCACCTTCAGCCTATTGCAGATAATTTTACTAATAAACTTATAGAGGACGTTGCAGCAGGAGATAGGACGGTAGTCACCCAAGTTAGAAGCATTTGCATTTTTGGGAATCAGGGTGAGGAAGGTGTGGTTGATTTGCTTAAGAAGTGATCCAGACCTGAAGAAAGAAATAATGGCCGTAGTAACATCTTCCCCAATAAGCCCCCAATTTTGCTGGTAGAAGAACCCATTGTATCCATCTGGACCCGGAGCCTTATCAGATCCAATCTGGAAAACTGCCTCTTTAATCTCATCCTTTGTAACCCGACGAGATAGCCAACATGCAGATTCGGCAGTCAAGATTCGCTTGGGGACAAGCTTGGGAAAGCGATCCAAATAGTGGTTTTGGTTATAGAGCTCCTTAAAAAACAACGGGGCATCCACCTTTAGGTCATCGTAAACTCTGTTTTGTACCCCATCCACATACACTAAGTGTCTCAAATTGTTGCGGCTGGCCCTAGCTTTCATTGCATTAAAGAAGAACCTGGTATTCCTGTCCCCCAATGTAAGCCATTCCTGCCTGCTTTTCTGTCTGTACATGTCCTCCTCCAGTTTTAGAGCATGTGCTAATTCCTTAACGAGTCTAGACTCGCTCTCTTGAAGATGGATATCTGAATGGATGCGTTGATTGAGCCTGATCTCCTCAAGTCTTTTCCGACACTGATCCACCACTTTGTCATCTCTGTGGTGCCCTGCCCAGCATCTCAGGGAAGATTTAAGATCTTTAAGCCGTTGCACAAGACGGTACATTGGAGTCCCCTCTTTAGCTCCCATCCAACTTGAGGAGATAGTATCTTGGTAACCTGGGCATGAGGTCCAGTAATTAAAAAATTTGAACGGTTTAGGCTCAGAAGGTACCTGGCAGTGGAGGTGAACCACCATAGGAGAGTGATCGCTAGTTAAGGCATCCATGTAGTCAACATAGGACTCAGGCAATTTATTTGTCCAAGCCAAATTCCCAAAAACTCGATCAAGTTGTGCGGAGATACGGCCATCACCCACACGATGGTTACACCAGCTTAATTTATTTCCCGTACTTTTCAACTCCCGGAGAGAGCAGTCACATACACAATCATAGACGTCCTGCGTAACACTTCCTTCAAGCCTCCTTACCCCAATTTTATCACTAGTGTACAGTACACTATTGAAGTCCCTCCCCACTAGCCAAGGGACATTATTCATAGAGTTCGCCTCCCTCCCTATACTTCTCCACAGATCTCTCCTCTCCATCAGGGTGTTGTAGGCATAGACACCTGTGATGATAAACGAGAAGCCCCCAACATTAGTGCAGGACACAGTAACATGCTGAGCGGATTTGGACACGAGAGTAGCTTTCCAAACAGTAGGATCAAACCCCAGGAGAATACGGCCACCAGATACCAAATCAAAATTGTTAAAGGAGAGCCAGCCTTTAGGTAATACAAGCTTCTCAGCTTTATTGGGGCACTTTAGCTTAGTCTCGACGAGCACCATAGAAGAAGGGTGTAATTTCTTGAGAATGTGCCGCAAGTCTTTCCTCCGCACCAAATTGTTCAGACCCCTGGTATTCCAAAATAACACAGTCATAGATCAATAGTTGGTTTTCTTCCCTGGCCTCCTTCTTGCAAGCGAGAGCTTTTCCTAGAACTTTGCAAGGGTACAGATTCATTCTTCCTCCTCACCGTTTTGACCGCTTCCAGCCGCCTAGACTGCTCCTCAACCTCCTTAACCCAATCAGGATTGTCGGTAGCAATAAAATCTGGAACACGGTCAATATCCAATTCTATGCTATCCTGTAACAGAGATGGCCTTGGTTGTACAGCAAACTGCAATTTTTCTTCCCCCCCCCACAGTCAATCTGAGGCTCAAGAGCATTTGTGGCCGAATCAGAGCCTACGGTTTCATTTGTGCTCCTCGCATTGATGCTCGGAAACTTGTTCTATGTGCTCTGCCGTGATAATGGTAGCCTGACCGAAGGAAGGCTATGCACCCCATCGGGCCCCGTTGGAATCATTGGAGTGCACTCAAGCTCACCTACTCCAATCGCATCCGCAGCAGGGTGACCAACTCCACCTACTTCAGTCACAACCGCAGCAGGGTGACCAACTCCACCTACTCCAGTCACAACCGCTGCTGGGTGGCCAACTCCATCTACGCCAGAAGCATCTGCAGCTGGGTGCCCAACTCCCACTGGGCCCTTCTCTGCATCAGGATGCCTGCAATCAGCCGCATCAGGGTCTGCCGCACTAGCTTGAAAGACAACAGCCACCTCAACCTGCTTTGGCCCCAGAAGCTCATTCAAAACATGAGATGAATCCTCAGCCTGATGCTCTCCTTCAACTCTAGTCTTTTGTGATTTCCCATCATCAGGATTCCTAACCAAAGGACCCATACCAACATCATTGTCCCCTGATTGGATTGAATGGAGCTCAATAGCCGCTGGGCATTGTTTATCGGAGTGTCCGAAGCAAACGCACATGGAGCACCTAGGAGGCTCCCCCTCCATTTTCACCCCCACTGTTAACGAAGGGCCATCCTCCGTGCCCACCAAAACTTCAGTTGGAATAGTTTTCATAGCATGCACTTCCACCAGGCACCTCGCATATGAGAGCCGGTCCTTCTTGGCTATGAGCTTGTCCATGCAGATAGGTTTCCCAATAACCGAAGCAATGCAGTTTAAAATTTCAAGAGTCCACATACCTAAGGGAACACCATGTAGCTGAACCCAAACTGGCACCGAAGATAGTATATCTCTCTCAAGCCTCATTGCAGAACTCCATCGTTGGAGAACTACAAGTCTACCATCAAACATCCATGGGCCACCGTGTAAAACCCTTTCACATTCTACCTCATCTTCGAACTTGAAGCAAAAGAAACCGTTTTCCCTACTATAGATCTTCACACCCTTCTTCACATTCCACAGACGTTCCACCCAAGCACAGATCTGTCCGTAGAAAGGAACATCGCCAATCACATACCCAACAAGAGTAAATTTCCATTGTTTTGCGCCTCGAGCCAAAGCCGATTTAGCTACCATCGCCATAACCTTGCCATCTTCAGTGGTGTGGGGTGGAACATAGGACATACCCACGTCCAAGTCATATTGTCTAATGTTGGAGCACACATCAGCCCATGACTGCTTCAGGCCAGTAGTGTCAATCTTCAAATCAATTTTTGGTCTTCGGGGGATTTCGTCAAACACCTTATGTGCGCTGGAATAGGAAGCCTTTCGTGAAGGCTGGTGTGATGTTTGACGGCCTATAGACGGCCTGATCACAGGCCTAAAATTCCCACTACCACCCAATCTCGATCCATTTCCTCCCTTCGCCTTTCTTCTGTTCACCAATTCCCAACCTTCCTCACCATTTGCATTTTCATCAACGAACTTGCCATTGCCTCCCACAGATGAGCGAACACCAACATGTCGAACAGCAGCCACATTATTGCCAAGGCCCTGGGCCCCAATCTCCTTGCGAAATCCAGGGTTGCTCGCCAACAAGATCTGACGACTTTTCTCCAACCTGTTTGCCGCATCACCGCCAGCACCGAGAGAAGAAGATCCAATCCCGCTATCCCTCAGACGAATATCAACCGCAGCCGCCTTGTCCCCAACACTGACGCTGTCAGGAGTGCCAACGCCGGTCTTCGTTCCGTCGGGATCCCTGATCGCCTCTCCGCAGGAAACGGAGACCATTTTTTTATATTATATATATATATATATATATATATATATATATATATATATATATATATATATATATATATATATATATATATATCCCCGCTAGCTAATATGTATCCACTAGTATACATCCACTAATAAACATATACATATCACATATACCTCAGAGTCACACAAGTATACCACATACCTACACACATATCAGTATCTTGCATCTATATAGATACATAACATATACATATACTCAAGCACTCGCACACCTAGTATATACGCCCACACCTATCTATATATGCAAATTTCATACCATTCAAATACAAATATATATTTTTACTGAATACAAGTATACATGCGACGTATATAATTCAAATATCCAAGTACAACAACTGTATTTATATACACAAATTCTTATTATTATATATGTATACACTGATACCAAAAAATATACATCTATAGTATACTACACTGTAGGAAGTTCATCCCCTGACTTCCTACGCTAGGAGTTTAAGGGTGGATCACTTAAGGCTCTAAGGTTACTATCCCCCTTAGGGCTAATCTATCCCAATCACTTATTAAAGCATTACATGTACTATCCTTACGCACATCGCAGTGCGATGAACTGCATGGGCCACCAAAAACTGTCACGCACCTCTCTCCAAATTACCTGGAACATTAAATATATTTTCTTTTCCTTAAAGTTTTTTCCAAGTATCCTGAAGAGTGAGGGTGATGAGAGAGGAAAGAGAGAGAAAGAGAAATAGAACATGCAGGCCACTGCGCACATGCTGGGATAGTACAAGCGAAGCTCCATAAACATACCCAAAAACAACCTCATAGTACATAGAACAACAACAACAATCATATATATAACAACTTCCATTTATGTACATAGTCCAGGTGCGTCACTACACAAACACCACCACTCTCCATCTCCCAAGACAACAAGTCACCATAAAACTATAGCTCACACCAAAGGCTACCCCTGAAACCCAACTTCAAGTCACCACCAACCATGCCACCCCTGCTACCTGAAAAATAAAGAGGAGCACGTCAATGCGTGCCCCAGTAGGAACCAACTTGGATTTGGAACACCGTTTTGATGTTATCAACTAATAATCCAAACATGAGAAATAAGGCACGTAAACTAAGTAATGTAACGGAAAGTAATCAGCCAAGTAAGGGATCATACCTGCGGTCCAATGTCGAGCTACTACAAGAAAAGGGTTAGCACAAATAATGATACAAGTATTTCATATAGACATAATCTAAAAGGGAATCACAAGTGTCAGAAGTATAACACAGTGTCACAAGTAAAACAAGTAAGGGAAAAAGGGAAGTGCTGCCAGCAGAAGGAGTAACATGCAAATTATTATTTTATTATTTTATAATTGAATTAATTGAAAACTTGGGTAAACTATGTGATACCAGGACCTGGACCTCACCCCAAAATGGGCGTGAATATAGCACACGACGCAGTGGACACGGGCACTGTACGCCGGGCCTCTCAGCACCCCCGTCCCTGACAGGAGTGAGGCCTCCCATAATAACACAACCTCCGTATGTGCCCTCCACTCCCGGTAAATGCGAGTGGGAATAAATATCACATATCACATAACTTTTCTCCCAACATCTCAGTCCAGGCCTCATATCCACAATTTACTCGAGTTTCCACCATAAACCCGGGTTTTGCTAACTCACCCTCCTTAGAGAGGATTGAGACATTCTAAAACCTCATTTAAGATTATATATAGCACTGAAGGGGACACGTTGCATGATTTCACATTCCACACTCATATCAACATGTGTCATGCACCGAAGTGTTATACCCTCCATTGTAATCAAATCACATACCAAATGAGTCATGCACCCAAGTGTCATGCCCTTCATCATAGCCATTTCAATTCATCATTCATAACATTTGAAACCATGCTTTTCATGACCGCATCATTATCAATTCACAACACGATTCATGATACAAATATTTGCAAAGCCCATTTCTCATAATTCTCAACTTTCATGTCAATGTGGCATTTTCACAAACACATGGTGAACGTGACGTGTATGTCCATAAGCACATTAGCAAGTCATTTGGAAAAACATATCATTAGTCTACCTTCCATTTAAAAACAATAATCATGTACCATTGAGGGTAGAATAACAACAATACACAATTTATCACACCATGTAACCATTTCAACTTGCGGGAATTTGCAGAAAGTGACAATACATGGGCATATTGTAGGATCCTGCCAAAACAGAGTTAGGATCGATAATTAAAGTGGAGACTTACGCTAGCGTATGCGGAGCGGTAGTCTCGGAACTTTGCCTTCGGATTCGCCACGACGGATCGAGTCTTCTCACGAACGGAGTAAGGCTACTAATCCACAATCTAAATCTCTATTTTAGATTAAGAACTTGGATGGAGGGAGAGGAAATATTTCTGCAGAGCTTCGCTATGAAGAAGATGCATGCATGAATTTCATGCAAATGGTGTAAGGAAAATGGCTACCCTTGGGTCTTATTTATAGCCCCCAAGGTAGTTATTTTAGGGTAAGTTGTTCCTTTGGAACAACTTAATTAAGGTGTACCATGATGCATGGCACATTATAAGCTTAAGTTGTACCATATGCATGGTACAACATAAGCTTAAGATATTCCCCCTTTATTAGCCATATGTCGCATGCATTTATGCATATATAATGCGACTTTCCCACTCATACAGAGATCCTCTCCGCAAGGGAACAGATTCCCTTTGCACACGACTTCGTGTGCGCGACGTTCGAGGTCCGTATTCCCTCGTACATCCCCCACAAGGGTGTACAAACGTCTTCCATATCCAACATCTCCCACTCACACTTGAGGGGATTGTAAGAGAACGTCTTTCCCTTAGTTCTTTCATCTATCATACCGAGAAATAGACCGTGCGACCGTCATGCGCGTAGAGTCTGTTGTTGTGCACTTGTTAGAGATACACAACGACCTCGAAGGTGCAAAGTTGAGTAGTTCAACGCATGCTTTACCCTAGATTATTTCTTCACATTTTCTTGTACTTTATATTCAACAATTGAATCCCATCTGGATTACAATTGGCTGGCCAGCTTTGAATCACTAAAGTCCAAATGCGAATATGAAATCAATCTTCCTCTTCTTGCGAACCTTCTGATCTTGACTTGATTCGCTTTTCTAACGTGCCCCGCCGAGCCGAATTACCATAGCCCATTAGTAACACGCTAAGATAGCGATCATCTCGTCAAATCTAAAGGAACCAATTGGAGTCCTTGAGGGTAAGAGTTAAGACCCGTATGGCCTTTGAGTCTCACATAATAGCAAACACTATTGCTACTAACTCAGTGGTCGAAATGCATACGTGGTATGAACACGTATTACAACATCACTCCTTTCCCAGGGAGAGTATGTCTTAATGATGTTGTACGGATGAAAGATCAGACACCACAGTGCCTATCTTTTTGAGTCCCCTTACTACTCGTGAAATATTCACGGACTCTCATCCTGCATAAGACTGATAGGATTTAAAAAATCCAATGAGATCTTTATATCCTTGTGATACAGATCTCAGATCTTTTGTAAGCATCCGTATGATGCAGATCTTTTATTCGACTCTCTTGTTTAAGTCATGACTCTAAATCATTTGTCTAATGATTTTGACTTTAAACTAGTCTCATCTCTATCTTATCCATCTGATAAGATAAGGCGGTTGCTCATGTGAGAGAGCCAACCTTAATCTGTCCGACATACACAAAATAAAATAGCTGAGACTTAAACACAAATGTTTAAAATCATTTGTAAGAAACTTGTATGCAATATATAAAAGAACTTCTTTCTTTTATTAAACTTTGATCTTCTATAGACATGGGAAATATTACATGAAACAGCTCAGCACCTACGCATTCCCATAGATGATAAGTGTTTAAAAAACACATCTCTGGGGATCGCCTTAGTAAGGGGATCCGCTATCATCTCATGCGTGGATATGTATCCTATGTCTACTTCCTTCCGTTTGTCATAATCCTTCGCAAACTTGAATCGAATGTCAATGTGTTTGGTCTTACAATGAAATTTAGGATCTTTGACATAGGCAATCGAAGCTTGACTATCACTGTATATAGGAACAGTGCTCGAGTCAGAGGCATTCGTCAGCCTGTCTAAGAATTTCCTAAGCCAAACAGCTTCTTGGACCGCCATGCTGAATGCTACGAATTCGGCTTCCATGGTTGATAAGGCGATGCAGGTTTGCTTCTTGCTGCTCCAGGATATTGCACCATTCCCGAGCAAGTAAACAAAGCCTGAGGTAGATCTTCGCTCGTCGAGATCACCCGCCCAATCAGCATCGGTATAGCCTTCGAGTCTCAAGGTATTGCCTTGATAGCATAACGCATAGTCCGCAGTCCCTTTGAGGTATCTTAATATCCTCTTCACCGCTTTCCAGTGTGCTTGTCCTGGGTTGGATTGGTAACGGCTTACCATACCAACAGCATAGCAAATGTCCGGTCTGGTGCACATCATGGCGTACATCAGACTCCCGACAGCACTGGAGTATGGAACTTTTTCCATAGCTTTCTTTTCTTTTGGATCTTTGGGACACATCTCCAAACATAGACCCTCGCCTTTGCTTATTGGAGTATCAATTGGCTTGCAGTCCTGCATATTAAACCGTTCTAAAACTTTCTTTATATATGTCTCTTGAGAGAGAGAAAGAAGTTTCTTGGAACGGTTCCTTGAGATCTTAACCCCAAGGATATATGCAGCTTCATCCATGTCTTTCATCTCAAAGACGGATGAAAGCCAAGTTTTGATATCCAATATAAGACGCTTATCATTTCCGGCTATAAGTATGTCATCTACATAAAGAGACATAATTACATACTTGTTTTTAATCCTCTTAATATATACGCAGTTGTCTTCGTCGAGCATGGAGAAACCATACGACAAAACGACTTCTTGAAAGCGCATATACCACTGCCTTGAGGATTGTTTAAGACCATATATGGATTTACGAAGTTTACAAACCTTATGTTTGTTTTCTTCTTGTACGAACCCGTTTGGTTGTTCCATGTAGATCTCCTCATCTAGTTCTCCGTTAAGAAAAGCAGTCTTTACATCCATCTGATGTAACTCGAGGTCCAAACAAGCCACCATTGCCAGAATTAAGCGAATGGAGGTAAAACGCACGACAGGAGAGAAAGTCTCTTCGTAGTCTATTCCTTCCTGTTGCGTGAAACCTTTCGCAACTAGGCGAGCTTTATATTTCTCGATGGAGCCATCAGCCTTATGCTTGATTTTGAGAACCCACTTGTTCCCAATGGCTCTACGTCCCTTAGGTAAATTAACCAAGTCCCAGACTTGGTTTGTTTTCATGGATTGAAGTTCTTCTTCCATTGCCGCTATCCATTTATCTTTAGCAGGGCACGTGACGGCCTGTTTGAAATTTGCAGGTTCGTCATCATCTTGTAGTAATGTCATGAATGTTTGAGGAAATTCATCCTCAAATCTCAGAGGTGTTAGCCTCGTTCGATTACTACGTCTTGTTTGAGTTTGATCACTCCCACTTGGAATGACATCACTCCCACTTGGAATAACATCACTCCCACTCGGAATAGGATTGGTATCGTTCGTATCATCCATTGGTGAAGTTTGAAACGTATTTTCTTCTTCACCAAGAATTCTCCCACTCGAACGTTCCGATCCTTCTTGATCCCAAGTCTCAAACAAGGATAAGTCTTGACTTATCTCACCCTGTCTTGGAAACTCTTTTTCCAAGAAGACAACATCCCTCGATTCGAATTCTATTAGACCCCCATTGTCCTCTTGACCGACGAAAACATATCCTTTGGAGTTTTCAGCGTATCGGATGAAGATACACTTCCTCCCACGTGGCCCAAGTTTGCCATATTTGTGAGAGGATAAATGTGCGTAAGAGGCACAACCCCAAGGTTTTAGAATGTTTAAGTCTGGAGTTCTATTGTTCCACAACTCATAAGGAGTAGAACTTGCTGACTTCGAGGGTACACGGTTTAAGATGAATGCTGTCGTCAATAATGCGTCACCCCAAAAGGTGATAGGCAAATTTGCCTGAGACATCATTGATCGGACCATTTCCATCAATGTCCTATTCCTTCTTTCCGCAACACCGTTTTGTTGCGGAGTGTAAGGCATAGTTACCTGATGTACTATGCCTTTTTCATCACAAAGTTCCTTAAAACTTATTGATTGATATTCACCGCCCCTATCGGTTCGCAAAACCTTAATCTTGCGATCTAATTGATTCTCCACTAAACTCATATAGTTTTTAAAGCAAGCCAAAGCTTCACTTTTGTGGGATATCAAATAGATATGTCCGAAACGGGTGAAGTCATCAATGAATGTGATGAAATAGGACTTCCCGCGTCTTGTCTTAACATTCATTGGACCGCAAATGTCCGAATGGATAAGCTGTAATGGAACTTCGGCCCTTGTGCCAGTTCCAAACGGCTTGCGACAAGTTTTCCCTACAAGACAATGTTCGCAAGTTGACATTTCAACTTTTGAAACATTAGATAGCAAGCCACTTTTGGCAAGTCTATCCATTCTAGTTGGTCCAATATGACCAAGTCTTGCATGCCAACAAATGATCTCAGACTCAGAGTTAGAAACATTTGTTAAATGGAAACTTTCATTTATGGAAGAAGAATCATCATACATTGTATTTAAAACAATTAATCCATTACAAACATTACCAGAACCAATCAAAGAATTATTACAAACAAGGTCAACATATTGTTTATAGAACCTCCACTCATAATCTAAAGACATTAACATGACCACGGAAACGATATTCCTTCTAATATCTGGAGCAAAGAGGACGTCGTGCAATAATAATGTCCGGCCGTTGTCGAGAACTAGCTTACATGTTCCGACGCCTTTGACTTCAACACGAGTGTTGTTGCCGACGTATATCCACTTTGTTCCTTGAGTTATCCTTCGATACTCTACGAAGAACCTTCTGTCCTTCGCAACGTGGTCTGTGGCCCCTGAATCAATCAACCAAAAATAGTTAGATTCAGCAAGAAACATGGAACTAGAAACACATATGTAACTAGCCCTACAAGTTACCTTATCACTTCCATCCGTACACTTACGGGCGAAGTGACCGTACTTGTTGCACTTAAAGCACTTGATCTTCTTCAAGTTTTTCTTCTTTGAGTGCACATTCTTTTGCCACTTTTTGTTCTTAGTCTTCTTTGAGGTTTCCGGTTCTTGCTTTCGTTCGTTCACAAACCTTAAGCGTTTCCGCTTATTTCCTCCATGTGAGGAACTAGCGGCCACGTGCACTTCTGCACTTGGTTTTGCGGCTAGAATCCGTTCTTCCTCGAGTTCGAGGTGTTTCGAAACATCGCTTAAAGTTTTAATGCACTCATTATGAGTGAGGTGCATTTTCATGTTATCCCAGCTATCTGGGAGTGAACGAATGACTGCTTGGATCTGCTGTTCGTCAGACAGCGTAACACCCGCATCCTTTAATTCAGATATTAGATTCGCCATGTGGCGGAGATGCTTTTTCATAGAATGATCTCGCCGCATCTTGTACGAATCAAATTGAATATTCAAGGAGCGGAGTTTGGTAACCGAAGTTCCACCAAACTTTATCTCTAGCTCAGACCATATGTCTTTGGCTAGGTCGAATTCCCGAAATAGACGCATTATGTCATTGTCCATTGCGGACAGTAACGTAATACGTGCTATTTTGTTCTTTCGAGTCCAAGTGTCATAAGCTTCCCGGTCCCTCTTGTGTTGGGCCGTATTGCCCAACTCAGGTTCTACCATTATGTTTTGGAGTGTTTCGAGCACATCTTGCTCCTCCAAAACATATTGGATTTTAATTGACCAAAGTTTATAATTGTCGCCGTTGAGCTTTTCACCTTTGTTAAGCTCTGCGACAATATTCTTAGAAGCGGTAGACATATTCGATTCAAAAAAAAGCTAGTTAGGATCGATAATTAAAGTGGAGACTTACGCTAGCGTATGCGGAGCGGTAGTCTCGGAACTTTGCCTTCGGATTCGCCACGACGGATCGAGTCTTCTCACGAACGGAGTAAGGCTACTAATCCACAATCTAAATCTCTATTTTAGATTAAGAACTTGGATGGAGGGAGAGGAAATATTTCTGCAGAGCTTCGCTATGAAGAAGACGCATGCATGAATTTCATGCAAATGGTGTAAGGAAAATGGCTACCCTTGGGTCTTATTTATAGCCCCCAAGGTAGTTATTTTAGGGTAAGTTGTTCCTTTGGAACAACTTAATTAAGGTGTACCATGATGCATGGCACATTATAAGCTTAAGTTGTACCATATGCATGGTACAACATAAGCTTAAGATATTCCCCCTTTATTAGCCATATGTCGCATGCATTTATGCATATATAATGCGACTTTCCCACTCATACAGAGATCCTCTCCGCAAGGGAACAGATTCCCTTTGCACACGACTTCGTGTGCGCGACGTTCGAGGTCCGTATTCCCTCGTACATCCCCCACAAGGGTGTACAAACGTCTTCCATATCCAACACATATATCATTAGATTTTGTTGAGAATTTGACAAAATGTCCTAAATGAAAGTTGTAGATATATTAGTCTTGGATTTACAGATAAAATGTCATGCAAAAATATTAAGTAAGTGATTTATGATGAATTATTTGGTGAAACTTATTCAGTCTGTTCTTCTGACAGATTTCAGTGTCTGTACAGATTGCTGTTTTGGAGCCTGTTTCAGTTAGAAATTCGACAAATATGCACTGTGATGAAATTGTAGGAAAACTTTTTAACTTTACAACGAGACCAAGAACATAAACGTCCATTGTGTGTGCAGGTACAGAGGTCAATTTTACTAAACGGTGTCCAGACTGAAGATCAAACAGACATGTTGTAAAGATGGAATTTTTGCTCCTAATTTATGAATTGAACATATATCAAAATTTATATGATTTTGAGGTAGAACTTCAATATCTACAAGTATATAATTTTTTCGAAACCTAATTCGAGCTACAGTAACCAGAATCAAAGTAACAACAGTCATCAGGATTTCAGAATTCCAAAGGAGATGATTTTGCTAAGAATTTCACGGGGAAATTTGTGAAATTGAGCCATAGCATATAAATTTGACTACCCCTATTACATATTGAGTAAAAAATGCCATAAAAACATGACCACAAGAACCAATTAAGAGAATTCCAAATCCAAGTAGATTCCTACCTCAAAAAGCTTGATTTCCTCCTCTCTTTCTCCTTCTTTCTTCTCTACCTTCTTCTCTCTTGTAACCCACTTGAGATTCTTGATTTTAGGAGGGGGGTAATTAGGGGTTTGAATTGAAGAGGATGGAGAAAATGGGGAGGGATGGCCGGCCATAGCTTGGGAGGAAGAGTGGATAAAAATGAAAAAATGAAAAAAATGAAAAAGAAAGGAAAATGAAGAATAAAGAAAAGGGGAGAAGCTTCACTCAAAAAATCTATCTCTAGAATCCCCCAAAAGATAAGCATGCTTCATATTAATTGGCTAAAATACCCCTCCATCTTCCAAGTATTTACGAGTTTGCCATTACTTTATCACAGACCTTTTTACTATACACATACACCCTCTTTTAGTCCAAATGACCATTTTGCCCCTCACTTTTCTAAAAATTTACTGGGATGCCATTGACCACTAACCCCTTTTCACACTAGCATGGCTCCCCCTACACACAACCATGTACACCCATGCACGCATACACGCATCACACACACACGTCCGATACATTCTTGTTGTTTTACACCCACGACGTCATTCATTCTCGCTTTCTCGTCTCTTAGCCACGCATTAAGGCCTAATTCCCCTTGCATATGTTACATACATCGATATCCACGTTTATTTCATGCCTACATATGCATCGCAAGTAGAAATACCACGTGTGTTCAGTAGAATACTTGTATATTTCACAACAGGGCATGACAGATCTCAAAAAATAATGATGATTAAAACCTTTTCAGATATCAAAAGAAAATTAATTTAATCTCAAGAAAGTAGAGATGAAGCTATATGAGATTAAAATCAATATGGCCAAGGAAAACAAAGAATGCTTAAAAGTTTTGAAAGTTTAAAACAATTGCCTTAAGTAAACTTTGGAGAGCATTTAAGAGAGCTTTAAATCACTTGAAAATAGATTTAAAATTGTACAATGACTATTATAAATCACTCCAGCCAGCATCCTATTTATAAGAGGAAATCTGCACAAACAGACTTTTAATTTTTCCCTCCAACATCTCTCCAACGTCTAGTCAAAGGGAAGGTCAAGTTGAGCTGTTGGGGACTGGAAGTCGACTCTAGTACACTCACTAGTCGACTTCTGGATCACAAGTCAACTTCCTGAACAATGGGAGTCGACTTCCTGCAAGATCTTGAAACTTCCTAGCGCGATCAATTGCTTATTGATTGACTCCTTTGTTATCACAAGTCGACCAGTTTTCTGATACGAAGTTTTGTATCTGGAAACTTAGGGAAACACTATTTAAATGATTTTAAAATATTTTAAATTTTTTTTTCTAAGACATTAAAAACATTTTTCATGAGTTAAAAATATTTTTCTAAGTGTATGCAATCTTCAACTTATTGACTTAAGACAAGTTACAAATAAAATACATCACACATAGAATACTGTGAGTCTTGATGCATTCTTTGGCCCATCAGCTTGTCTTGAGAATCTTTGTGCACACCATGAGTCCTTGGATGAGCTTCTAATCTTCATGTTGAGCTCCAAATCCATTGACTCTCCAATATTCAAGCTTTGTCTCCAAATCATCAATTCTTGTGAGCTTGAGTAGATTTGTTGACCATGTTGACTTACTTACATACGCTCACAAATATCATAAAACTTATTAGCAGCACTAATTGTTTGCTTATTATCAAAACAAACATAGTATGATGCAATAACCAACCGTTATAAGCTGTTATGAGTCCTTTTCTTTTATAATTTGATTGGTTAAATTTTTTTAAAAGGATGTGCATGCACATACATAAAAACATGCATTATAAAGATGCCGTAACCTTAAATTTTAAACTAAAAGAAGGAAAATAAGTCATGCTTATTGTTTAGTGCATAAATGTGATATAATACTGTTGAACCATTGGGCCGACACTCAAGACAAATCGACCAACCGAGGTTAAGGCCCACAAGAGAAGCCTGACATCGAATCGGTTAAAGCCCACCAGCCAGTCGTCCGTTGCACTCCCATCACTCGAACATAGGATTGAAGACGGCCTCATAAATAGCAGGAACGTGGGCAACGTTCGCTCCTATTAAAGAGGGGAGATCATGGCACCATAATGGGTGACCGGTATCTCCCCAACGTCATTGAAAGGACCCATGAGGTCTATAAATACCAAAGGGTTCCAATTCACAAGGTACGTGATCTAATACATAGACTCTACTCTTTCAGCTAATAATTATTCCACTAAAGAGCTTGTGACGTCAGATCTGAGACAAACCTCCATGGGTCGATCTCAGCTGCTCCATGCTCTCTCTCTCTTCCTTAAGTTCACATACTAACTTAAGCATCGGAGGGGATTTGGGTCGGGACCCAAATCTGACCTCCCTGAGGTTTTTTTATGGTGTAGATCGACGAGTCTCCGTCTCCTGCGAGGGTCACTTTCGAGCTTCCCAGACTCGAACCATCGACATATAAGCTGCTCGAGGGTCGATCAAGCATCACATCCTAACCGACATCCATCAACCGACCCTGGTTCTGCCAACCTAGGGTCCCACTTCACTTGCTGACGAGGCACCGACTCAGCACGAAGGATCCACTCAGCTAGACAACTGTCTCGGTCATTTTTGGCCAAAACAGTTTGGTGCCATCTGTCGGAAACCGTTAACCAGCTTGACATCCTGAAGCGATCGAAAGCTATGTCGGCTGGACCCAGCAATATCGAACCGATCCAAGGTCCGAAGGAGAAACAAAAAGTGAATAACATCCTGGTGGAGGACGCTTTGAACTCTACGTCCCCATCGAAGCAGCCAGGGAAGGCCACCAAGGAGCCTAAAGTGACCCAGAAGGAATTCACCCAATTCACTGAGTAGGTCAACAAGAGTCTCAGTGTTTTAGCGACTTTGATACGCCAAAGCATGGGAGATCCATCTCTCTTAAATGAGCAACTACCGCCTCTGAACCCTACACTGACACCAACCAGAGGCACAGCCTTGCTCAGGGATCAAGGAGATCCGAGAGCTGATCGGCAGGAGAGAAGCCTGCACAATACAACCCCCACGTCCCACAAATACGGCGACGTAGGGATCGACAATCACGTCTTCGGTTTACATGGAGAACCCGCTCCTTCCAACTATAAGGAAGCGACCCGCCACATCCTGAATCAGGTAATATACGGGGCTTCCCCCGATTATAACCCCCTCAATCTCGCAGGTGGATATGGAAGGAGAGATAAGATCCCAAATCGATCTTCGGGAGCCAATTACGTGCAAGGCAGAGAAGGGAGATCTCTACTCATCCAATCTGCGCTTCGGTGAACCCAACTGAAGGAGAATATCACTTCCGCTCATCCTCTTCTGAAGTTCAAACTCCTGCCTTACCAGCTTATGATGGCAGAGGTGACCCATGGTCGCACATCCATAAATATCTAAACGTGATGCTGCTTCACGGGGCCGATGAGCCATAACTTTGCCGAGCCTTCCACGCTACCCTATTCAAGAGGGCAGAAGGCTGGTACAAAGGGTTACCCGACGACTGCATCAGATCATTCGACGAATTGGCTGATATATTCTGCAAGCAATTCGTCGCAGGTCAAATTCCTAAGAAGAAGTCCTCCCACCTCTTCTCGCTCAAATAGAACTAGAATGAGTCAATTCAAGCCTTCGTCCAAAGATTCAACGATGAGAGGCTCGATGTAGAGGAGACGCTGGATGTAACTGTCATAGCGGTGCTCACTCAAGCAGTGCGGAACAAACACCTGCGGAGGGCGCTCCATCAGTTCCCCCCTAACAACCTCGCAGAGATGTTCAATATAATGGATCAGTTCATCATCTCCGAAGAAGCAAAGGAACCAGCTGAAACTAATGGGAAAGGCACTACCGCCCGCCGTGGAGACACCAGGCGAGAGAAACCAACTCAGGGAACCCCTCGCCAGGAGTCTCGATATAAGAGACCCAAAGAAAGAAGCCCTCGAAGAAAGGAGCGTCCTACTTATGTAAAGCCAAGCACTCCCAAGACGGAGGTCCTCGCTTACGTCCCACGAGAGGAGCTGTCCCAAGAATCAGAAAAGAAGGGCAAATATGAGAAGAGAGACGACCTAAAATTTTGCAAGTACCACAATGACTACGGGCACGATACCAACGACTGTTGGACTCTCAAAAAAGAGATCGATTCATTGGTCAAGCGTGGATATCCCAAAAACCTGGCCAGCGACCAACCTAGTAAGGAGGAACCTTCGAAGTAGAAGGGCAAGATGACAGGGTCGCCTGTCACCAAGGTGGTCGACTAGCAAGCTTCTAAGCTCAGGATCGAATGAAAATGCATGAGACGAAAGCGACTCCGACGAAGTTCGGAAACACCTGTATGCCTTTTATTTTTTATTCCTTCCAACAAAAGTATGTTTTCTCATCAAATAAGGTTTTGCATCCTTTTGAAACCAAGCATTTATGAATGTTACGAGAGCTATCCCATCATGCTCCCCACTAAAAGGACCTGATCTCTGGGAAAGCCTGGCTAAGCCGAAAGTCGAAGGGGCCACTACTTTGCCACCGAATGACCCTCTAAATGCATCTTCATTCGTAAGTCGAAGGGGACACCCTTCGCCACTGAAGGACTCTCCTAATGCATCGTCAGCCGTAAGTTGAAGGGGCCACCCCTTCGCCACTAAACGACCCTCTTAACGCGTCGTCATCCGTAAGTCGAAGGGGCCACCCTTCGTCACTGAACGACTCTCCTAATGCTTCGTCAGCCGTAAGTCGAAGGGGCCACACATTCGCCACTGAATGACTCTCTTAACACGTCGTCAGCCGTAAGTCGAAGGGACCACCCTTCGCTACTGAACGACTCTCCTAATGCGTCATCAGCCGTAAGTCGAAGGGGCCACCCATTCTCCACTGAACGACCATCTTAACGCATCGTCAGCCGTAAGTCGAAGGGGCCATCCTTCGCCACTGAACGACTCTCCTAATGAGTCGTCAACCGTAAGTCAAAGGGGCCACCCCTTTGCCACTGAACAACCCTCTTAACACGTCATCAGCCGTAAGTCGAAGGGGCCACCCTTTGCCACTGAATGACTCTCCTGATGCATCGTCAGCCATAAGTTGAAGGGGTCACCCCTTCACCACTAAATGTCCCTCTTAATGTGTTGTCAGCTGTAAGACGAAGGGGCCACCCCTTCACCACTGAATGGCCCTCTTAACGTGTCGTCGGCCTTAAGTCGAAGGGGCCACACTTATCTATTGAATGACTTTCCTACTGTGTCGTCAGCCGTAAATTGAAGGGGTCACCCCTTTGCCACTGAACGAACCGCTTACCATGTCGTCCGCTGTAAGTCAAAAGGGTCACCCCTTTGCCACTGAACGATTCTCCTGATGCATCGTCAGTCGTAAGTCGAAGGGGCCACCCTTTGGCATTGAATGACTCTCCTAATGTGTCATCAGTCATAAGTCGAAGGGGCCACTCCTTCGCCACTGAACGACTCCCCTACCATGTCGTCAGTCGTAAGTCGAAAGGGCCACCCCTTCTCCACTGAATGACTCTCCTAATATGTTGTCAGCTGTAAGTCGAAGGGGCCACCCCTTTGCCACCGAACGACTCTCCTAATGCATCGTCAACCGTAAGTCGAAGGGTCCACCCTTCGTCACTGAACGACTCTCCTAACACGTCGTTAGTCGTAAGTCGAAGGGGCCACCCTTTGCCACTGAATGACTCTCCTAATGCATTGTCAGTCGTAATTCGAAGGGGCCACCCCTTGCCACTGAACGACTACCCTATCATGTCGTCAACCGTAAGTCGAATGGGACACCTCTTTACCGCTGAACGACTCCCTCGTGTCGTCAACCGTGAGCCGAGGGAATCGCTTCCTCGTCACTAAACACTGGGGTCTATTTCTAACATGGTTCGATGGCTTACCCTCGATCATCTTGAGTAAGGGTGCAACCCATCGAAAGGGGCCGTCAGGCGTTATGCCCACACGATGATGATACAATGACAAACAAGAATTCGTAAGCCAACTCTTCTGGCGCTTTTGCTACAAAAGTGTTTTCGTTTACATCTGCATTACCCCCTATACATTCGAAAATTAAAACAGGAATAAAAGGAGCGCCAAAATTCTACAACGATTGGCTAGGCCATTGGTCTCCCCCAGCACAACCATTGGGCTCTTGGTCTCCAGAAGCACCAACTCCTACATTATCGCATGTCATGGCAACAACTTCACCGATGAGAGTGGCCTCCTCTGTGCCTTGACTTGGTTCGTCGTCACTGAGATCTAGAAACAGCACCGGGATCCGGCCGATCTCAGTAGAGAGGTCAGGGAATCGGTATTTCAATTCCGATCGACATCGCTCGTAGCCTTCCGTGTACAGCTCATTGAAATCGGGCAATGAATCCTTGAATTCTTGGACTGCCCTCTCTGCTACGGCCTTGGCGCTGGCCTTCTCCTCTAGCAGAGCTTTCTCCGACCGCTCCCTCAAAGCAGAATGGTCGACTACTCTCTTATGAGACTCTCGTAAGTCATGCTCGAGCTGCTGAATGTGATTCAGTCTCAATTTGCACAGAAGCCTAATTCTAGCCATCTTGGCCTGAGACTTATCTACGGACAACCTAACGGGCCCCATGGTGACTTCGTGATTAGCCACCATCGATGCGCGTCGACGCAACACATCAGTGACCATGAGAGCCTGCAAACAAAGCACGACACATGACATCCATGCTTGCATCACCTACAATGGAGGCTGGTGCAGTAGTTACATGGACATTAGCATGGACGACCATCGATGCAAGCCTCTCATAATCGACCCTCTCCATGACAGCTCTATCCCATGGAAGGGTCGCATTTTTAGCAATCCGGGAGGCGGCCGTCCTTTCTTCCATGGACGGCACCCTAGGAGATAGCATGCTCACCTCAACCTCCCTAATGGAAGCCTTAACTGCCTCTCTCAATGCAGGATCCACCTGATAGTCCATACCGACCTTGCCTGCAGAAAAAACAAACTAGTTAAACTAGAGAACGAGGGTCGAATAGCTAACAGGCATGATCGAATCAACCTTTCGTCCATACAGTCCGACGCAATACATCATCGGACCACAGCCATTTCGTCTTCCCGCCTCATCGAAAACTCCATTCGAATGAGTTCCTCTGCGGAGCAATCGAACAGAATCTGAGGAGATCGACTCTCTAGCAAGATCGGTCTGAACTCATCGGGATGTCTTCAGACAATGATACGGGAGGTAATAGACCTCCATAGGGCCAAGAATCCTTGTGCAGGAGGAGCTCCGGAGGGACACGGGCCTCCCCCGAGTCTCCCTCTAGAGGAGTTTCCCTCTCCAGCTGAGGGACCTGCTCCGCGGCTTTGACCGACCCAGACGGCTCCGAGTCGCTAAGAAGAATTCACTGCCTCCTCTTATTCTCCTCGATTGCAACCACCTCGAATTCAGAGACATGCCTCTCCTTCTTCTTCGGCTGAAGACAGACCACCTGAGTAACCCTCTCGACAACAATGGGTCGATACTCTGACGATTGAGCCGTCCTTTCTTCCATGGACGTCACCCTAGGAGATAGCATTCTTACCTCAGCCTCTCCCTAATGGAAGCCTTAACTGCCTCTCTCAACGCAGGGTCCACCTGATAGTCCATACCGACCTTGATTGCAGAAAAAACAAACTAGTTAAACCAGAGAACGAGGGTCGAATAGCTGACAGGCACGATCGAATCAACCTTTCGTCCATACGGTCTGACGCAATACATCGTCAGACCACAGCCATTTCGTCTTCCTCACATTCTCTAGCAGACTCATCAATGCGTCGATGACTTCCTTCTCCTCTCTAGTCAAAGGCTTGTCCTCAGCAGGGCTTAAGTCAGGAACGTCCCAGCCGGTGCAAAAACTCGCTTCTCCTTGGAAAACCACAAACACGAACTCATCTTTTCATTTGAAATTAGAGGAAGGGAGGTCGTCAAATAGATTCCTTCCATGATGGGCCGTTATCGTGTACCAGCCCGGGGTCTTGAGGGGAGGGATCATGAAGAAGTAATTGAACAGTCTCAACGACGGTTCAATCCCCTTCATCATGCACAGAGCTATAAAGCCCATCAGTGCACCAATGGCATTCGACATCAACTGGCAAAGAGAAAGGTTCAGAGTGAACAAGAAGTAACGCATGAAGGGATGCATGGGGAATCGAAGACCTCATTGGAAGGCTTTTACGTAAACCCCAACTTCCTGGTCACCAGGGCGATGGACCATCTCGTTTCTCTCCGGCACCCTGATCTGATAATGGAGGCGAACGTAGCTTCTCTGAAACTTGGGGATCTGATCGGCTCCAACTTTGTACCTCAGATTCGCAATCAGGCCAGGCTCCATGGCCCCTTCTTATTATTCTGTATGACTGTAACCAAGCTCGACGAAGCCATTTCTCTCAAAAGTAGAAAATCTAAATCAAGAAAGAAGAAGACGGTAACTTCGAATTCTGTCGCTGGAACTGTCTTATATCAACAAGGCGACAGCCACACGATGAGACACACATCGAAGATCCAAGAATCTACGTACCTTGGGTTTCGAACTGGCGGCTCGTCCAAATTGGCGAGACGGACGTTTTGGTGCCTAGAACTCGAGTGCAAATTCCTCGACTGTCGAGCCCCATTAATGCGATGTAATGTTGCTTGATTTCAACATGCGGACCCATTGAGGTCGCCCGACGGGGGCCATTGTTGAACCATTGGGCCGACACTCAAGACTAATCGACTAACGGAGATTAAGGCTCACAAGAGAAGCCCGACATCGACTCGGTCAAAGCCCACCAGCCAGTCGCCCGTTGCACTCCCATCACTCGAACATGGGATTGAAGACGGCCTCATAAATCGCAGGAACGTGGGCAACGTTCGCTCTTATTAAAGAGGGGAGATCATGGCACCATAATGGGTGACCGTTATCTCCCAAACGTCACTTAAAGGACCCATGAGGTCTATAAATACCAAAGGGTTCCAATTCTCAAAGTACAGGATCTAATACATAGACTCTACTCTTTTAGCTAATAATTCTTATACTAAAGAGCTTGCAATGTCAGATCTGAGACGAACTTTCGTGGGTTGATCTCAGCTGCTCTAAGCTCCCTCTCGTCCTTAAGTTCCCATACTAACTTAAGCATCGGATGGGATTTGGGTCGGGACCCAGACTCCACCCCCCTGACGTTTCTTTGTGGTGTAGATCGACTAGTCTCCGTCTCCTGCGAGGGTCGCTTCCGAGCTTCCCAGCCTCGAACCATCGACGTACAAGCTGCTCGAGGGTCGATCGAGTACCGCATCCTAACCGACATCCATCAACCGACACTGGTTCTGCCAACCTAGGGTTACACTTTACTCGCTGACGAGGCACTGACTCAGCACGAAGGATTCACGTCAGCTAGACAAATGTCTCGGTCATTTTGGCCTTAACAAATACAATTTTGAGTTTTCTGAGGATCTTCATGCAGAATACATACTGGCCCATAAGAGCTTTAGAGGGTTTTTGTTGTAAACCATGGCGGCTACGGAACCCCGTAGCCCTGTATTTATAGTAATAGGGTTACATAATGGGTGGATACCCACTAACGGGTTGGGCCTCCAAAGCCCGTTTATAACACTTCCCCTTATCCATCCATTGTTGTAAGCCGTGATGAACACTTCAGGGTTCATAGAGCTTATCTGATCATGGGTCTATGGATACTTCTGGATCCCAAGTTTAAGAGTACTTTCCTCGTTAAAACCTTTGCCAAGGAAAACCCAGTAGGAAAAACCAATGGCTAGGGAAAAGAGTACAAATCTCTGTAACTTCCCCTGATCGATGGATATCACTAGAGGTGGATACTTCTGGATCCTAAGTTAGGGATAACTGCCTCGTTAAAACCTTTAGCTATGGAAAACCCAGTGGGAGAAACCAATAGCCAAGGGAAAAGAGTACAGTTTCCGTAACTTCCCCTGATTAGTGGAAGTATTAAGGGGGTGGATACTTCTGGATCCAGAGTCAATGAGGTTGCCTCGTTAAAACCTTTAGCTATGGAAAACCCAGTGGGAAAAACCAATAGCCAAGGGAAAAGAGTACATCACTACATTTGACTCCCCCTGATCTGTACAAGCTGCAGGCTTGCAGATCTCCTAGGCAACTATACATCAATCTCTTACAGTGTTCCGATAATAAGTACAAAGTACAAGGCATCGCTCACCTATACAAGACATCGCTCATCTATACAAGTATCACTCATCTATGGCAGCTACTGAATCTGAGGGATCTCTTCTGAAGAGGAGTGGTCTGCAGACTCGGTAGGTAGCACCACTTCTCTGACCCAGTCGTCACTGTGTCTGCGAGGTACTGCAGGACCTGGCTGTGCGTACTTATGATTTGCTTCTTGGATTGATGCGCCTCTCGGGATGGTGGGATTGATGTTGCCTTGGAAGCATGCTTTGCTGGTCTCCAGGAGTTGGTCGCTTCTTTGTTGCAGTCATCGCGATGATCTGTAACCTGTATCTGCAAATGCATTTAACATGTTGTATGATCCTTGACCCTTGGAGATAGCGCAGAAGCTACATATCTCTGGTCCAGTGGTGCGCTGCAGGCGTTGCACTATATCTGGTTAAAGTGTTTATTGCCAGATAAAGGAGTGTACAAAAGACATTTGAGTAAGGCACTTCAGGACCTAGGATATCCTTCCCCTCTTCCGGCGAACGGAAGGGGTCTTAATGTGCATCCATACAACCAGTGGGTGTATTGGTGGATTGCAATTTTCCATGTTTCTTCATCGACTGGATGATAATTTCATCTTCTGGATGGTAATTCATCTGCTGGATGATTATTCATCTTCGGGATGATGGTTTCATCTTCGGGATGATTATTCATCGTCAGGATGAAGGTTTCATCTTCAGGATGATAATTCATATTCAAGATGATTATTCATCTTCAGGATGAAAGTTTCATCTTCAGGATGATAATTCATCTTCAGGATGATAGTTTCATCTTCGGGATGATAGTTTCATCTTCAGGATGATAATTCATCTTCAGGATGAAGGTTTCATCTTCAGGATGATAATTCATCTTCGGGATGATAGTTTCATCTTTGGGATGATAGTTTCATCTTCAGGATGATAATTCATCTTCAGGATGAAGGTTTCATCTTCAGGATGATAATTCATCTTCAGGATGATAGTTTCATCTTCGGGATGATAGTTTCATCTTCAGGATGATAGTTCATCTTCAGGATGATTATTCATAAGGGTATGTTGTCACATCATCCATAGCAACATAGCCTAAAATTATCTTTGCTAATCGCATGGGTTTTGCAATCATGGCCTGATGCATCAGTTTGATTAATTTTGTAAGTGAGTTAAACTCATCTTACATGGTTACTTCCTGGTTTCTGTGAAAAAAAAACCTCTAAGGCTATAGCGTTTTTCTTATAGCATACGATTTTATTTATTTATACAATACTCGGTAGCCCACAGGTTTGATATCTTTTGATATCAGGACTTCAGGTCCAAACACTTCACATTTCGTAAGTGAGTCCAGCTCAACTTATTATTGCCTCGTTCCACATAATTTGGCCAAATTTCTGCGTTGGCTTCAGGAAACGGAGATTGTGAACGATATCAATGGCAAAATGAAATGTGAGTAATTGTCGACAAGTGTGTTTTATCCAAATACCTCTCAGTGTACGTACATTATTCAATTTATTCCAGATTTATCTCTTCTGGAGGTTCTGGAAAGGGAGAGGATATGGAGATGAGCTCACTTTCCTGTGGTGGTATTGTTTTAGGGTCTCGTGGTATGTCCTCTCATCCATTGAGGATATCCACTTCTGCTACTGGTAGATTGCATCCATTATAGTTGGCATGTCAATCCTAGCTGGATTTTTAGTAGCAGGGATGTGTGAATTTGACAATATTTATATTGTCAGTAGCTATGTCTGATAACTGTTTAACAGTTTCATAAGTGTGGATCTTCAGGATCTCATCACAATCCATGATAATCAGATCATAAGTATTAATGTTTTAAATGGTACATAGTGGTGATATGGGGATGTATACTCATCATGGCTCCATCGATAAGATGTGCACTAAACGCTTCCCCCGTTACGGGTTCTCGGAAACTGTTTATATGAGGTGATCAGGCTCATATAAATAGTTTCTAAGGGGGCGTTCTGAAGGTTTGCATGCTCCCACGTGGTCACCTACAACTGGATTTCTAGTGGACAAGTAATCCGTTTAAATCATTTTAATGATTTACATATAACCCATTTCTGGGTGTGAACACAAAGCTTCAGGGTGTTCAATTTTCTTCCAGTTGTTAAATTGATTTCCCAGTGTTATCCCAAAAATCCGCAATAAGCTCGATTTCAATGAAGTTGAGCATAAAACTAGAGATATGAACACGTCAAGGCTCCATCTAGAAGATGTGCTCTAATGCCTCCCCCGTTTGGGGATCTCGGAACATATTCATCTAGGAGGGTTAGTCCCGATGAATAAGTTCCACTGCGGCATTTTTGAGGGTGGTATGAGGGTAAGTAAAAGCCCAACCAATATCCCAGTAATATAATATGTACATTGTGATTAATAATAATCTGGACTGCGGTTGGATAACAGTGTTTTGATTATGACCATTTTAAGAGGATATATAGATGAGTACTCTAAGGTACATCATTAGCCATATGTAGGGAGTGTGTGAGTCCACTTTTATCCCTCAAATACTCTCAAGAGGCCTAAAGGTCTCATTCATCTAATGATAGTATATCATCTTAAATTCGTTTGAGGAAGTGAGGAGAGTCAATGTCCACGTGAATGGAGATGATCTCATAATCATTTTTCCCTTTTGAATGAGATAATGAGAGTTTCACCCTTTTTTGAAGAATTTTCGGGTTCGTCTGGTTAATAATGTCTTACATCATCAATCCAGGGTGACATCGATCCGAAGTTGGTCGATTCTGGACACTTCTGGTGTTCCAAATTAATTCCTCTGTTCGAATTTATGTGGGACTTTTGAACGTCCATTAAAATGCTCAAGTTAATTTTGTCCGGTAATAGGTGAACTCTGTTCAAACTGTGAAGGATTACATCTTCACAATGACTATTATGCGGATCATAGTTGGATAAAGCTTCAGGCTTTATTGGTTTCTTGAGTCATTATGGATTTCATTTTGACGAATATCCTTTGAAACTTTATAAGTTTCAGAGAGTACATGGCATCCTCATTTTAGGAGTATTCAGGATGACAAATCATTTACAGTAAAATAAAATGCGTAAAAACCACATATATACTGCAGGAGAATACTACTAATAATTATGTTAGAGCAACAAGTTTCATAGTATGATGTGGGTTCTATAAAATATACGTCCACAATTGTGCTCATTTTAGACTCATATTATGACAACATGTCAAATGTATTTTCAAAGTTTATTTGTCCTCGGGGAGTAGCGAAATATACATACAGGCAATTTGACTTTCGTCGTTTAGACTAGATATGTATATATTTTTATATGGCATAGGTTAATGCCCATTCATTTTGCAAAAAGCATTATGGGTCTTATCAGAACTGTCGGTCTGATATTGGGTTGCCATTGCATACTCCATATCGAGGTACATCATATCTTCCCTTTCTCATTTTTATTCAAGACTTCCCCTGTTTTCAGTCTTCCTTATTGTCGTTTATAAGGAAGAATGATTATTGGTCTTACGAAGTAGACACATACAAGGGAAATGAGTTAGTCTCTATATTTCCACTTTCTAATTTATGAGAGACTTTTAAAAGTCTATTTGAAAACTCAAGTATGGTCTTCAGGCCATTTTTATTGAGTCATTCAAGTATTGTGTGGATATAGAATCATACTCTAGGGGAAACAATTACGTGGGTACGAATTTTATAATTTCTCACTTATCTGTTAAGCCACGACTTCGGGCGTACGCTTAAAAATTAAGGTTAGATTCAAGAATCATACCTTGTAAAGTGAGATTACTCAAAAGAGTTCGGTGGTGTTATGACAACTGCTGGTGTCAATATTGGTTTATACAAACCATAGATCTGAGAGATCTATTTATCGCGAAATGCGTATTTCTAAAAGAAAACGCATAAATGTTTTTCGTATAGTCCATCGTACTTGTTAATTTTTATTAGTGTGAAAGGGTGTTGACTTTTGATTTGATTTTGAACTTCAGGTTCATTTTGGTTTTGAACTCCAGGTTCATTTTGTCAACTAGGATATGATGTTAAAATTTTTGAAATCATTATTGGTTTGTTGTCATAAAATATCGTCATGTCATGAGCACATCAAACATATAATGTAATGTAATACATGTAAACTAAAAAGTTGTGCTCAATTAACCTGAATTGAAACAGGTATGATGTATACACATGCTATTTATATGCTACATGCAATTAAATAATCTCTTCGCAGACATATAGTTTTGCTACAGGCATTAAACTATGTCATAGTGATTTTTAGCATGCTAAATAAAAATGTACATCACATAATCATTAAATATGCGGCAGGCATATAATTTTCTACACAAGCATTTAATCATCACAGAAATTTTATAATGGGAGTGAAAATTTTTCGTTTAATAATTATTGGACCACTGGGCAACGTCATACACCGTTAGGTTAGTTAACTAACGACAGAGCGGTCGCATGATCTTCCTAATTATTAAACGTGTAATAATCAAAAAATCCAAGAAAAAATTGCGATGATTTATAAAGCATTAATCAGATTATAGCGAAGGAAAATCGAATTTAAATCTGAAAATCGTTTGAAAATAGTGAATTTTCGGGGTGAAACCCTAGTTAGGGGTTTTGGTCGCGCGGATTGCCGCTTCAGGCGGCTAGGGTTTCCGGACATGAGCGCGCACCGGGGGGCCCGATACGAGCGGCTGCCGGGGGGGTTGGGGGCCCGCCGCTGCGGGCGGCGGGGGGGGAATGGGGGGGGCGCCGCTGCGGGCGGCGGGGTTGGTTCCCGCCGCTGGCGACGGCGGGGCCGCCCGTCGCTGCTAGCGGCGGGGCCGCCCGCCGCCAGTAGGCGGCGGGTTTGGCTCGTCACTGGCAGCGGCGGGTCTGGCCCGCCGCTGGCAGCGGCGGGGCCGCCAGCAGGCGGCGGGTTTGGCCCGCCGCCGGCGGCGACGGGTGGGGGGGTGGCCGCCGCTTCGGGCGGCGGGTTTTCGCGCGAGTTTTTGGGGGGATTCGCGTTCCGGCGAGAAGATCCCCTAGGGTTTGATGGTTTTTGGGGATAAAAATCCAATTTTTAGTGGAAAAATCCATTTTTAATCTCCAAAAAAGGGGTTTTTATTGTAAAAAGTTTATTTTTAATCAATAAAAACGTTGATTTTCATTAAACAATCGATCCAAGAATTTTGGATCTAGACATATGCGCATACGAATTTAGATCTAGGGAAAAGAATTACCTCTAGATCCTACCCGCCGGATCTAGCGACGTTCGGTGAAGGAAGCCCGTTCGCGTCGCGTTCGTCCGTCGGCAGGGGTTCGGCTTAGCTTCGAGCGTGCTGATAACGTGTTGTAAACCATGGCGGCTACGGAACCCCGTAGCCCTGTATTTATAGTAATAGGGTTACATAATGGATGGATACCCATTAATGGGTTGGGCCTCCAAAGCCCGTTTATAACAGTTTTTAAATTATAACTGTGCAGCTTTATTTAACATTTTAATAAAGGAATAAGACTTGAAAATGGCAAAACCAAAACATTTTAAATAAAAGAAGAAGAATAATAAATATAATGGTGTAATATTAACAAAATCTTATCATTTGTGTGCATTAGTCCATAACATGTTAATCCATGACAACAATTTGAGGAGAGGGGATTTGGGGTTTCAATGGTAAAAATAGTTTTCATTTTAATGGTTCACAGTACTTCCATATTTTTTTCCTCCCCAAAACATAAGAGGCAGTTATTAAGATCATTCAATTCTAAGTAGCACATGCTGCACCCCTCCTGCAACTTTGCTTAAGCTAAAAGCAGAAATGTCCACAAATTTCATCAGGCAATTAAATTCATCAAACCAACAATTCCTCCAAATTTTACATAGAAATTACTCGCACAACAATTTATTCTCTCTTCTGCATTTGTCCATCATCAACCAAATTACACACATTTTTTGTAGACACGTAAGTCGTATAATTCTTCAGTTCTAAGACATACAAAAGTTAGCAAGAACCATCCCAGCAAGCCGGCAGTTGTCTGAAGGAGCAACGCACAACCTTCCTGATTCTAATCACTTCTGAAATCCTCGTTTCCTCCATCAACCAGCAGCGAGTCATGAAGGCAGGCCGCACAAGGACCGAAGGTTGCCGATGATTTCACAAATGAGGCTATGCGAGCCTGCGGTGCCAGCCAAAGGCAGATGCTTTGGTGCCTCTGCGCGATCAAAGTAGAATGCGCCCGACACCAGTTTCTCCTTCGGTTGCGAGGCCAACCAAATAACCGTATCTGCTCCTTCCTCGCTGCTTCTGAGCTTTCCTGCCATCCTGATGGGTTTTATTTGCAAAAGACATTCAGCCGTTTAACTTCCTGGAATGAATAGATGAATTAAAACGAAGGGAAAGGGTGAATTTACCTCTCAGAGAAACCGGGCAAGCTTTTTGCTACCCCAGGTGTTTCGACCCAACCAGGGTGCATTGAGTAGAAACCGACGCCTTTGTTGCCGTAAATTTCCGCCCACTTCTCAGTCAACGCCACCTGAAGTAAAGACGGTAACGAGCGGTCTCATATGTTGGCTACCGTCAAATAGATGCAGAGAATTAAGATGTCACGATATGAATGGGTCGAATCTGATTTGTTGTTGGTCGAGGAGCTTACAGGTTTACAATGGTCGAGGAAGATCATTGCGTGCGTTCGAAGCGATCTAAGTGTAAATTTCTTATCATGATCTTCTATGTTGATAACTTACACATGGCGTCTAACAACAAGGTAATGATAGAAGCAATTAAATGTTGGCTTTCATCAACCTTCAACTTGAAGGACATGAGTGATGCACGTTGTGTGTTGGGAGTTAAAATCCTTTGGGATCGACATAAAATGGCACTTAATCTATCTCAAAAGATGTACACAATGAAAGTTTTGGAGCACTTCAACATGCAAAGCTCTAAACCCAGTTTAACATGCAAAACTCTAAACCTAAAGATATGATTATTGCTTAAAAAACTCATGACCTTAGTCTATTTGGTTGTTCAAAGATTGATCAAGAGCAAGAGTGTATGTTACAAATCACATATTCGAGTGTAGTGTGATAGTAGTATGATGTTACACTATACCAGGCATCCGACCAGATATTGCCTTTACAATTAGATTGTTGAGTTAATTCTAATCGAACCTAGATACACGGGAATACATTAAAGAGAGTTATGAGGTACGTCGCAAGTACTACCAACTACTACATCTTATGTTTTGTGGTCAGACTTGTGGCTTAAAGAGTACAAAGATGCAAACTAATTAGGCGATTTTGATGAGCACATGTCGATATCAGCCTACGCGTTCTTGCTGTATGATGGAGCTGTCTTATGATGCAGCAAGAAACAGACAATAATGACATTATTAACCATAGAGACAAAAATGTAGCAGGCGTAATAGCAATGCATGAGGCTATCTTACTGATGTATTTTTCGAATGATCTTAAAATAGTCTAAAATGCCTCAGATCGGCCATTTTTCAGTAACAGCAACATGATAATTGACTATTGTAAGAACGATAAGTACTATAATAAGACCAAATACATTAAGATAAAATACCATTTTTAGATATAGAAAGGACGAAATGATCCTCTATTATGTACTCACTCAGCATATGGTTGCTGATGTGCTAACCAAGTAGTTACATATGAATGTCTTTAGAACACACGTTAGATTTATGGGTTTTGTAGGAATGGTGATGTAGACATAAATTACATATGAATGTCTTTAGAACACATGTTAGATTTATGGGTTTTGTAGAAATGGTGATGTAGACATAAATTTTCAATTAATAAATTACAAATTAACTTATATTTTTTGTAACATCAAGGTTGGTTGAATTAGTTTTAAGTCATAATTTTATGAACACACAGGAATAAGTTTACAGTTTCAAAGATATCTTAAGAAGTTCTATACCGACACGCACGAACAATCGCCCAGATGCTTATAGAACGAGCTATGATTAGATACCCTATGGTTTCAAATACGCTGTTGAATAAGAAAGGCACGCGATTGCAAACCATTACCACATGTGTTGCCCTAAAAGGGTTTGAGATAAGATTACAACCTAAATGTGATTGGCATAGGATTCTTACATCCGTTGATCTGAGATAGCCAAAATTTGTAACTGCTTTTACGTGTCATGGAGGAAACACGTGGAAAGTGAAAGGCACTAGATTACATCACTAGCGCTTTGAAAGAATGTAATTGGATCTTGTGATTGGTGATATGCTGCTAGAGTGTCTGCAATACCCAATCGATAAGATCCTGGAAGCAATCTAGGTATAATTTGTTCAGTTTCGAGTAAGTCTTGATGTGCTCACTCTGCTAAGAGAGTTCTTACTCCACTGTGGCACTTGTTCCTACGTCGTGTGTTGAGCGACCACCAATTAAGGTAGCAGATTGATCACTACTTCATTACCATGCAAGTCACAAACCAAAGTATATTTAGTTACACTTGACAGTGTCCGAAGGTACACATTAAAGCAAGCTACCTTGAATCTTCCGATGGGCTATGAATGATTTGACCCAAGCAGACGAGATTGAAACATCTACTGACGAGTGGAATGGCATGTGTGTGAAAAGAAAAGGTCACTACGTATCCAAGAGTTGAATGACCTAAGTGCGCAACTTCAATGCGCTTTGCAGCATTGAAGTGTTGATATATCTTAAGCAAGCAACAGTGAAGTATGCTTTTTACATCAGAAACCAAAATGTACTAACACGAATACAATTGGCTGAACTGAGTTACTCGAGATACCGATAGTTTTCTTGTTGTCTTATTGGGATGTACTATTTTTGCTCTTCACAGTATTTATAGTTCAGTTGCTCATTACAAGTGTTTCTGACGGTTGCATAGCTTAGACATGTACGGTATTTTTTTTTTTGCTTTGTTAGATGCTCCTTGGTCAAGTGAAAGTATGTTGAGATTTGGAGGGATTGGATCCAACTCGAAACTTGATCCTACCCGCATTTAAGAGGTTGTGGATTCATATTTATTAGGAACCGAACCCAATAGGGGTAGAGTTTTGGTCTCCTAATTGGATTTGTATTCAACGACATATTAGGTCTTTGATTTGAGATCCCACAGTAGATAGGATTAGGTAGTAGCCTAGTAGCCTAGTAGCCCATAAAAATAGGCATATGGAATTTTCTCTCAATGCATTAATCTATACAAGAGAGCCTTCAATATCGGTAGGGTAGTCACCTCCATCTGCTCGGGGGATTCCGTAACCGTCATGATGTGAAGGCTTGTGGGAGATCCATTTTGTGACTCAATTTATCATTGTGAATTATAGCTTGCTAATCAAGACGGTCTTATGGATTCATCCATGTATTCCTACTACTTCCGCTTTATGCTTTAGATCTAATTAATATGAATGTAATGTATTGTATCTAGATCTTCTTTCGGGGTGTTTTCTCACCACTGATTTGTTGACTAGAGGGCTGAAGGTCAACGCGCTCGTGGGGATCACGTGCGCCTCCAGGAGCGGGATTCGGCTCGTTCGACTTCGGCGAAGAGCGTGCGGGACCTCGCGTCGGCGTGCCGAAGGGAATCCTCGGCGAGGCGACGACCTCCGTAAGGGTTTAGGCAAATAGGCTCGGAGATGAACGCTTTCGGCTGCGGGCTAGTTGGGCGCCGAAGGGTAGCCTTAGCGCGACTGGATTTGCTCGACCTGAATAGACAAGAGAGCCCGTCAGGGAGGTCGGACCTTGGTTTCGACCAACTTCCCTCCGATGCCTAAGTCAGAACAGATCTGAAGGATACTCGGTGGAATCAGTATGACTCACGGGGAGGCAGATACGTGAGGCCCCGGACCGAGCTATGGAGGAGAAATGTAAGGTGGAAGACAAGTTCGTGTATGATGAATACCTCAGTGTTTTGGGTATCCAGGAAGAGATCCTCCAGCATGTTGCTCGTCGAGTCGCTTTATAGGAGTCTTCCACGGCCACGTCTTCTCAACGTCCTCCACTTCCGCTCCGACGATCCGTCACTTTGATGACACCTTCATGGGTCATGAAGGTGGGCGTAATAGGGCCCCTTAATGGTGATTAAGAGGGTGCGCTTTAAGGAAAGCGGTTAACTCCTGCTGACATAGGCCAGTGGTGGCGCCCGCTTTGGTCCGAGGCCAGCCCGACTTCAAGTCTTCGTGAGGGCCTCGCCGCTTGACCCGCTCTTCTCCAGGGCCACTGGCTTGTGACACAGGCCTGTGCCACTTGGTTTTGGCCCATCCACGGATTGGTAGTATCAATTGCCCACATCGCTCAGGCCGTTCGGGTTCTGACGGTTCGGTTCGAGCGATGTAATCCGTGTGGATTTGACAGGTACGTCAGTCGAGGCAGAGACATTGAATGGAAGTCATCATGGCGCTGCCTGGTTGGACTTCTCCCGCCCTTGGGAGCGGAATTTGAAGTACCGCCGGTTGTCGGATGTCACCACACGTCCTCCTTTGAACGGCCTGGATCCTAAGAATGTCTCTCGTATAAATTCGCCGCCCTTTCAAATTTTTCGTTCGCGCTTCCTATCCTAATCTCGTTCCTCTGAGTGCTAATGAATTCCCTTTCATCTTTCCTCTTCCGATCTTTTTCAAGGTAATCTCCTTATACCTCTTCTGCTTTATTCGATTTATCTCATGGCTGCATTGAGGATATGAGGTTCCGCTCTTGGGCTTGGTGATCCTCCGGCTCCTGGGTCTGGTAATCCTCCGGCCCCTCGGCCGTCCCTTGATAAATGGAAGGGTATGCTGTTTGATGATCCGGCCCGTCGAGATTACGCCCATGCGGCGGAGGAGTTCGATGTTCCTCCGGTGATTCTCGAGTCATCGTCCAACGTCCCCTACACCATGGTTGAGGAGATCAGGACGAAGTACCTTTGCCACCCGTATGACGTTTGGATTCCCTTCGCCGACGAAAGGATTTGCTTCTCAGGGAGCCGTGAGGTCGGCGTGTATGTTGAGATGTTCCGTATGGTTCATTTCCCTCTCCACCCTTTCGTCATCCAGGTCCTGGATTTCTTGGTGGTTGCCCTGTGTCAGCTGACCCCTTACTCGATCGCGGCATTGGTGGGGTTCATCATGATCGCCATGCACACGGGTTGGAGCCGACCTTGTCCTCTTCTTCTACTGTTTCTGGGTTCAGACGGTCGGCCAGGGGTCGTGGCAGCACATCCGTGTCCGGGTGGGGAGAGAGTGTCTGCTAGGTCTGCCCCGCTGGGTTGGCGATTGAAGCTGAGATTTTGTCTTCGTCACCTTTCCAGAAGACGCCATGATCATGACTGGTTGAGGGAGCCTGTGTCAATATGACTTGACACTGTCCCTTTTCGAGGCCGATCAGGCCGCGGTTAGGCTTTTGTCGTCGGTGCCGCTGGTGGATAGGTCGGTCTGGCCTTTGCTGGACGACCTCCTCCTTTAAAACGTCATGTGGTTCCCCGGTAGGCGTTTCCTTCTTTCCGCCCTTCCCTATTGCTTACGCTGATCTTCTTTCCTTCTGCAGAGATGGCGGGCAGAGAGTTCAGCCGTGACGTCCGCGAGCTCATTCGTC
>CM061135.1:77007160-77032160 GCA_030789695.1 Scilla litardierei
TCATCCTCCATCGCCGATAAGTCTGCAAATGAGCCGTGGGTGACACTCCAAAGTGGGTGCAAACCACTTGATCTAAAAATCACTCCGAATCGCTCCATATTTCCTGAAATACGACAAAAATAAGAAATAGTGAAAAGCATCGCAATATTGTCGAATAATCATGAAAAACGCGATATGTGCGATCAAAACGGCATGCAAATATGCAGAAAAAAGGTGTAAAATATGGAGTGATCAAAATCCCCCAAGCTTACCTCTTACTCGTCCTCGAGGAAGATAAGTAGAGAGACGAACTCGGGAGAAGAAAACAAAGAAAATGAAATGAAAAAGAAAGAACACAAGGTTGAAGGGGTCGCTAGACTATTCTCTCAGATCTTAAGCCATAAGCTACACATCACGATAACTTGGAAAATACAAATCACATGCTATAAGGATTTCAAATCTTATTTAAACATGGTACTTGCAAGCTTTTAAGAACAAAGGAAGGGATTCTCTAAATTCATACAATCAATTCATATCCACATCATGCATTTCATAGAACTTAATATACAAATGTTGGCAATGCACTTTTCAATCAAAAGTTATAACAGAAGCATATAAGAATCACGCCAAACATGTAATGGAGAATGGAATAAATCATGGCATTCATATATTTATATCGATTCATAAGAAATCTCCATAACTAAGGTATTTTGCTAAGTTTCAGCATTATCAAACTTTTCCATTCGTGCACCTCTCCACTCTAATGTCGTACTCACTCATATGGTCAAATGAATTCACCCCCCAAGCTTAGCTTGAGGCGTCGCATTCAAAGGAATATAATAGTGGAAATGGGATTTTTGCCTTGGTTTTCCCAAGTATTTTGTGGCTCCAATAATGAGATAGAGAAATATCTTTCTTATTCTTTTTGAATTTTTTGTCTCATTTTTCTTTTTGGATTTTTGTAGGAGCTATATGATTTGTATTTTTGGATTTTGGCTCCTTTTGGCTTTTTGGACCTTTTGGAGCTAACTTTTTCTTTTGTGGGGATTTTTGGGAAATAGATGCGATACAAGTAGCTTTAGGAGGTGAACTCAAGTGACATGTAGAGAATAAAAAGATATATGTGGAGAAGGAAATAATGTAACACTCGGTTCACTCTAAGAAGTGCACGAACGGTTCAATAAAATAATACTTCAACTAAAACTCATATGTAAGCATGGATATTCTCAATCATCTCAATAAAAAGCGAGGTCAAGCGATAAAGAGTACTTTCTTATCAAGCATGCAATAGAAGGTGAATAAGACAATACAACTGATGCTTCAGATATACTAATGATGCGTGAATCTTGGTGCATTTCCAACAAAAGCATACTAAACACTAATCAATACATTCAGCTTCAATTAATATCATGCATTCATATAGAGGAATCATCAAAAGAATATATAAGCAAGCACATGTGAATAGCAAGACTATGGAATACTCTAAGTAGCATGGCATGTAATAATAAGCATCGTGATGGTTGCTAAAGCAATAAGAGATATCATCATAAGGAACACATCTAGCAAAAGGAGGAAAAAAGAAAAAGAAATAGAAAATAAAAGAGATGAAAGAAAAGAAAATCAAGCACACAATCTGATGTATGAACACACAAAAAAAGGAAAATAAGATGGAAAAGTCAAAAAGATGATGCAAATTTTTTTTAAAAAAACTAAAATAAAGTAAAAATGCAACTAATGCATCTAAATGGCATGGAAATGCACTCCCCCAAGCTTAAACTTCACATTGTCCTCAATGTGACCATAGTGGAAGAATATAAGGAACAATGATAATAATAAGGGGGTGAATGAAAAATGATGATTGTCTTATGGAGCCCGGGTAATACTGACCGCCTTGATTCCTTCTTCATGATTGTTCACCCTAATCTTCTTTCTCCTTGCAGAAATGTGATCGGCCCCGGATATACACCCGGAGAACGATTGTAGTTTTACCGCAAGCGCACGGTCAAGTGGCGAGCTGGTATCGAACACGAGGAGGTGGTGTTGGTTCCAATCTATCCTAGGTTGGCTCGACTACGAATGTCTTTTTGGTGGAGATGGTTATGGAATGGTGTAATGGAAATGGTGGTGGATGTCGGTGTCGGTGATAAGGAAGTCGGATAAAGTATCGATTCAAATTTAATACAATAAAAGAGTCTAGAGCTAGGGAATCCCCACTATGGATCGTCATACATCATTGTAAATAGTGAATCTCAATATTACTAGGCTTGTGTTGGGGTGAACTAGTCGTAACTGAATAGAGAACCAAGCTCACGCTCTCGCGCTATTGCCGGTCTATAGCAACCCTAGGATAGAGCCCAATCTTTTGCAAATCCTAGCCTAAGCCACTAGCATTAGGATCGACATCATCGTTCAATCGCCCCTCGAGCCCACTCTCGTGCAAACTCGAGTTACGATCTAGGTTGTGATAGTTCGTATTCGTCCAATCTCTTGCAAACGAATATTGGTATAGATTTATAATAAAAATCCTAGCTTTGGTCCAATCTCTTGTAAACCAAGTCTAGAGAATCTCGATTATAAACCTAAATCGAATATCTAGGCCTTCCCATCGATTAGAATCCAATCTCTTGCAAACCCCAATAGATGGAAATGCATAGCTATCCGTAATAAATCGATCACAACCTAACCTCCTAGCAATTCTAGCAATTTAGAAATTCATTCATCACGAATCTGAAATTAGATCCATAGGGTTCATCCCCAAACCCTAGAACAACAAATCTACTCAAGCATAGCAATAACGATATGTGAATCAATAAAAATCATTGCTTGCATACAAAAAGATAGAAAAAACAAAGATTCAAATAACAAGAACAAAATACTTAGCTTTGATGAAGATCTTCAATCCAAATACAAGCTTTTAGATCCAAGAGGGGGCCTAGGGCATGGCCTAACCTCTAAAATAGAGCTAAGAAAACATCATGGAACTCTCTTTAATGACGGCTACAAACTCCTTATATAGCCTCCCAAAACCCTAGCAAATAACCCTAGAAAACCCCCCAAAATCGTGCCCAAAAACAGCCCAGGCCACAACTTAAAATCTGGGCCCGCCGCCACTCGGGCCGAGTGGCAATCTGACTCGACCGAGTGGAAATTCCAGCACTGCAGCGTCAACTTGCAGAAATTCTCCAGATTTCATCCGACCTCCGATTGGCACGTTCTTGGCGGCGTTGGAACCGTCATGAAGTCTACTATCCATAAAAAATATGAGAAAAATACTTTGATTGCTGAAATGATAGCAGATTTCAAAAGAGTGGAAGGCTGTCTGAAAATCTGGGCGTGTGTGTCATCGGCGTCACTCGGCCGAGTGGGATTCTTCACTCGGTCGAGTGGACTTCTCTACTCGGCCGAGTGACAGACCCTGTAGAAAAACAGTAACTTCGAGGTCCTCAGGGGTCTGTCTCCGGGGGTGGCTCGGCCGAGTAGCTTTCATCATTCGGCCGAGTGGTAATGTGTACTCGGCCGAGTAGGCCATCGACGGGTCTCTAGGAATCGTAGTAGATTCGGCCTCTTCTCTGGAAAATTTCCTTGACGTACTCGGGCGAGTGAGCTTCCTCACTCGACCGAGTAGGACTTTGTCATTCGACCGAGTATACGCTGAAAAACATTGTGCACGTATCTGTTCTGATCGGCCGAGTGGGCTTTCTTGCTCGGCCGAGTGTGTGCTTCACTCGGCCGAGTGGCATGCTGTAAATGCCCAATCTTCTCCGTTTCTCCTCCTCGTCGCTCCTATGAAGTTCCTTCTTCTTCCACTCATCCTCCATCGCCGATAAGTCTGCAAATGAGCCGTGGGTGACACTCCAAAGTGGGTGCAAACCACTTGATCTAAAAATCACTCCGAATCGCTCCATATTTCCTGAAATACGACAAAAATAAGAAATAGTGAAAAGCATCGCAATATTGTCGAATAATCATGAAAAACGCGATATGTGCGATCAAAACGGCATGCAAATATGCAGAAAAAAGGTGTAAAATATGGAGTGATCAAAATCCCCCAAGCTTACCTCTTACTCGTCCTCGAGGAAGATAAGTAGAGAGACGAACTCGGGAGAAGAAAACAAAGAAAATGAAATGAAAAAGAAAGAACACAAGGTTGAAGGGGTCGCTAGACTATTCTCTCAGATCTTAAGCCATAAGCTACACATCACGATAACTTGGAAAATACAAATCACATGCTATAAGGATTTCAAATCTTATTTAAACATGGTACTTGCAAGCTTTTAAGAACAAAGGAAGGGATTCTCTAAATTCATACAATCAATTCATATCCACATCATGCATTTCATAGAACTTAATATACAAATGTTGGCAATGCACTTTTCAATCAAAAGTTATAACAGAAGCATATAAGAATCACGCCAAACATGTAATGGAGAATGGAATAAATCATGGCATTCATATATTTATATCGATTCATAAGAAATCTCCATAACTAAGGTATTTTGCTAAGTTTCAGCATTATCAAACTTTTCCATTCGTGCACCTCTCCACTCTAATGTCGTACTCACTCATATGGTCAAATGAATTCACCCCCCAAGCTTAGCTTGAGGCGTCGCATTCAAAGGAATATAATAGTGGAAATGGGATTTTTGCCTTGGTTTTCCCAAGTATTTTGTGGCTCCAATAATGAGATAGAGAAATATCTTTCTTATTCTTTTTGAATTTTTTGTCTCATTTTTCTTTTTGGATTTTTGTAGGAGCTATATGATTTGTATTTTTGGATTTTGGCTCCTTTTGGCTTTTTGGACCTTTTGGAGCTAACTTTTTCTTTTGTGGGGATTTTTGGGAAATAGATGCGATACAAGTAGCTTTAGGAGGTGAACTCAAGTGACATGTAGAGAATAAAAAGATATATGTGGAGAAGGAAATAATGTAACACTCGGTTCACTCTAAGAAGTGCACGAACGGTTCAATAAAATAATACTTCAACTAAAACTCATATGTAAGCATGGATATTCTCAATCATCTCAATAAAAAGCGAGGTCAAGCGATAAAGAGTACTTTCTTATCAAGCATGCAATAGAAGGTGAATAAGACAATACAACTGATGCTTCAGATATACTAATGATGCGTGAATCTTGGTGCATTTCCAACAAAAGCATACTAAACACTAATCAATACATTCAGCTTCAATTAATATCATGCATTCATATAGAGGAATCATCAAAAGAATATATAAGCAAGCACATGTGAATAGCAAGACTATGGAATACTCTAAGTAGCATGGCATGTAATAATAAGCATCGTGATGGTTGCTAAAGCAATAAGAGATATCATCATAAGGAACACATCTAGCAAAAGGAGGAAAAAAGAAAAAGAAATAGAAAATAAAAGAGATGAAAGAAAAGAAAATCAAGCACACAATCTGATGTATGAACACACAAAAAAAGGAAAATAAGATGGAAAAGTCAAAAAGATGATGCAAATTTTTTTTAAAAAAAACTAAAATAAAGTAAAAATGCAACTAATGCATCTAAATGGCATGGAAATGCACTCCCCCAAGCTTAAACTTCACATTGTCCTCAATGTGACCATAGTGGAAGAATATAAGGAACAATGATAATAATAAGGGGGTGAATGAAAAATGATGAAATGAATGACATGAAATCCTAATGCAACTACATGCACATACAATGATGTATGAGAGCGCCTTCCCCCAAGCTAAACCAAACAATCCTATTCAAATGACTTGATCAATAAAATCACGACTTTGCTAAGCGTGATCAAGTCAAACGAATAAGAAAGTGAGTATTCACTTGAAAGAAGTGTTCGATGGTGGTGCACAAAAAGGATGTGACACATCAAAATATGAAGATGGCAATTAATATATATAATGGGTTTGGGGTGTAAAAAATTTTTTTGCCGTCATATGAGGTGATATTTATTCAAGCAAATCTATACGGTCCTCTCGCTGTCGAGAGGATTCGTGTTTATTTAAAGCATAAAAATTTCTACACTACTGGATTGATATCACCTATAGCAACAGGCGGATCCACTATCTTTGCCGGTGCAGGCAATTGCTCCAACTGCTCCTCCCGTGGCTCTGCCAGATGCGTGTGTCCACGGACTCCAACGAACTCCAGCAATGCATCCTTCAGCATTCCCACAAGGACTCCACCTGTACCCTGCAGAGAATAGGATGCATCAGTTCGCTGCAAAAAATTCACCCTCATAATAAAAGGATTCCAAAGAGGATCGTCGATAGAAATATATGAAATAAATAGTGGTGAACGATACTTCCCTGGAAATAATTCAATATCCTCTTGTGCTTTGATAGCTATCTCCGTGGTGTGCTCTCTCAGCTGCTCAGGTAAATCTGGATCATAGGTGTGGTCCTCCTCGATAGGCTGGTCAAACTTTGACACATCCAAGCATACCTTCGGTCCATAAGCGTATGTATGCTGCAAAAGGTATGACGTGTCAAAAATATCTGAATCAAAATAAATATCGAATGGAATGCATGATTCAGAAATGGAGTGGGTAAAAATATCTCCCTGAGTGGGAGCAGTAAGCTCTGTGGGATAGTACTCGACGTCAGTGGAAGGATGAGGTGGCTGCGGGAGCTCCAATGGAGGAGGGTAGTGCTCGGGATCCTTATGAATGGCTGTGTCCTCATCCCGATGTACGACCTCCTCTGTGATAAGCTCTGGCTCTGTGTGTAAGGCTTCCTCATCAATATGCTCTGGCTCGACGGTGTGCTCCTTTGCCTTCTCATCAATATGCTCTGCAGGCTCTCTCTGGAATGGTGATGCTGGCTGCTCATGTATGTCAACTTGTGGGGATGTATCATGTGGAGGGGAATGCCCGCAAGCAATCCGAAAATATAGTCTATTCCCCTCAAGACTGACATGGATGTCCTCCTTAATTGTTCCTGCAGCTGAAACACGGTTCATAACAAAATCCGCAAATCGTCGCTCAAATGCATCACCTGCTGTAATGCTCTCTGAACCGGCAAACCTCACTTACTCCAAGAGGCCATCCAATAATCTCTGAAATTCATTCCTCCTCTGGCTGCGCATATGACTCAGTTTCTGCTTCCTCCACAGCCTCTTCGTCCATCCATTCTTTATATGCAATAGCTGTATCATAGGATGTGGGATCGACGACGTCACATTCTGGCTCTGGTAATATGACCGGTGATGCTTTTTACCTATAAAATGAAGAAGCAGAACTGATATCTTTGGAAATCTCTGCAACCTTAAGCATGAGCGCATTCATTTCAAGTTCCATATTCACCCATTCCAATTGAAGGTCGCCATTATCAAGCCTGGTTTGTATTTCAACGTGGTGTGCATGCATCTCATCAAAAAAAATCCTTTGTTTCGCATCAAGCTCGGGCCAGTGCGTTTCCTCAAAAAAGTATTCTCCCATCTGAGCACTCTGATCAAAATAGTATTCTCCCATCTAAGCACTCTGATCATAATAGTATTCTCCCATCTGAGCACTCTGATCAAAATCTGTGGTCCACGTAGTATAATCCATAGCACCTTATCAACAAAGATAAATACCTGGAGAAAAATATCAGTGGCGCAAAAGAATATAGAAATGATAATAATGGTGGCGGTGGTGAAAATTTCCTTTTGTTAAATTTTTTTTCGTAGTCTAATCAACCTAATTGTGACAAATTGGCACCCAACGGGAAACACCTCCCCGGCAACGGCGCCAAAAACTTGATCGGCCCCGGATATACACCCGGAGAACGATTGTAGTTTTACCGCAAGCGCACGGTCAAGTGACGAGCGGGTATCGAACACGAGGAGGTGGTGTTGGTTCCAATCTATCCTAGGTTGGCTCGACTACGAATGTCTTTTTGGTGGAGATGGTTATGGAATGGTGTAATGGAAATGATGGTGGATGTCGGTGTCGGTGATAAGGAAGTCGGATAAAGTATCGATTCAAATTTAATACAATAAAAGAGTCTAGAGCTAGGGAATCCCTACTATGGATCGTCATACATCATTGTAAATAGTGAATCTCAATATTACTAGGCTTGTGTTGGGGTGAACTAGTCGTAACTGAATAGAGAACCAAGCTCACGCTCTCGCGCTATTGCCGGTCTATAGCAACCCTAGGATAGGGCCCAATCTTTTGCAAATCCTAGTCTAAGCCACTAGCATTAGGATCGACATCATCGTTCAATCGCCCCTCGAGCCCACTCTCGTGCAAACTCGAGTTACGATCTAGGTTGTGATAGTTCGTATTCGTCCAATCTCTTGCAAACGAATATTGCTATAGATTTATAATAAAAATCCTAGCTTTGGTCCAATCTCTTGCAAACCAAGTCTAGAGAATCTCGATTATAAACCTAAATCGAATATCTAGGCCTTCCCATCGATTAGAATCCAATCTCTTGCAAACCCCAATAGATGGAAATGCATAGCTATCCGTAATAAATCGATCACAACCTAACCTCCTAGCAATTCTAGCAATTTAGAAATTCATTCATCACGAATCTGAAATTAGATCCATAGGGTTCATCCCCAAACCCTAGAACAACAAATCTACTCAAGCATAGCAATAATGATATGTGAATCAATAAAAATCATTGCTTGCATACAAAAAGATAGAAAAAGCAAAGATTCAAATAACAAGAACAAAATACTTAGCTTTGATGAAGATCTTCAATCCAAATACAAGCTTTTAGATCCAAGAGGGGGCCTAGGGCATGGCCTAACCTCTAAAATAGAGCTAAGAAAACATCATGGAACTCTCTCTAATGACGGCTACAAACCCCTTATATAGCCTCCCAAAACCCTAGCAAATAACCCTAGAAAACCCCCCAAAATCGTGCCCAAAAACAGCCCAGGCCGCAACTTAAAATCTGGGCCCGCCGCCACTCGGGCCGAGTGGCAATCTGACTCGGCCGAGTGGAAATTCCAGCACTGCAGCGTCAACTTGCAGAAATTCTCCAGATTTCATCCGACCTCCGATTGGCGCGTTCTTGGCGGCGTTGGAACCGTCATGAAGTCTACTATTCATAAAAAATATGAGAAAAATACTTTGATTGCTGGAATGATAGCAGATTTCAAAAGAGTGGAAGGCTGTCTGAAAATCTGGGCGTGTGTGTCATCGGCGTCACTCGGCCGAGTGGGATTCTTCACTCGGTCGAGTGGACTTCTCTACTCGGCCGAGTGACAGACCCTGTAGAAAAACAGTAACTTCGAGGTCCTCAGGGGTCTGTCTCCGGGGTGGCTCGGCCGAGTAGCTTTCATCATTTGGCCGAGTGGTAATGTGTACTCGGCCGAGTAGGCCATCGACGGGTCTCTGGGAATTGTAGTAGATTCGACATCTTCTCTGGAAAATTTCCCTGACGTACTCGGGCGAGTGAGCTTCCTCACTCGACCGAGTAGGACTTTGTCATTCGACCGAGTATACGCTGAAAAACATTGTGCACGTATCTGTTCCGGTCGGCCGAGTGGGCTTTCTTGATCGGCCGAGTGTGTGCTTCACTCGGCCGAGTGGCATGCTGTAAATGCCCAATCATCTCCGTTTCTCCTCTTCGTCGCTCCTATGAAGTTCCTTCTTCTTCCACTCATCCTCCATCGCCGATAAGTCTGCAAATGATCAGTGGGCGACACTCCAAAGTGGGTGCAAACCACTTGATCTAAAAATCACTCTGAATCGTTCCATATTTCCTGAAATACGACAAAAATAAGAAATAGTGAAAAGCATCGTAATATTGTCGAATAATCATGAAAAACGCGATATGGGCGATCAAAACGGCATGCAAATATGCAGAAAAAAGGTGTAAAATATGGAGTGATCAAAATGGTTGGCCAAGAATGTGATAATGTGGCTCCCGAGCTACGGAAATTTCTTTTAGTGAAGCACAAGAGGGCGTCAGGTAGCTCGTCTGCACACCCCTCACCTTGTCCCAGCCAGATGTCATCTAAGGAAGGGGACGACCGAGCCTAACCTCTGAAAAGTCGTCTCATACTCCCGTTCAATCGGCCCCTACATCGGCAATTGCTCCTGAAGGCTCGACTCTTCTTTCGGTCCACATCTCCGACGTCCTCGCTCCGGCCACGAGTTCGAGGTTCGATGAATCTCTGTTAAAGAAGAGAGCCCACCACTTGACTGAAGAAGGAAGTTGGTTGAAGAAGACGAACAAGGACGAGGTGCCACCCTCGAGCCCATCTCCACCGAGTGTCAGTGCAGCCACAACTCAAGACCCTCATACTCAGATAGTGGTTCATAATGCACCTTCAGAGACGCGTACGCTATCCCCGAGTTATCCCAAGGACACTTGGCCGTGGGGTGGTCTCATCCCTCTTGTGCCATTGGTGGACCAATCCCCTCGGAATATGAAGGGATACCACTGATAAACCATCAATCACCTACTCTTCCAGAATATTCCCAAGGGGAGCGTCACAAGCCCTCTTTTCCCATTTGGGATGAGGAGTCGGCCCTTCTGGACTGTGGGGTGACTGCTCGACTGACAGAGAACTCCATCCTGCCGTGGGATCGGAATGTCCTACGCCAAGTTGACCACGAAAGGTTGGCCAGCTTTGTGGTTTGGTACGGTCATCAGGTAGGTTGTCTGTCCCTTTTCTCTTTAGCCTTGTACCATTGGCAAGTCTGACCTTAGTTCTACACAGGTATCAGTGGTAGGTGCAGAACTGTGCCATCGGGTTGTAGAGATGATGAATGCCGAGGCCAAAATAGCTTTGGAGCGTCAAAGGGCAGCAGCATCCGAGACAGCTCTCAAGGAAGCCAAAGTCGAGCTGCGGGCATCATCCGAGAAAGTTGCTTAGCTCGAATCTCAAAATAATGAGCTGGAGGGATAGTTGAGCAGAGAGGGGCGCAAGGGCAGCTGCCGAGTGGGAGCGATCGGCCGCCTAGTATTCCGTTGCTTTCTTATCTCAGGCAAAGAAAGAAGCGAGGAGCGATGGCGGAAGGAAAAATCTGATCTTCAAGCTCGGATAGCTGACTTGGAGAAAGTTGGGCGCTCAACAAGCAACAGCTTGCCTTCGAGCTTACAGATCTGTTTAAGGAATCCTTCTTGCAGATTCAGGAGAAGCTTTAGAATAGGTTGGTGCTTGTAGGTGGGTCGACCTGTCCTTTAGCTGAGGCATCCCTGGATGAGCAACCACCCGACGATGCTGCTCCTTGAGCTTGAGGCCATTTTATATAGGCCTGGCATTTCTGTAAATAATTGTTTTGAAAAATGAATAAAGCCAACATTTAATTGTTCTGAAAGTGTTCCAAGCCGTTCATATCGTCGATATGCTCCCTCAATAGTGCGAGTGTGAATGCATGGGGAGAATGCGAAGCTCGGGCCGTTGAATGACTCACGTTACGTTCCTTATTCGGTTGGGTTGAATGTAAAGTGAGGGAGTCATTATAGGTCATCCCCGTTCTTATAGCTAAGTTGGCCCGCGAAAGGGAAGGCCCCTCATGTCGTATAGCCGAGCAGTCCACGATGGTAAAGATAACTCATCCTCGATCGGCCCTCGGAGGGCTGTCCCTCCGTTCGTATAGCCTAGTGGCATGCGAGGGTAAAGATAGTTCGTCCCTGATCGTATAGCTTGGTCGGCCCACTAAGGGCAACCCATCCATTCGTATAGCCGAGCGGCACGCAAGGGTAAAGATATCTCGTCCACGATCGTATAGCTCGGTCGGTCCGCGAATGGAATGCCCTCTGTTCGTATAGCCGAGCGGCCCGCAAGGGTAAAGATAGCTCGTCCCCGATTGTATAGCTCGGTCGGCCCGCGATTGGGATCCCATCCATTCGTATAGCCGAGCGGCCCATGATGGTATAGATATGTCATTCTCAATCGTATAGCTCGGTCAGCCCGCGGAAGGTTGGCCCTCCGTTTATATAGCCGAGCGGCCCGCAAGGGTGAAGATAGCTCATCCCCGATCGAATAGTTCGGTCGACCCACGAAGGGGATACCATCCGTTCATATAGTCGAGCGGCCCGCGAGGGTAAAGATAGATCGTCCCCGATCGTATAGCTCGGTCAGCTCGCGAAGTGGATGTCCTTCCGTTCGTATAGCCGAGCAGCTCACGAGGATATAGATAGGTCATCCCCGATCATATAGCTCGGTTGGCCGCCGAGGGTTGGCCATTTGTTTGTATAGCCGAGCGGCCCGCGATGTTAAAGATAGATTTTCCCCAATTGTATAGCTCGGTTGGCCCACGAAGGGAATGCCCCTCCAGTCGTATAGCCGAACAGCCCGCGAGGGTATAGATAGGTCATCCCCGATCATATTGCTTGGTCGGCCCACGTAGGGTTGGCCCTCCGTTCGTATAGCCGAGCGGCCCGCGAGGGTAAAAATATTAGGATATTCCATGCATTCTAGACAAGGTGTAAAAATTTTTACTTTTCGTTTGGAATGCATTTATTAGCTCGACAAAGCACAAATAAAAGAAAGAAACAAATAAGTTTAGATCACTCAATTTGTTTGTACTTCTATTGGTAATACTTTCGCAAGTGCTCAGTGTTCCAAGGGTGAACAAGCTCTTTGCCTTACATTGTAGAGAGTCAGTAAGTTGCATGGCCAAGGACATCGATCACCTTATATGGACCTTCCCATTTAGCGATGAGCTTCCCTTATCGAGCTATCTCCGAAGAAAAAGCTGCCTTCCGTAAAACCAAGTCGCCCACACGGAAAAGAGTCGGCCTCTGACTTTGGAGTTATAGTACCGAGCCATACGGTTCTTTTGCCTGATGATGGTTGAGAGGGCTTGATCTCTTACCTCGTCGATCAGCTGCAAGTTGAGCTCGAAACCTTTTGAATTTCTCTCTTCGTTGAAATGCTTGAGACGAAGGGGCTCCTCCCCTACTCCATAAGGACGACTGCTTCGCACCCAAAGGCGAGCATGAAGAGGGTTTCTCATGTGGAGTCTTTGTAGGTCATTCTATATGACCAGAGTATCCCAGGGAGTTCATCTGGCCACGTGCCCTCGGTGTCTCCAATCTTCTTTCGTAGAGGCTTCGGAATACACTTATTAGCTGTTTCTGCCAACCCATTGCCTTGGGGATGAGCTACAGAAGCAAAGTGTAATCTGATCTTCCATTCGGAACAAAACTCCTTAAATCCAGCACTGTCGAACTGTGTTCCGTTATCCGTGAAGATGGAACGAGGGACGCCGAATCGGCAGATGATTGACTTCCACACGAAGCTTTTGAAACTTTTCCAAGTGATGCGAGCCAAAGATTAAGCCTCGATCCACTTGGTGAAGTAATTTATGGCCACAATCAAGAACTTTCGTTGCCCGCTCGTTGGAGTGAAAGGCCCAAGAATATCCAACCCCCATTTAGCGAATGGAACATGGCTAATAACAGGGACTAGATCAACTGGGGGGCCGAGTCGTGTTTTGTGAATTTTTGACACGTCTGACATTTTCGCACGTACTCGGTCGTCCCCTCGACAATAATAGACCAATAATAGCCCTGTTTCATGGCTTGCAGGGTTAGTGTCCTTCCATAATGGTTTCTACAGAGGTCTTCGTGGATCTCTCGGATCACATAATCAGCTTCTTGCGGATTTAAACATTTGAGAAAAGGGAGCGTGTATACCTAGACCATCGCCTCCTGTAGCGCGAGCCTTCATGCAGACATACCGTAAAGCCCTCCTTTCCAGCTTTCGTGCCTCAGTTGGGTCGGTCGGTGTTAATTATGAGGTCCATCCAAGATGGCTCCTGATCGATGTTCAACAGCTCTTCCTTGTGCACGCTAAGGTGTTGAAAGTTCTCCACGTACACATCTCGCCCCAACGCTACTGGTGATAAGGAGGCGAGCTTTGATAGAACATATGCTCGGAGATTCCTTGAATGTGGCACGTGTTGGACCTCTACTTGCTCAAATTTAGATAGTTCGGCTTTCACGATCCGCAGATAGTTCTACATTACCTCATCCCGAGCCTTGTAATCCCCTGCTCAACTGGTGGACGATCAGATTTGAGTCACTGTACAAGTGAACTGTTTGTGCCCCCAAAGCTCGGGTCAGCCTGAGGCCGTTGATGGCATCCTCGTATTCCGCCATATTGTATGTGGTTGGGAAATTGAACTGAAGAGCGTATTCAAGTATGTTGCCCTCAAGGGTTTGGACAACGATGCATGCTCCACTCCCGGCCCTGGTGGCTAACCCATCCACTTGGACCATCCATATTCCTTTTTCTCTTGTTGGAGTTGCCAGCAAACTATTACCTATTAAGGAAGTAGAATGAAGGTCGGTTATCGAGTTAACAGTTTGTTCCTTTGGTGGGGATTCGTCGTCATAAGTGCATTCGACAATGAAATCAGCCAAAGCTTGCCCTTTGATGGCCATTCTCGGCTTGTGGTGACTGTTGAATTCACTTAAGCTCGACTTCCCAATTCAGCATCCTGCCTGCCCGCTCCAATCTCTTTAGAGTTTGTTCTAGGTGAGTGTCTGTGAAGACCAGTATGGTATGAGCTTGAAAGTATGGTCGGAGCCTTCTCGCCAACAGAACAAGTGCATAAGCCAACTTCTCTATTTTGCTATACTTGACTTCGGCCCCTCTGAGAATCCGACTTACATAATAGATCGGTCGTTGCAGTCCGGATTCTTCCTTAACTAAGGCCGAGCTAACAGCCTCTTCGGTAGTTGCTAGGTAGATGATCAGCTGATCCCCTTCGTCGGGCTTCGTCAAGAGTGGACGACTATGAAGATACTCATTTAGTTCGGAAAAAGCCCGCTTACAGTGTGCATCCCACTCGATGACCTTTTCGCCTTTGGGGATGGCTATGTCCGTTCTTAAGACCTTGAAGAAATGAAGTGATCTCTCCTCTGATTTAGACAGGAAACGTCAGAGGGCTGCAATCATGCCATTCAATCTGTGGAGCTCCCTGATGGTGTTGGCTCCTTTGTGCTGATTATCGTCGCCACTTTATCAGGGTTGGCTTCGATTCATCAGTTCGTGAGCATGAAATCAAGGAATTTACTAGATTAGACTTCGAAGTTACATTTGGTAGGGTTCAGTCAGAGATTGTACCGAAGTTACATTTGGTAGGGTTCAGTCAGAGACTGTACCGTCAAATCTGTGCAAAGGTCTTTGTGAGATCTGCGATATGGTCAGCTGGGCTTTTCGACTTGACCAACATGTTGTCAACATAGACTTCCAAGTTTATTCCAATCTGGGCTTTAAAGACATTATTCACCATTCACTGGGAGGTCGCTCTAGCGTTCTTAAAGCCAAAGGGTATCTTCTATAGCAGAAAATCCCTCGATTTATAACGAAAGAAGTTTTCTCTTCATCCTCAGGTGGCATCTGCCATCTGGATCTGATTATATCCATAGAAGGCATCCATGAAGCTCATGAGCTCGTAATCCGAAGCATTTTCTACGAGGTGGTTAATCCGATGCAATGTGTAACTGTCATTTGGTCTCACCTAGTTGAGGTTGGCGAAGTCCACACACATTCTTCATTTGTTATTCGATGTCTTTACGATCACCACATTTGAAAGCCATTCAGGGTAGCGGACCTCCCTAATGAAACCAGCGCTAGAAGTCGATCGACTTCTTCGATGGCCGCCTTCATTTTATCACCCCCGATGTTACTCTTCTTTTGCTTCACCGGTTTGAAGGTGGGATTGACGTTCAACTCATGAGAGATGACCTGGGGGATCAATGCCTGCAATATTGTCGGGAGACCAAGCAAAAACGTCTGCATTGACCCTCAAGAAAATGATCAACTGTTTCCTTAGATCAGGGGGAAGTCTCGACCCAATAGAAACAATTTTCCCTTCATCAGATACACGGATCAACTCAGTCTCCTCGACCAGAGTTGGCCGTCGGTCTGCCATGTCGCCCTCGCTATTGTGGAGGTCCACTAGGTGTGTTTGCTCTGCTCTTCTGATCGCGGCGGACAGAAGGTAGCATGACCTAGAATGCATTTGATTCCCTTTCACCTTTCCGACCCTCTGGGGAGTCTGAAACTTAATCATTTGGTGTAAGGTGAAGACTACTGCCTCTACTGAGTTAAGAAGCGGCCGGCCTATGATCCCATTATAGGCCGAGTTGATCTTCACAATGAAGTTGGTCATTCGAGTGACTTGATGATGGAATTTTCCGAGGGTGACTGGCAGTGTGATCATGCCCACGACGAGAGTGGCATGTCCTGTGAAACCAACGAGAGGACCTGGATATTCTTTTAGTTCTGACGAGGCCAATCACATCCTCTCTAGAGTGATCAGTAAGAGTACGTTGTACGAACTCCCTGTGTCGATGAGTAATCTCCTTACTTTGACCGTGCTAATGATGGCGCTGATGACGACGGCATCGTCATGCGGCAGCTCCACACCTTCGAGACCCTCATCTGAAAAAGAGATTGTAGGTGTGGCATCCCTCGGTCGTTTCTGCCCTACTACAGTGACTATCACCCTCCCAACATACAAACCCTGGAGAGAGGGGTAGACAACTCACTGCGAGGTGGTCCACCTGATATCATTTCGAGGACATCAATACCGGGCGGAGTTGATGCATTCTTCTTGAGGGGGACGAGCGTTATCGTCCCTTGGTTATTGGGTTAAGTCGACATCGTCTCCTGGATCAGCAAAGATGGGGATGTTGAATCCTCTCCCACAGACGGCGCCAACTGTTGACGTGTGATTTTGTCAAACCGTAGAGTGGTGCTAATGAGGACGCCTCCGGTGATGTGGTGCTCCGTCGACAGAGGAGTGGAACCCGAGGATGGCTGAATCCGGGTCAGTGAGAGCTAATTCCAAGCTGTTGGAAGGGAGCTCGACCTAACTCCGAGCTGTTGGAAGGAGCTCGATCTAACTCCGAGTTATGTGCTGAGCTATTTGTCGAGCTATCTGCTGAGCTATTTGCAGCATAGATAAATCATCAGGGTGGTCGAATCTGGGTTCTGACCCAAATCCCATCCGATACTTAAGTCAGTAAGAAACTTAAAAGAAGCTCGGGCAGTTAGGTTCGACCTTTAGGGAGGTCATCTGATCACTGTCACATCGAGCTATGAAGGAAGAAATATAAAGTGGAAGTAGAAGAGAAAGAGTTGTCCGAGTACCTAGAGCTTATTATCTCTAGAGCTTGAACCCTTCTTTCGTTGTCCTTTCATCTATTTACAGGTAATGATTTCTCATTTATGTCGTTAGTGGATAACAACTTTACCTTTATGGCGATATGATCATCCCTGGGAATGTGCATAACATCTGCTCATTTACTCCGTCATTATTAAACTATTTCTTGATATTAGTGGAGCACAACTGGCAGATGAATTGTCGCTTTGAGTGGGTAAGCATCTTGTTTTCCTCAGAAAGTTCTTGGGCCTTTTGGACTGAGGTCTTGCACTCTGTATGTGCTTCTCCTCTTTAGATGTAATATCTCACTTTGCTTCGTGGGCTGGCCTAGATTAACAACAATCAATTAGGTGTGAAGACAATTGATTAATAATAAATTAGTTTATTATAAAATCTTTGCGACGTGCTTGAGTTAGTAAACGATTGCCTGGATGTGATGTTTCAAGAAATCTTTCGAACGTGAGGTATTGAAATTGGTGATCAATTTGATCTATAGGTGAGAGGCCTAAAACCATTCTTTATATTTTAATTTTAAGAACTCTAATTTAGTTCTTTCATAATTCCCATCATAAGATCACAGATGTTAAACTCTTTTGCTTCCATGTCCCATCAATTGGTATCAAAGCTTAAAGTTACTAATTCTCCATCATTTTCTTTTTCCTTTTTTCTCAATTACCCTTTTATTTTTCTTCTATTTTTCTTTTAGTTAGGTTAGTCATTGTTAGAGAGAAGAAGAGAATTTTTAGTTTTTAGTTAGGAAAAAAACCATAACAAGCCATTGTTCATCTCTAAAAAGTTTCACTCTAACCCAAGCCTTTGTTGAATATTGGATATAATTTTGATAATGAACAAATCATATTATTTATGCTAACATATTTTTGTGCTCTATATGAAGCATAAAATCGTGGTAAGGCTACAGTACATCGATAAATGATTTGCTTTCAAGCTCATAAATGAACTACTCAATTTGTGGATAATTAGAATTCATGATGTAATATTTCTTTACTTTTACTTCTTTGCATTTAACCTTGATTACACACTATCACAAATTATATGTATATTACTATAAAATTATCCATCAAGCCATCTTCGAATTAATATTACTTAGTTTTTTAAGTTTTTACCAATACATTTGCTATTAGTAGGCTAATAAGCCTTTCTAGTTAACTGATACATAACAGATACTTCTCTAGTTCTTGTTTATCATGATTATTCAACCAATACATTTGTTACAGTGCAGTAGTTGAATAATTCATTTTCTAATTGATTAATACAAAGTGTATGTTGACTGCCATAGAGCATTAGTTGGCAATACAGTGCAAAATGTTACAATTACCTTTTTAAATCATTTGGACGTTCCATTTCAACCCCTTCCCTGTTCAACTTGAAAACAATTCATCATCTTCAAGTTTCTTTGACAAAAATGTTAGAAAAAAGTTCTAAAGTTCAGTTCTTTCAAACTTAACTTTCCATTGTTGAATAGAAATTTCCTCCTAACCTACATACGAATCATTTGCACTGACGACTCAAGGCCAATTATAGATTGTAATGCTTCATTTTTCCATAAAAGATATCTAAAAATTGAGAGATTAATATACACTTGGCAAAGATGGGTTATCAAGTTGTAAAGGTTGATTTCTTATGGTTTACAAAAGTATTATATTAGAAAATCGCAAGCAGAATTGGCTTGAGAACTGACGTATGTCATGAGAACCGAACAATGATACATTGTGGTGTTTGAGATTATTTACAAATTATCTGGTATGAATTTACTGTTATCTTATGATATTGTAGTTCATATTATTTGATCTCTCTTTAAAATTTATTTGTAATGTTTTAAATTTTTATCTTGCTGAAGCATACTATTCACCCACCTTTAGTATTTGTAATGCTAGTTTATAGATCCTACCTTTAGTATTAGAGCAAGTTAAAGGTGTCATCAATAATAAATTGGTCATCACAATTTCCTACAGAACACTTTACAACACGACCATCACTCTTCAGCAGTTCAAATTATAGTTAGTGTAAGCAAAGAATCAACTATGAATTATGAAACATTGTAGAATCACCATACAAATAAACCAACAACATCATATTCTAAGAATATGTAACATTAGACCCGAATGCTATGAATGCGCTCTTTTGTGTAAGAATGAGTTTAATCAAATATCTACATCCACTTCTACATGTCAAATATGACATACTCTTGAGGTAACACATGAATGCATAAATAAAGTTAAGAAAACTAAAATTTGTGTGAACTATTTAAAATGAAGGATAAAGAAACTATCGTGGAAATGTTCACACTAATATTATAAATTTTTCAATTGCACTTTGAAAGAGGTATACTCAAGTAGAGATGGCTAGGAAAATTCTTCATGTCCTAACTTCCAAATGGGAAAAGAAAACCATGGTGATTGAAGAAACTGATGATATATCAACTCTTACTGAGGAAAATATTATTAGAAATCTTATGGCATATGAAGTATAACTTGAAGATCGAAAATAAGATAATGTCAAAGAAAGTTCTTGCATTCAATGCATCTTCAATATTGAAGATTCCGATAACGATGAATATGTCATGGCTTTCATTGCAAGGAAATTTAGGAAGTTCCTAAAGAAAGGTAAGGTTAAAAGCAAAACGATCAACTTTATGTTACGATTGTAACAAGCCAAGATACATCAAGAAAGGTTATCGATTGTGTAAGTCTAAATATATCAATGTAAACAATTTCAACAAGTTTTAGAAGAAGAAAAAGAAGATTTCATGCTATAATTCTTCATCCGAAGAAGCACATACTCATATGTGCTTCATGGCACACAAGAACACAATAGGTATGAATTTAGATAATGATGAATTACTGGAAGCTTTTAACGATTTATATGATAGATTTAAGAAATTAAATGTAAATTATAAAACTTTAAAACATTATAATAATAAATCGATAAATGATCATAATATACTTATTTCAAAATATTATATTATTGATAATTTAACTACTGTTAATGATAAATTAGTACTAGAAAATAAAACTTTAGTTGATGAAAAATAAATTGCTTAAATTTAAATTTAAATGTGATGCTTTGTATGCTCTTATTTTTTATTTGGATAAGAATATCATATCATCAATATGAAATATGATGAGATATCTAAGAATGTTACAAAATTTAATAAGTGTAAGTAAAACTTTAACAACATATTACCTTATCAGCATGCTTCTAATAACAGATTTGGTTTAGGCAATTTAAATAAAAATAATACTAAATCACACAATGCATCTTTTTCTATTACTAATTATAAGCATGAGTATAGACCTAAAAAGAATCATGCTTTTATGTATAGTAAATCTTCTACAAATAAATATTCTAGATCACAAGTTACTTCTAAATCATGTGCTAATACTAGTTTTCACACCTATCATAGATATTATCCTATGCATAATAAATCTCATTACTTGTTTATTTGGATCTCCAAAGATTTATGTTTATATGATAGAAATGCATATATTTCCTTTTATATGAAAAATATTTATCATTTTAAGACTATTTTAATACCATTTTCAAGACTATTTATAAATAAACCAAATTTAATTGGATTTGGGTTCTAAAGGCTAATCATTTAAACCCAACTTAGTGTGAGTACTAATATGTTTAATGCTATCTTGTACGGTACCAATAAAAATGAATATTAGATTGATATTTATTTCTTCACTACAAGAAATCAGACTTTTAATGACAAACTTTCTATAATGGAAACAAATTCTGTTACAAAAAGTCGGACTTTCAATGATGGAAACAAATTCCGTTACTAAAAGTCGGACTTTCAATGACAGAAAACCGTCACTAATTGTGGGCACATTTGTACAATTAATGGAATTTAAATAATAATCAAGCATCTGAGAGATGATATGCAGCAGAGGAGTGTGTAAATTATGGCCACGACTAAATGGTTGATGGAGATCCTGGGGTAACAAAACTTTGATAGTTTTTAAAATCTGTGGCATCTGCTTGCCCACTAGGAACCATCAAAGACAACTAGTTTGTGGCGGCTTCATATCTCGAGCAAATCAGATGACCTGAATGGGACATTATTAGCAGCTTACGTGGCTACCACAAACAAGCAAGACTCATTTGCCGGCTCTTGCTCATGTTGCCATGTTGTTAAAGTGCTTTAGCAATTGGCCACAAATTTTGACCCAATGGGACCAAGCCTTGATCACAACAGGTTCAGCAATTGGCCCTCCCCCATCCCTCGACAACCTCTGCCTCCTTTACGAGCTCGACATCAGCTCCAACCGCCTTGACAGCCCCTTTCCCTCCATCGTCCTCCGCCTACCTTCCCTGAAATACCTCGACATCCGTTACAACTTCTTCGACGACCCCCAAGCAACTCTTCTTCCTTAAGCTCGACGCAATCTTCATTATCACCAACAATTTCCAGTTCTACATGTCGGAAAACATTGGCAACTCGCCCGTTTCCGTGTTGGTGTTATGGTGTTAGCTAGCATGTGACTGACTGGGTGTTTGCCGAAGAGCATATGCTTGATAGGCAAGACGATAAACAAGATCTTGCTGCTAAATGGCAATCTCGGCTCCTGCCTGTCGCTAGAGATCGGGCTTCTGAAGAAATTAACGGTGTTCGACGTTTAGCTCATTCGCAGAGAACCAGCAACACCTGCTTTGATGGTTTAGTCCCACATCAGTCACAATATTGCATAAGGCGTGGTTTAAATAAGGTTTTTCGTCTCAGCTTCACGAAATTAATAACGGGCAACCAAGTCACATGCATTATTGTATCTTCGAGGCAAACACATGCACCCAGTCCTACGCTCAAGCACCCACCATGCAGCCCCTACCCATGTGCCACCGTGCACCGCCGCGCAACCTCGAGCCATAATGTAGCCAAGATGGACCCATGGTTGTTGAGAGACAAAGAAACAACTTTTTGTTAACGGAAACCATCGGCAAAAGTCTGACTTTCGCTGACAAAAATGGTCGGTGATTGTTATATTTGCTGACCGTTTTTAACCGTCAACAATGGTCTTACTTTCGCTGTAGGTTTTTGTCAGCAAAAGTCAAACTTTCACCGACGAAAACCGTCAGCGATTGTCATTTTTGCTGACGGATTTCCGACTGTCAACAATGGTTTTACTTTCGTTGGTGGAAATTGTCGGCAAACTTTTACTTATCACCGCAAGCTGACAGGACAGAAGCTGACAGGACAGCTGAAAGATATTTCCCGTTAGTGATAATTTTCACTGACAGGTTTTTAACCTTTTCTAACGAAAAACCCCGCCAGCAAATGGCTTTTTTCTTGTATTGTTTATGTCAATGATAACTTCTTCGGATTTGTGTGAACTAGTAGATCGATCACTAAGTATGATAAAAAAAATCAAATTGTTGATATTTTAATAAAAACACTGAAGTAGACACTTTCATTAAACTTGAAAGAGAATTAGGTATTTGCTATGAATCTGAACTTCAAAATATTGATTTAATGATCTATAATATGGTATTAGTATATAGATCAGCATATAATTCATAGTAGTACACATGCTTATCAAATTAATGTATCATGTCCTTGACTAGTTGAGAAAAGACTAATATTGGAAACTCCATGCAGTTTAAGCACATGCATTTCCTTGTAGTTTCATGTTTTTCATGCATATGTTTAACATTATGGTATGTTTAAAACTTTTTATTCATCAATGTAATCTTTGGTTTAATGATATTATTCCTTTTTTAGTAATGATATAGGGGAGAAAGGATTATACTGTTATATGTTAGGTGTTATATGCATTAATGCAGTGGGAACATACTAAAGCAGGCTAACTATTAATCTCAGACTTTGATTTTATATAAATTATTTATCATCATCAAAAAGAGTGAAAATGCGAAATATTGGATTCTCCCAATGAAAGATTTATGATGAACAAACTAACATATTTTGTAGCTTTAAATGCATCATATGATCATGGTAACAAGATTACCCAACATGGATAAATAATATTCTTTTAAGCTCATCAATGAACTACTCAGTTTGTGGATAATTAGAATTGATGATGTAATTTTCCTTATTTTTAGTTCTTTGTATTTAGCCTTGATCAAACACTATCAAAACCATATGTATTTTACCTTCGAATTTTCACCCAAGCCATCTTCAAACTAACATTACTTAGTTCTTAAGTTTTTACCTATATAATTTGTTATTGTCGACTAATAATTCTTTCTTCATGTTCATCATGATATTTGCTGAATGCATTTGTTAGTCGACAAATTAATTTACTAGTTGACTAAAACAAAACAAGTTTATAACTCTGTTAGTTGACTAATTACTTTTCTAATCGGCTATCATAGAGTGTTTGTTGACTGCTACAGTGCATTAACTAATTCCTTTTCTAATTGACTAATACAGAGTGTCCATCGACTGTTATAGTGCATTAGTCCATTAACAATGTATTAGTCTACTAATCAAGCAGTTTATGGTGGTTGTTTTTTAATCTTTTATCGGTTTAAAATGGTTAAAACATCTACTTTTTTGAATCACTTAGATGTTGGATTTCATGCATATGAATACACAACAAACACTTTCTTTTTTCAACATGAAAATGATGTAAGGACCGTCTATGTCGTGCAATACTAAAAACATTCTAGATGTGGGGTTAATAGAACAATGACAATAAATTGTGTAATTAAAATTAAACTTGCAAGCCTTCTCAAAAGAGGAGAATTTCAGTTCTTGGGTTCAAGACTAACGTTGTTTTGATGATGATCAATTCATTATGTTAGTGTGCTAATCAATCTTATGTTTTAGTCTCAGTTTATCTTAATGATTATTTGTTGATGAGACAGCATAATGCTTGAAGGAAGATGCAATGGATATCTTAAAGACATCCAAGAGTGGAGCATTGTTAAAGCTTGGATCTTGGTAAAGGGAAGCTCATCAAGAGGTGCCAAAGCTTGGAAGATGATGGGGAGTATCAAGGCATCAAGAGCTTGAAAAGTAGACTCTAAGGAAAGCAATTGTAGTCCATGTATTATTTCATTTAACTACTTTTCTCTGTTTGAGTCTGGGTTTTTTGTAATGCCTTGATAGATGGTTTACTCATTCATGCATATGCATTTTCCATCTTTGTGAGCCTTAGGATTATCATAGAATCCAACCCAATATGTTCACCTTGCCAAAAGACTCAATTGGAGTCTTTGGCTCTCCAACAGGCGACTGCTGAAGGCAGGACATGCGACTAGGTGATACCAGACGCCTGACCAGACTTCTACAGCCAACTGTTATGCACAGCTCAAGTCAAATATTTATTGACTCTTTCTTGAGCTTTTGGAGCAGTCGACTGAAGTTCATTTCACAGGCGCCTGTCTATCATTAGGCGCCTAGATATTGTTCTTCAGTCGTCTGTGTACCAAAGTGTGTAACTTGTCATTTTTGGGTTTCACTCCAGCTTGTGTGTCAGTCGATTGATGTAGCGTGTACAGTCGCCTGTAATTCTTTAGGCGCATAGACTTTGCTTTTCAGTCGTCTGAATGCACAAGTGCGCAACTTGTCTTTTCTCGGCATTTCTCTAGCTTGTGTGTCAGTCGACTGATGTAGAGTTTACAGTCGCCTGTCATTTTTCAGGCGCATGGACTTTGCTCATTAGTCGTCTGGATGCACAAGTGCGTAAGTTGCATTTTCTTAGCTCCAGTCCATCACAAGTTGCCTGACGAAGTCTTTACAGGCACCTGCACATTGTACATGCGTCTGTGTAGTCTTCTACAGTCACCCGTCCTGGCTCAGATTATTGCCGTTGGGAATAATATAGTCGTTGATCAGTCGACTGTCCATCCTTCATCAGTAGCATATCGTTGCCGTAAAATTTCAAAATCTAGCCGTTGCAAATTTGTTTCTTTGGCTTCTAGCTTGGGTTTTATGGGGTTTTTGGGGCTTACTATATAGGAGTGGGCGTAG